>OY757023.1:2498046-2519091 GCA_963580285.1 Lucinisca nassula | reverse complement strand
TCTCACGCCTTACACAAATCGCAGCCTTCCTCTCCGTAGGCGGAAAACATGCATACAGTTTCACGTCAATACCTCAAACAGAACTAGAAAATTTTCTATATTTAGTAACAGTAGCTCCACCAACCATGGGATCAAGCCTCAAACCAATCCCAACCTTCCTCTCCATAGGAGAAACACATACATAAAGTTGCAAGTTGATACCTCAAGTAGAACTTGTTAAATGCCCTTTTGAGCACTGGATCTGATAATGCACTATTACTACAGGTATTCAGATTTTTCAGTACTTTAGTAAAGCCATGGAAGCTGTTGCTCATATTTTGCTAAAGTAAAGTGTGTTATCTCATTCTGGTACATGCAGGCACCTTTTTCTGAATCCCAACAAGAAATATAAAGTTTAAAATCAGCATAGCTAATTTCACTGAAATCAGTGGAAATCTTCCACTGACCGTTCCAAGGCGGCTCTTCTGTGGTGATTTATTTATGTTGTTGTTTGTTACTTACTGTGTGTATCACTTGTGTCTTTTAATTTTGGATGGCCATATGGCCATTTTGTGGGAAAGTAACTGTCCTTATAATGGCCTTCCTTTGTTTAGGTTTCCATTATGGTCTGGTCGCTTAATGTTTGTATTTCTTTCCCTTTGGTGTCTTTTATGGGTGGAGTAAGTTAATTGTATCAATTCCTGATCTGTGTTTTACTTCTACTTTCCAACTGCAGAGAACCTAAAGCTGCTTTCTTCGCTACGCACATTTTTACATTAATTGTGACCATTAAAATATATAGTTTTTTGTTTTTTTTTTACATTAAAATTTTATTCTGCTTGGGTGGTGGGGGGGATTTCAAACCTTTTGAGTGGGGACAGAAACATACTTTTTGGGAGGGGGAGTATTGGCCCCAAAAATGGTGATGTGGGTGCCCTGGGAACTGGTCACGTGTATACATTTGATTTCGGGAGTCTGCAACCAACTTTCTAAAGATACTGTCTGGAAATAAGGGTTTTGCAATAAACCAAAATCAATATGCTTCCTAATAATAGACCTATGATCTATAAGCTAGCTTATAATTGTCTAGAAATGAGTGTTCCAAATGCACAAACTTACAACTGGACTAAGCAAAAGTACTATGTTGCATAACCTGCATAAAACTGTTATTGATTGAAAATGGGCTTTTTACTTCAGAACTTCAGGCGATTTTCTACTATTCCTCAGGGGCCGAAAAAGGGCCCCATTCCCAACTGAAAATAGCCTTTATTTTTCCCAATTTAATTAAAAAATTCCCAAATTGATGAGAGAAAAAAAAAACAACACAAAGAAACATCTTCTGAGACACTGCATTGCTAACTGAAACTTCAAACAGTCATTTCTGAAACATCAGATCAGTAAACAGTCACAGAAGATAGATATGGTTGCTTGAATGAAGCAGTAATTCTTGTTCCCAAGTTCACTACCTTTGTCTTTAATTTCCCAAATTTAGTAATTTTCTTGCTATTTTTCCCCAATTTAAGTCAGGGGCCTTTTCCCAATATACCTGGATAAGCCCTGCTTCCTCATAATTTATTTATTATACTTCTTTGTTAAGTAAGAATTACTTTGAGCAAGCAACATGAACTGACTTACCAATGTAGTCATTAACAAATCGCATTTCAAATCCATCTGGATCTGTGCTGGATTTGAAGTACTCCTTTGCTTTATCCAAAGGCTTTATTCTTTTCTGTCTCATCACCAAATGCCTGAATAACATATATGCAACACTCTCATCTATCTTGCCTTTTTAATAATAGAACAATTTGCTTCAAGAACAGTTTGGTTTCGGTTTACATGTAAGATTATCATTCTGATGATCGTGAATAAATTTTGTGCTGGAAGCCTAGAACCCTGTAATCAAATCCATTTGTGACGATCACTTATTAAGAGTCCCTGATCGGTATAACAAGCCTCCTGTGCATAACACATAAATAAACTACATTTCACTAACAAAAAATATACAAACAAGAGGCCCATGGGCCACAATGCTCACCAGAGCTCATGGGGCCACTGCCCACTGGCAGCAATGTATTTTATTTAACCATGGAAGTCCTTTGCCCAAGGACGCTACAGATAAAATTTGGACCTAATCAGCCTAGTGGCTTCAAATTCTGATGTCCCTTGAATGTGTTGTTGCAGGACAACAGATGACAAATGACAATTTTCCATCTGTGGAAACCAATAGGCCAAAAACAACATTATTACAGGAACATTTCTATGAAAGTGTGACAAAATACAGTAAAATTCCTATATTAAGACCACCTTTGGGATTGTTCATACTGGTCTTTAAAACCACAACTGAATAGTCCCAAAGGTGGTCTCTGATCAGAGGACACTATTATGTAGAAAACACAAAGAATAACTGCAGCCTATTAAATAAGCTTTTAAAAAACAGAATTACCGTATTGGCTCTAATTACCGCACCGTGCCCTTGGTTTTTTCAAAATCGTGTCAAAAATCATGGTGAAATATCTACCTAATTAGCACACACTTAATACGAAAAAATAGCTTCTGAGATGATGCATACTGATATTTAACAGGATGGAAAAGGATACTTAAGCATTGCCATCACTGTTGAAGAAATAATGGTAAGTTTTTTTATAGATTTACTGTGACAGCTCCAAGGGGAGGTTACTGTAAAGTGTGCGCTTAGGCATTTCCTTTTCATAAATAGCTTATAGGAGCATGTGCGGTAATTAAGACGAATACGGTAGTCTTAATAGCGGAATTTTACTGTATCTTGAAAGGCATTAAATTAAATGTCATTTTTCAATTTTCCCCATTGTAAGTCAGTGGAAACTTACCTGTAACTTGCCATAGTAAACAAACCAAAGAGCCAAATTCCATAAACCAGAGCTCAGGTGGACCCTGCCCAATGGCAGCCATGTATTATAACATGATATGATCCAAATCTACCAATTATAAATGTCCCAAACAAACCCCATACCCAAATGAGCACCCATGTGGACATTATCTGAAATATTAGGCATTTTATAGAGAGGGTGGGGCATGAACCCGATGGAGCCCTGGTTGGTGTCACTAAATGCTTCTTATCAAAAGGAACAGATACATATACGGTTTAGCAGTGGGGATATGTATGGTTCCTAAGATGTAAGGCCTTTTAAGATATGGAGGGATTCGGCATGGCAGATCCCAGAAAAGCACAAGATTGTTGTCACTGAATACGTCTTATCATAAGGGCCAAGAGTATATATATGGTTAAAGGGTGGGGATATGAATGGTTTCTGACCTATGGGGCCCTTTTATCAAGTGGCAGGGAGAAAAATGGCCCCTGGGGACCCCACAAGACGGCATGACTGAATGTGTCTAATAACAATGAACAAGAATATATGTATGTGATTATAGGATGGGTATTTGAATGGTTTCTGAGATATGGCCTATTATGAAGTGGAGTCTTATCATAAGGAACAAGAATATATATGGTTAAGGGGTGGGGATCTGACCGGTTTCTGAGATATATGGAAATAATAAAGTAAAGGGGTGGGGCATGGCACAAGGAACAAGAATATATATGGTTTAAGGGTGGGGCTCTGAACAGTTTCTCAGTTATATGGTCTTTTGTAAAGTCAAGGGGTGAAGCATGGCCCAGGCACGCCGGGGTGACCCTAGGTTGGTGTCACTAAATGTGACTTATCATAAGGAAAAAGAATATATATGGTTTAGGGGTGGGAATCTGTAAGATTTCTGGAATATTTGACCTCTTATGAAGTGGAGGGGGTTGGGCATGGCCCCTGCACATCCTGGGGGACCCCCAAGTTGGTGTTACTGAATGCAACTTATCATAAGCAGGGATTTTCCTAGTGCAAATTTGGGGCCGGTAATCGGCCCCTATTTTTCCCAATTTAGAGACAGATATTCCCAAATTTTACAAAAAATTTCCCAATTTCTGATCTTGTGCTACATTTTGATGAAAATTTCATGAAAATTGAACCAAAATTGACAAAGTTACAGCTGATTTAAATTCCCAACTTTAAATATTAGCGAGCTGTTTTTCCCAAACCCAACGGCCTCTGGACCCTGATTGTGAAGGGTAGGAATATCCCTGATAAGGAATGAGAATATATATGGTTTAAGGGTAGGGATCTTAATGGTTTCTGAGATAAATGGCATTTTATGAAGTGGAGGGGGTGGGGCATGTCCCCGGCACATCCCAGGGGACCCATAGGTTGGTGTCACGTAATGGGTCTTATCATAAGGAACAAGAATATAATGGTTTAGGGGTGGGAATTGAATGGTTTCCGAGATAAATGGCCTTTTAGGAAATGGAGGGGTCGGGGCATGTCCCCGGCACATCCCGGGGGACCCCCAGGTTAGTGTCACTTAATGCATCTTATCATAAGGAACAAGAATATAATATTATATGGTTTAGGGGTGGGGATCTGTAAGGTTTCTGAAATATAAGGCATTTTATGAAGTGGAGGGGGTGGTGTCACTTAATGCATCTTATCATAAGGAACAAGAATATAATATTATATGGTTTAGGGGTGGGGATCTGTAAGGTTTCTGAAATATAAGGCATTTTATGAAGTGGAGGGGGTGGAGCTTGGCCCCAGCACAACCTGGGACCCCCAGATTGACATTAAAGCATTTGGCTAAGAGAAGTTTACACAATGAATATTTCTATGTATGTTTTGTCAAAATATCTGCAATGACTTGGTAGTAAATGCTATTTTTCAGTTTTCCACATTATAAGTCAATGGAAAAACTAAAAGGCTAAATTTCATAAACAAGAGGGCCATGATGGCCCTGGATCGCTCACCTGATCCATAGTGTATCAAGTGGGCCCCTGGGAGAGCCATTATTGGCCCCGGGCTATAATATGAATAATCTTGGTAGTGAAGCTTCATAAGCCCCCACCAATAGGGGCTTGAAGAAATATATGGACTGCATGATGTTTCCACGCAGAGCTGAATCCGGCCCGCACACTAGTACTGGTAAACCACTTAGAGGATCTAAGCCTGTCCAGGAACCGCAGTGCGAGGCAGACCGTCCATGCTACCAAACCCTACTGGTTTCATTGGGCGACAGGGCTTGAGATGTCATTTCATCTCAATGTCGGGTAAAAGTCCCACAAAATTGGAAGCAACGTCTCCAAAATGACCTTTACAGTGTTGACGGGGACGTTAAACCTCAAATCAAACAAAACACTTGGCAGTAAATGCCCTTTTTCAATTTTCCCCATTATAAGTCTATGGAAACTCTAAGATGCCATAGCAACCAAACTAAATAGATGATTTTCATAAACAAAAGGCCCATGGGCCACAACGCTCACCAGAGCTCAGGGGGCTGCTGCCCACTGGCAGCAATGTATTTTAATTAACCATGGAAGCCTTGTGCCCAAGGATGCTACAGATAAAATTTGGACCCAATCAGCTTAGTGGCTTCAGATTCTGATTTTGTTTGTTTGATTTGAGGTTTAACGTCCCCGTCAACACTGTAAAGGTCATTTTGGAGACGTTGCTTCCAATTTTGTGGAACTTTTACCTGACATTGAGATGAAATGACATCTGAAGCCCTGTCGCCCAATGAAACCAATAGGGTTAATTAGCATGGACGGTCCGCCTCGCACCGCGGTTCCTGGTCAGGCTTAGATCCTCTAAGCGGTTTACCAGTACTAGTGTGCGGGCCGGATCCAGCTCTGCGTGGAAGCATCATGCAGCCCATATATTTCTTCAAGCCCCTATGGGCGGGGGCTTTCAGATTCTGATATCGCTTGAATGTGTTGTTGCAGGACAACAGATGACAATTGACAATTTCCCATCTGTGGCAACAAATAGGCCAAAAAGAACATTACTATGAAAGTGTGAAAAAATATATGTCATTTTTTAATTTTCTCCATTATACAATGTAAGTCAATGGAAACACTTAACTTGCCATAGCAAACAAACCAAAGAGACAAATTTCATAAATCATCTTGGTCTGTTTCAAAAATAGCCAAGTTGGCTTGTGACAGGTTCAGTCTGGTCAACTTTTGGTCAGGCGTCAAAAGCCGTGGCATCCATCTGGCGGAAACCTTCGACATTCCTAATTCACTGTGTAGAATGTTCTCTACTCATTCACGGGAGATGCCAACAGTGTTAGCTAACTAAACTGATTCACAGTTAAATGCCTGTCATCCATCACGGCCCGGTGCACTTGGCTGATGGTTTCCTCAGTTGATGCCATTGTGGGTCGTCCACACCGGTCATCATCTTCAAGGCTGTCCTTGCCCATCTTAAAATTTGCTGCCCACCTTTTCACAGTTGCATACGAAGGAGGATCATCCCCTAATGTAGCAACCAAATTGGCATGAATGTCCTGTGGAGCTAACCCCTGTTTATGGAGGTACTTGATGACACCACAATGCCAGATTTTGTCCATTTTCTCAAAAATGTGCTAGTATCAATTTTCAAGGTCTGGAATTTCTACGTTATTGCAGTTAAACTTGAACTCATTTGAGTCAAATCAAGTAATAAAGGTTTGGATTTAATGAATACAAAATTTCATGGCTGTTCGATGCCTGCTTCTTGGTCAGGCTCAGAACTTTTCAGCCTACCCTCGTATATGTGATTATTGAATGGGGATTTGAATGGATTCTGAGATTTTTTTTTTTTTGGTTTGGTTTAATGGCCCTTTCAAGATTATTTCACTCATATCAAGCCGATCATTATTCAGGTGGGCGAAAATCGGAGTACCCAGAGAAAAGCTACCTGACCTTCCGTTCCAGAACTTGGCGTCTCACATGTGAAACGAGCGAGGCTCCAACCACAGCGGTGAGAGATCTAATGATGAGTCAGCGCTCCTAACCACTAGGCCTGTTAATGGTTTCTGAGATATCGCCTATTATGAAGGAGTCTTATCATAAGGAACAAGAATATATATGGTTAAGGGGTGGGGATCTGAACAGTTTCTGAGATATATGGATTTTAATGAAGTAAAGGGGTGAGGCATGGCCTGTGGCATCCCTGGGGACCCGCATGCTGGTGCCACTGATTGCATCTTATCATAAGGAACAAGAATATATATGGTTTACAGGTGGGGCTCTGAACAGTTTCTCAAATATATGGTCTTTTGTGAAGTCGAGGGGTGGAGCATGGCCCGGGCACACCCTGGTGACCCCTGGGTTGGTGTAACTGAATGTGTCTTATCATAAGGAACAAGAATATAATATATGGTGTAGGGGTAGGGATCTGTTAGGTTTCTGTAATACTTAGCCTTTTATCAAGTGGAGGGGGGGGGGGTTGGTTTTTTTATTGATTTGAGGTTTAACGTCCCCGTCATTACGGTCAACACTGTAAAGGTCATTTTGGAGACGTTGCTTCCAATTTTGTGGGACTTTTACCCAACATTGAGATGAAATGACATCTCAAGCCCTGCTGCCCAATGAAACCAATAGGGTTTATAAGCATGGACGGTCTGACACTTGCACGGCTTTGCCCGGGCAGGCTTAGATCCTCTAAGTGGTTTACCAGTACTCATGTGCGGGTCGGTTTCAGCTCTGCTTGGAAGCATCATGCAGCCCATCTATTTCTTCAACCCCCGAGGGGAGGGGGCCAGGAGGGGGTTGGGCATGGCCTTGGCACATCCAGGGGGATTCCCAAGTTAGTGTCACTGAATGCAACTTATCATAAGGAATGAGAATATATAATATGGTTTAGAGGTGGGGATCTCAATGGTTTCTGAGATAAATGCCATTTTATGAAGTGGAGGGGCTGGGCATGTCCCCGGCACATCCCAGGGGACCCACAGGTTGGTGTCACATATTGCGTCTTACCATAAGGAACAAGAATATATATGATTTAGGGGTGGGGATCTGAATGGTTTCTGAGATAAATGGCCTTTTATGAAGTGGAGGGGTCGGGGCATGTCCTCGGCACATCGTGGGGGACCCCAGGTTGGTGTCACTTAATGCATCTTATCATAAAGAACAAGAATATATATGGTTAGGGGTGGGGATCTGAATGGTTTCTGAGATAAATGGCCTTTTATGAAATGGAGGGGTCGGGGCACATCCTGGGGGACCCCCAGGTTGGTGTCAATTAATGCATCTTATCATAAGGAACAAGAATATATATGGTTTCAGGGCATTTCCTGCCTTTTCAGCAGGGCCGAAATTCGGCCCCATTCCCAATGCAAAATAGCCTAAATTTTTTCCAAATTGCACCATATTTTTCCCCCGAAAAATGAAAAAATAAAAGCCACAGAAGGAACAGAGAAAATAATACTTAACATCAGAGGTTAACACTGGCTAGTCCAGATGAAATTCACCATAGTGAAGCTACAGCTGTATTGCACTCAGCTTCACTATCAAATTAATAGACTATCATGAGCAAAATTCATCATCCTGGCATTTCTCTTATGAAATTGTATTCCCAATTTTTGTATCTTGTCGGTAATTTTTCCCAATTTTGCCCAGGGGCCTTTTCCCAAAATACCTGGATAAAGTCCTGGGTTTAGGGGTGGGCATCTGTAAATTTTTCAGAGGTATAGGGCATTTTATGAAATGGAGGGGGTGGGGAATGGCCCGGGCACAACCTAGGGGACCCCCAGGTTGACATAAAAGCATATGGCTAAGAGAAGTTTTCTATGTAAGTTTTGTCAAAATATCTGCAATGACTTGGCAGTAAATGCCATTTTTCAGTTTTCCACATTATAAGCCAATGGAAACTCTAAGTTGCCATAGCAACAAAACTAAAAGGTCAAATTTCATAGAAAAACACAAAACCTGTTAAGGCAAATCATGACAACCAATAAAAACGAGCAGTAGTCCTAAAATCATATGGCAGATAGTAGATTGCCTATGGAACATTTCTATAAACTTTTGTCAAACTATCTGCAATGACTTGGCAGTAAATGCCATTTTTCAATTTTCCCCACATAAGTCTATGGAAACTCTAAGTTGCCATAGCAACCAAACTGAAGAGCTGATTTTCATAAAAAAACATAAACAAACTTTCAGTCCCCCAGCCTAAGGATGATACAGATAAAATTTGGACCCAATCGGCTCAGTGGCTTCAGAGGAGAGGTTTAAAAGTGTTGACGCCAGACGACGACGACGGACAAGTGCCTAGCCTATAAGCTCCCACGGCGCCGAAGTGGTGAGCTAAAAAGAAGACATTTTCAAAACTATATTGTCCATCTTTACATATCAATTTGCATCATTACGCATCATTACTGTTTTAGGCAGACCCGGGCCAGCAGTATCTGACAGAAACAAGTCCGACTTTGCAGCAAAGTAGCATACAAAATATTTAATGTCAAATCCAGAACACAGGTGCCCATTAATATCATGCAGGGTTCTCATATGCACTAGGATTTTAAAAGTTGGAGTCCAGGCCCCGAGGTTATAAAACTTTTTTCATGCTCAACTGAGTTGAGCATGAAATTTCTCTTGCTCACAAATTTTAAAATGCCAACAATTGTTGGCATTTTAAAATTTGTGAGCAGTTCAAACAACATTCTCTGCTATCTGAGAAAGAAAAATCGCTCATCTTCTTAGTATTTTAAAGTTTCATGCTCTGCTGAGTTGAGCATGAAAAAAGTTTTATAACCTGCGGGCCAGGACTCCCACCTGGTAAAAAGTAGGAGTCACCAGCTGAACAGTAGGAGTCCCCAACCAAAAGGTAGGAGTCCCAGGGCTGAATCCTTGAGTCTACAGCCCCTAGTATGGTGTAAGACAGGTTTATTTTATATGATTTTAAGCCGTTTGATCAATCTGAGGCTAAACAAATAAGGAGAAGTGACTTCTCCCCTGCTATGACAAGATCAGCCTCAATGTGGCTGTGCCAAATACAGGTATCACCAGGGATTTTCCTACCAATCTGAAACCGGGACCAGGGGCCATTAAATTTGGGAAAAATAGCACTTTGTTTGGCAAATTTGGGAATAAAAATAGCGCGCAGATTGACAAATTGGGAAATTTGATGGGCTACTGAGTGCCTTTCCTTTTAGAAGGGAATTTTTCATGTCTGTGTGGGCTTTGAACTCCGCTGCAGTCTCGGCATTCACCTCAGAAGATGGAAGTCTATTGCACTGAGGAATAGTTCTAGGGAAGAAAGAACTTTTTCAGAGATAAATCGTGGCCACAAACAGACTGACTTGATCATCATGGATTTCGCCAAGGCCTTTGACAAGGTACCTCACAGAAGGCTACTGTACAAATTGGACTACTATGGGATAAGAGGATCCACACATAGTTGGATTAGCTCATGGCTCTCTGGGCACTCTCAACAAATTGTACTTGATGGCCGAGGGTCTGATCCAGTCCCTGTTCTATCTGGTGTCCCACAAGATTCAGTCCTTGGACCGGTACTCTTTTTGTATTCCTCAATGATCTCCCATATAATATCAGGTCATCTGTCCGTTTGTTTGCTGATGATTGTGTCCTGTATAGGGACATATATTCTCCTTCTGACTGTCGCATTTGACAAGATGACCTGGATCGACTTGCACAATGGGAAGCAGATTGGCAGATGAAGTTCAATGTAGCCAAATGCCATTCAATGAGGGTGTCACGACACCTTTAGGACAAGCAAATTAAGTATGAATGCACACTTCACCAGCAAACTTTGGAGCAGATTCATTCCGCCAAATATCTTGGTATCACCATCACTGACCATCTCGATTGGGGTCAACATATCTCTGAAATAACATCTAAAGCAACTAGGACCTTAGGATTCCTTAGACATAATCTGGCTTTTGCACCTCGGCAGACAAAGGATGTTGCATATAAAACAATGGTTCGCCCTCAACTTACATGTAAATATGCATCACCCATTTGGCATCTATATGTTAAAACTCAGATTCAGCAGGTGGAGAGGGTGCAGAGCGGGACAGCTGCTTGATGGACCTGAAGACGATGGTGAAATAGAAGTAGCCAGTATGAGATTGAGACTCAGAGGTAGGCGTTTTAGGATACCTCTATGTTCGGATTGTAAATAGTTTTAAGGGCTCATCCAGAGATGTTTTTTTGTGCAAAATTCTAAATTTAGCCACCCACTTAACTGAGGTAATGGCCAAATATGACCGACTCAGTATGTGAAGATAGATAGATAACATCCCCATCAACACGATTAACGTAATAATGAAAACAGTTATATCACTTCACTATTTGTGCAGAAAGAACAACTGATTACTTAGTGATAAGTAAATAAAACATCATGTTAGCAAGTCTATGCAATAACGCCCCCTCTATACCAAACTTTATACAGTGAAAAATGGGTTTTCGAATCTTTCTTTCTTTCTTCCAATACTTACAGAAGGGTATCAAACTTATATATATATTTCTCGTATTTCTGATTCTATAACATAGACAATTAGATGGTTCTATTAAATGCAAAATCTGTGTTTTGAGCAGAAGGAAAAATATGTCACATTTTTAAATATAAACAGTCATTTCCACAGCCATAAATCCCATTTTATTGCAAAGACCTTATGTGAGCTCGAATATCTTTCTCAAAAAGGTGGTAGCGCAGTTGCTCAAATATGTTCTATAAAAGGGTTATCCTTTGGAAGCAAGGAATACACCACAGAACTGAAAAGTATGGAGTGTACATGTTTTCTGGGCCAGACTAGCTAGTTTCGGTGACCCTCAAACCTGAAGTAGAAGCCATTAGTAGGTCGTCTAGCTGCACCAAAAGAGCTAGGGCAAGTTTTCTGGTGTGCCCAATACCCCCATCAATCCCTTTACATACCAAAACAAACATAACCTCAATCAATAGGGCTTGAAAAAAGGCGAAATGACCCAAGGGCGAAACGATTCACGGGCGAAACGACCCGAGATCCTGATAATCGCTCCGACAAGTCTGTTGAGGACAAGGCGAAACATTTAATTGAGTAAAATTTAATCCCATTAATTTCCACGGATATATATTATCTTTCAGGTTTTGGGCCTAAAACTTACAGGTAAAAGTGTTGATTCTGCATTCAACAACTTACGATAACCTGTTGGAAGAACCCTTGACATTGGCGGATTCGGCCGGGCCATAACCATTGCAATAAATAAATTTAAATTGCAGACACTTTATTCGCCGAAAAAATCCGTCTTCCTGTCTGCTCGTTAAACATATCTACTAAATTACTGACCTGCTTCTCGCTGTTAGGCCATCGCCGCCATTTTGGTACGAGAATACCCGGATGTTAAATCTGTGACGTCATCAACAAGTTCTTGTAGCGCGAAAGTGTAAAATTGTACTCACACTAGGTGTGTGAAATCACCACGTCGAAATCTGTGCGTTTTTTGTGCTTGTGGGGTACCTCAGGGTAAAACAGAATTATGGGCCTTTGAAGTTCAAAAACTTGTTTAATGACGTTTTTCTCTGTGGGGTACAAAAAAATACCCCACAATTCTTCCGTACCCCACATGTCATTTTGGTACCCACAAGTACCCCATATACCTCTTAATGTGAGTACACACACACACACACACACACACACACACACACACACACACACACACACACACACACACACACACACACACACACACAAACACACACACACACACACACACACACACACACATTTCCTCTTCAAACATAGATACAGTGAAACTTGGATAACTCAAACACGGAGTGTTCACTAACCATAGCTAATTTGAACTAATTCTGGAGCCCCTTGAGAATATTTCCCAATGCTCCAGATAACCAGTTTTGTTTTGTTTGATTCATTACGAAGAAGCCTCCGTGGTGCATTGGTTACGCTACTCGCCTTGTAAACCGGGGATCGCAGGATCGATCCCGGGCTTCTCCAGACTTTCGGATGAGTCTTTAAACCGAGGCCCCGTCTCCGTATGACCTTAGCTGTTGGTGGGACGTAAAACTAAAACTCACTCATTCACTCACTTGATTCATTACGAAAACACGCCTATACAAATACATTGCCACATTTATCGCCCGAAAAAGGAAAATTTTATGATGAAAATTTGTGATATTTTTTTTTCTGCTCAAAATATAGATTTTGGCACTCGTTAGAACCGCCTCATTGAGATAATTGACCCGCCAGTTCACTCAGTACAGTGATTATACAATAATGACCTGTGTGAGATAATTGGCCCTCCAGTACTCCCAGTACAGTATTTGTACAATACTGACCTGTGTGAGATAATTGACTCGCCAGTACTCTCAGTACCATGATTGTACAATACTTACCTGTGTGAGATAATTGACCAGCCACTACACTCAGTATAGTGATTGTAAATTACTGACCTGTGTGAGATAATTGACCCGGCAGTACCTTCAGTACCATGATTGTACAATACTGACTTGTGTGAGATAATTGATGTTTTCTCTCCCTCATCACCTTTTTTTCTGTCAAAATATGCAATTATGCATTAATATGCAAGGACATTTACTTATGAACATTTGGAATGGGTATATATCTAAACATATATTAATGTGTGTGTGTGTATATATATGTATATTCATTCTTGAATTTTGGATTCTGATTTAAATAGCTTCACCAAAAAGGAAATAAAAACAATCTTATAATACTAGATATATACAGATATATGTATGTTAAGAATATCTCTCCACAGTCTTTGTCCTGACAATTATACCAGTGTATGTGCTTTATTTTGTATCCTCATGGGCTTTACAGCCTTCTGGACTTGTTCAATAAAATTTCTTCTTCTTCTTCTTCTTCTTCTTCTTCTTCTTCTTCTTCTTCTTCTTCTTCTTCTTCTTCTTCTTCTTCTTCGTCAATACTGACCTGTATGAGATAATTGAGCTGCCAGTATTCCCAGTACAGTAATTGTACAATACTGACCTGTGTGAGATAATTGACCCGCCAGTACTCTCAGTACATTGTTTGTTCAATACTGACCTGTGTGAGATAATTGACCCGCCAGTACTCTCAGTACCATGCTTGTACAATACTGACCTGTGTGAGATAATTGACCCGCCAGTACTCTCAGTACATTGTTTGTTCAATACTGACCTGTGTGAGATAATTGACCCGCCAGTACTCTCAGTACCATGCTTGTACAATACTGACCTGTGTGAGATAATTGACCCGCCAGTTCTCTCAGTACCATGATTGTACAATACTGACCTGTGTGAGATAATTGGCCCGCCAGTACTCTCAGTTCATTGATTGTACAATCTGACCTGTGTGAGATAATTGACCCGCCAGTACTCTCAGTTCAGTGATTGTACAATCTAACCTGTGTGAGATAATTGACCCGCCAGTACTCTCAGTACATTGATTGTACAATACTGACCTGTGTGAGATAATTCACCCGCCAGTACTCTCAGTTAATTGATTGTACAATACTGACCTGTTTGAGATAATTGACCCGCCAGTACTCTCAGTTTAGTGAATGTACAATCTAACCTGTGTGAGATAATTGACCCGCCAGTTCTCTCAGTACAGTAATTGTTCAGTACTGACCTGTGTGAGATAATTGACCCGCCAGTACTCTCAGTACAGCAATTGTTCAATACTGACCTGTGTGAGATAATTGACCCGCCAGTACTCTCAGTTCATTGATTGTACAATACTGACCTGTGAGAGATAATTGACCCGCCAGTACTCTCAGTTCAGTGAATGTACAATCTAACCTGTGTGAGATAATTGACCCGCCAGTTCTCTCAGTACAGTAATTGTTCAGTACTTACCTGTGTGAGATAATTGACCCGCCAGTACTCTCAGTACAGCAATTGTTCAATACTGACCTGTGTGAGATAATTGACCCGCCAGTACTCTCAGTTCAGTGATTGTCCAATCTAACCTGTGTGAGATAATTGACCCGCCAGTACTCTCAGTACAATGATTGTACAATACTGACCTGTGTGAGATAATTGACCCGCCAGTACTCTCAGTACATTGATTGTACAATACTGACCTGTGTGAGATAATTGACCAGCCAGTACTCTCAGTTCATTGATTGTACAATACTGACCTGTGTGAGATAATTGTCCCGCCAGTACTCTCAGTTCAGTGAATGTACAATCTAACCTGTGTGAGATAATTGACCCGCCAGTACTCTCAGTAAAGTAATTGTACAATACGGACCTGTGTGAGATAATTGACCCGCCAGTACTCTCAGTAAAGTAATTGTACAATACGGACCTGTGTGAGATAATTGACCCGCCAGTATTCCCAGTACAGTAATTGTACAATACTGACCTGTGTGAGATAATTGACCCGCCAGTTCTCTCAGTACCATGATTGTACAATACTGACCTGTGTGAGATAATTGACCCGCCAGTACTCTCAGTTCATTGATTGTACAATACTGACCTGTGTGAGATAATTGACCCGCCAGTACTCTCAGTTCATTGAATGTACAATACTGACCTGTGTGAGATAATTGACCCGCAAGTACTCTCAGTACCATGCTTGTACAATACTGACCTGTGTGAGATAATTGACCCGCCAGTTCTCTCAGTACCTTGCTTGTACAATACTGACCTGTGTGAGATAATTGACCCGCCAGTTCTCTCAGTACAGCAATTGTTCAGTACTGACCTGTGTGAGATAATTGACCCGCCAGTACTCTCAGTAAAGTAATTGCACAATACGGACCTGTGTGAGATAATTGACTCGCCATTTCTCTCAGTACCATGCTTGTACAAAACTGGCCTGTGTGAGATAATTGACCCGCCAGTACTATCAGTACATTGATTGTACAATACTGACCTGTGTGAGATAATTGACCCTCCAGTTCTCTCAGTACAGTAATTGTTCAATACTGACCTGTGTGAGATAATTGACCCGCCAGTACTCTCAGTTCAGTGAATTACAATCTAACCTGTGTGAGATAATTGACCCGCCAGTACTCTCAGTACATTGATTGTACAATACTGACCTGTGTGAGATAATTGACCCGCCAGTACTCTCAGTACAGTAATTGTTCAATACTGACCTGTGTGAGATAATTGACCCGCCAGTATTCTCAGTATAGTAATTGTTCAATACTGACCTGTGTGAGATAATTGACTCGCCAGTACTCTCAGTACAGTAATTGTTCAATACTGACCTGTGTGAGATAATTGACTCGCCAGTACTCTCAGTACCATGCTTGTACAATACTGACCTGTGTGAGATAATTGACCCGCCAGTACTCTCAGTACAGTAATTGTTCAATACTGACTTGTGTGAGATAATTGACTCGCCAGTACTCTCAGTACCATGCTTGTACAATACATACCTGTGTGAGATAATTGACCCGCCAGTACTCTCAGTACATTGATTGTACAATACTGACCTGTGTGAGATAATTGACCAGCCAGTACTCTCAGTACAGTAATTGTTCAATACTGACCTGTGTGAGATAATTGATCCCCCAGTACTCTCAGTACAGTAATTGTTCAATACTGACTTGTGTGAGATAATTGACCCGCCAGTACTCTCAGTAAGTAATTGTTCAATACTGACCTGTGTAAGATAATTGACCCGCCAGTAGTCTCAGTACAGCAATTGTTCAGTACTTACCTGTGTGAAATAATTGACCCGCCAGTACTCTCAGTACATTGATTGTACAATACTGACCTGTGTGAGATAATTGACGCGCCAGTACTCTCAGTACAGTAATTGTACAATACTGACCTGTGTGAGATAATTGACCCGCCAGTACTCTCAGTACATTGATTGTACAATACTGACAAGTGTGAGATAATTGACCCGCCAGTACTCTCAGTACAGTAATTGTACAATACTGACCTGTGTGAGATAATTGACCCGCCAGTACTCTCAGTACATTGATTGTACAATACTGACCTGTGTGAGATAATTGACCCGCCAGTACTCTGAGTACAGTTATTGTTCAATACTGACCTGTGTGAGATAATTGACCCGCCAGTACTCTCAGTACAGTAATTGTTCAATACTTACCTGTGTGAGATAATTGATCCGCCAGTACTCTCAGTTCAGTGAATGTACAATCTAACCTGTGTTAGATAATTGACCCGCCAGTACGCTCAGTACATTGATTGTACAATACTGACCTATGTGAGATAATTGACCAGCCAGTACTCTCAGTACAGTAATTGTACAATACTGACCTGTGTGAGATAATTGACCCGCCAGTACTCTCAGTACAGCAATTGTTCAATACTGTGGCCTGTGTGAGAGAATTGACCCGCCAGTACTCTCAGTACATTGATTGTACAATACTGACCTGTGAGAGATAATTGACCCGCCAGTACTCTCAGTAAAGTAATTGTACGATACGGACCTGTGTGAGATAATTGACCCGCCAGTTCTCTCAGTACAGTAATTGTTCAATACTTACCTGTGTGAGATAATTGACCCGCCAGTATTTCCAGTACAGCAATTGTTCAGTACTGACCTGTATGAGATAATTTACCCGCCAGTACTCTCAGTACAGCAATTGTTCAATACTGTGGCCTGTGTGAGATAATTGACCCGCCAGTACTCTCAGTACAGCAATTGTTCAGTACTTACCCGTGTGAGATAATTGACCCGCCAGTACTCTCAGTACAGTAATTGTTCAGTACTTACCTGTGTGAGATAATTGACCCGCCAGTTCTCTCAGTACAGTAATTGTTCAGTACTGACCTGTGTGAGATAATTGACTCGCCAGTACTCTCAGTACAGCAATTGTTCAATACTGTGGCCTGTGTGAGATAATTGACCCGCCAGTACTCTCAGTACAGCAATTGTTCAATACTGTGGCCTGTGTGAGATAATTGACCCGCCAGTACTCTCAGTACAGCAATTGTTTAGTACTGACCGGTGTGAGATAATTGACCCGCCAGTACTCTCAGTACAGTAATTGTTCAGTACTTTACTGTGTGAGATAATTGACCCGCCAGTACTCTCAGTACAGCAATTGTTCAGTACTGACCTGTGTGAGATAATTGACAGGCCAGTACTCTCAGTACAGTAATTGTTCAATACTGACCTGTGTGAGATAATTGGCCCGCCAGTACTCTCAGTACAGCAATTGTTCAGTACTGACCTGTGTGAGATAATTGACCCGCCAGTACTCTCAGTACAGTAATTGTTCAGTACTTACCTGTATGAGATAATTGACCCGCCAGTACTCTCAGTACAGCAAGTGTTCAGTACTGACCTGTGTGAGATAATTGACCCGCCGGTACTCTCAGTACAATAATTGTTCAGTACTTGCCTGTGTGAGATAATTGACCCGCCAGTACTCTCAGTACAGCAATTGTTCAGTACTGACCTGTGTGAGATAATTGACCCGCCAGTACTCTCAGTACAGTAATTGTTCAGTACTTACCTGTGTGAGATAATTGACCCGCCAGTACTCTCAGTACAGCAATTGTTCAGTACTGACCTGTGTGAGATAATTGACCCGCCAGTATTCTCAGTACAGCAATTGTTCAATACTGACTTGTGTAAGATAATTGACCCGCCAGTACTCTCAGTACATTGATTGTACAATCAGACCTGTGTGAGAGAATTGACCCGCCAGTACTCTCAGTACCATGCTTGTACAATACTGACCTGTGTGAGATAATTGACCCGACAGTACTCTCAGTACAGTAATTGTTCAGTACTTACCTGTGTGAGATAATTGACCCGCCAGTACTCTCAGTACAGCAATTGTTCAGTACTGACCTGTGATAGATAATTGACCCGCCAGTACTCTCAGTACTGCAATTGTTCAGTACTTACCTGTATGCGATATTTGACCCGCCAGTACTCTCAGTACAGTAATTGTTCAGTACTTACCTGTGTGAGATAATTGACCCGCCAGTACTCTCAGTACAGTAATTGTTCAATACTGACCTGTGTGAGATAATTGACCCGCCAGTACTCTCAGTGCAGCAATTGTTCAATACTGACCTGTGTGAGATAATTGACCCGCCAGTACTCTCAGTACAGCAATTGTTCAATACTGACCTGTGTGAGATAATTGACCCGCCAGTACTCTCAGTACAGTAATTGTTCAGTACTTACCTGTGTGAGATAATTGACCCGCCAGTACTCTCAGTACAGCAATTGTTCAGTACTTACCTGTGTGAGATAATTGACCCGCCAGTACTCTCAGTACAGTAATTGTTCAATACTGACCTGTGTGAGATAATTGACCCGCCAGTACTCTCAGTACAGCAATTGTTCAATACTGTGGCCTGTGTGAGATAATTGACCCGCCAGTACTCTCAGTACATTGATTGTACAATACTGACCTGTGTGAGATAATTGACCAGCCAGTACTCTCAGTACAGCAATTGTTCAATACTGTGGCCTGTGTGAGATAATTGACCCGCCAGTACTCTCAGTACAGTAATTGTTCAATACTGACCTGTGTGAGATAATTGACCCGCCAGTACTCTCAGTACAGCAATTGTTCAATACTTACCTGTGTGAAATAATTGACCCGCCAGTTCTCTCAGTACAGTAATTGTTCAATACTTACCTGTGTGAGATAATTGACCCGCCAGTACTCTCAACACAGTGATTGTACAATACTGACCTGTGTCGGTGTTTATTCACTAGCTTCTTTTATCCAGTGTCTTTATTCTATTGCTGAACATCACGTGAACAAGTCCGTGAAATGAAGACCCCCCTAAACCCCTTTTATAAACCGCCTCAATGAGGCGGTTCTAACGAGCACCCATAACCTATGTTTGCAGTATAAATAAGAAAAAATACCAAGGATTTTCATCAGAAAAGTAGCCAGTTTGGAGATGTGAAAAAATGCACTATATCGCACGGGTGTGTTATCGTAATGAATTCAGTTTTCCGTCAGTGCAAATATGAATTCTAACTTAGTCAAGGATAGGGAGAAACTCTTAAATCTGCAAACAACATCACGTGAGTAATAAAGTTAATTTATATGGGGTACCGTTTTACAATTATTTTTTTTTCATTTATAGATGTCCATAATTATTAATGGATATCCATTTTTCGATTTACGGATATACAATATTATTTATGGATATGAATATGTAATTTTGGATATCCATAATTGGAATTAACGATATCCACAATTCGAATAATGGATATCAATGAATCGATCTGAATTATGGATTCCCATTATAAATCGAACCATCGATATCTATAAATATGTATTAAATAGAAAACGGCACCCTATAAGTTTATCATATGCAAACCGTTGACAGAAATGTTAACAAAGACAGATTTTACTCCTGCCCGTTTGGGCTTTGCTGTTTGGTGCTTCCCACCCCCCTTCCCCAACCTATATTATGTTGATGGGAACAAACAAATACGGATTACTCATACCACAGGTTCTGATGAATAAATTTCTTTGGAGAAGTGACACCAGCAACTATTCTCTTATACCCCGCCCATTGGGGCTTGAAGAAATAAATGGATTGCACGATACGGTGCTTCCACTCAGAGTTGAATCCGACTGGTAAACCGCTTAGAGGATCTAAGCCTGCCCGGGCAAAGCGGTGCGAGTCGGACCGTCCATGCTTATAAACCTTATTGGTTTCATTGGGCGACAGGGCCTAAGATGTCATTTAATCTAAATGTCGGGTAAAAGTCCCACAAAATTGAAAGCAAGGTCTCCAAAATGACCTATATAGTGTTGACGGGGACGTTAAACATCAAATCAAACAAAACAAATGTTCTCTTGAATGCGTTGAAATAGAGGATCTTACACGAGTGGTCATTTCATATGAAATTTATGAAACGAGCCTTCGGCGAGTTTCATAAATTTCATATGAAATGACCACGAGTGTAAGATTCTGTTTATCATATGACCACTTAAAATTTTTTACTACAAAAAAATGCGTGGTTGACATGGACGTCGTCATGACGTTACTTAATCCTGCCAAACTGTTATTACATGTGTGGTCATACGATTTTTATTACACGATGTTATCCACTGCTTATCAATGACGTCATATGATAAGTATAATTATGAAACACACTACGTTACAACGATGATTGAGATAGATCATACATGAGCAACATGGTGCAATTTGACATGAGACTGACCTTTATGCAAAAAATAAATTAGTCAGTGTAATCGTCTAATAGGTCAGTGTTCGTAAGCTTCTCGTGAATGTTCGGCATCTCGTGAATTGCGACTCATCTGCTGGCCTCTATGTTTTGAATAAC
>OY757023.1:2391730-2498023 GCA_963580285.1 Lucinisca nassula | reverse complement strand
TTTTTCTTTTTTTTGCTCAAAATATAGATTGTGGGCACGTGTTAGAACTGCCTCGTTTCTAACGAGTACCCACAATCTATATTTTAGAGCAGAAATAAGGAAAATAAGGTTTACTCCTGCAAACCCCAGTTTTACTTTATAAAAGTGGGGTTTAATGGGGTCAAAATTATATAGCCATGTTTTCGTGATGATGTCAGAAAAGATGATATTGGCCACATGGATGGTTTGTCAATTAAACTGTTTAGTTGTTACTCATTCAAGCTGAATGGGTACATAATTGATCAAACACACAAGAATTTTTGAGTTGATTGTTTATCAATCGAGCCAAAGTTACTAAGCACAGAAGATTTTATTGTTGATGCTCACGTGACTATCACTGATTTGTAGTTTATTCAGGAAGAAAATACATAGCTGTACTGTTTGGACCGTTTAAGATAGAGCCATCATATTTGGCATGTAGATTCCTTGTACCAAGGGCTTCCCACACATGCAAAAAATTTCAACCTGTGACCTTTACCTTGACCTGTGACCTACTTAATCATAACTTTTGAACGATTTGAGATGGATACTTCATATTCGGTATGTATGTTCCTTGTGACAAGGGCTTCCCACCCATATAAAAATTATGACCTGATACTTTGACCTTTGCCTGCTTTGTCATAACTTTTGAACCATTTGACATAAAGCCTTCATATTTGGCATGAAAGCTCATTGTGACAAGGGCTTCCCACTCATACAAAAATGTTGACCTGTGTCCTTGATCTTTGGCCTACTTTGTCATATTTGTTTAACCCGTTGAGATAGAGCCTTCATATTTGGGATAAACGTTCATTGTGAAAAGGGCTTTCCACTCGTAATAAATGACCTGTGACCTTGACCTCGACCTGTGACCTACTTTATCATAACTTTCAAACCATTTGAGATAGAGCCTTTATATTTTGCGTGTATGTTCCTTGTGACAATGGCTTCCCACCCATAGAACTTTGACCTGTGATTATGACCTGTGATTTGTGGCTTCCCTCTCACATTAAAAATATTGGCCTTGACCTTGATCTGTGACTTTGACCTTTTTCATGACTTTTGAACCGTATGATATGGAACCTTCATATTTACCGTGTAGATTCCTTGTGACAAAGGCTTCTCACCCACACAAAAGTTTGGTCTGTGACCTTGACCTCTGTTTAACTTATCATAAACTTTTAAACCTTATGAGGATACCTGCCGGGTTGGCAACATTCTTTCGTGGAGATTGATCATGAAATCTTTTCTACAGTCATTCTCTCCCTCCAGCTGATTCAAGAAGGGCAGTTGTCAGTTTCTGGCGAAAGAATGTGCACTGTACTGGTTAACCGCTTACGTATAAGCTTGCCCAGGAAAAGTGTGGATAGGTAAACTGACCGGCTCAAAAATGACCTAAATAATGTCGACTGAGCAGTTAAACCCCAAAATAAACAAACAAACAAATAAACCTTATGAGACAGAGCCTTCATATTTGGCATGTAGGTTCCTTGTGACAAGAGATACAAAAAAATTAACCTATGGCCTTGACCAGTTATTTACTTTGTCATTACCTTTGAACCATTGCAGCTGGACCCTTCATATTTGGCATGAAGGTTTCTTGTGACAAGGGCGTCCACTCACACAAAAAAATTTTGACCTGTAACCTTGACCTGTGACCTACTTTATCTGTAGAACTGTTTTAGGTAGAGTTTTCATATTTTCATGTAGGTTCCTCGTGACAAGGGCTTCCTACCCATGCAGTTTTTGTGCTTGTGGCTTTGACCTTGACCTGTGACCAGCTTTAACGATAAAATGTACCTCGGCTTTTGGACTTGTTTCCATAAGCTATGAAACATCTTGGACTCAGGTGAGCGATCCAGGGCCATCATGGCCCTCTTGTTGTTTCAATTTCAGCGCTCAGACCAGAACTTTTCAACAAATAATGGAGTAATATAAATATAGGTAATGAAGGTAATTTATTTAACATCTTTTGAAGTATGTACAACATCGGGTACGGACCCCACCCATCGGGGCTTGAAGAAATACTTTGGGCTGCATGATACTTCCACGCAGAGCTGAAACCGACCCACACACGAGTACTGGTAAACCGCTTAGAGGATCCAAGCCTGCCCAGTCAAAGCGGTGTGAGTCAGCCAGTCCATGCTTATAAACCCTATTGGTTGCATTGGGCGGCAGGACTTGAGATGTCATTTCATCTCAGTGTCGGATAGAAGTCCCTCAAAATTGGAAGCAACGTCTCCAAAATGACCTTTACAGTGTTGACGGGAACGTTTAACCTCAAATCAAACAAACAAAAACAACATCGGGTCACGAGCAAAGTTTAACCCTTGTCCTGCTGAGCCCGGATATGTCTTTTCTTTGAATCAATGTAGGTCCAGATCAGATGGCTTCTGAAGAAGCCATCTGATCAGGATCTTCATTGTTTGCCATCCTGTTTATGAATTTGTTGCAATAATTTGCATCAAGTAATCTGATTGGCTGATAATCAGTAGTGGGTGTGACCTATTTAAATATTCAGCAGGACAAGGGTTAAGTTAACACGTTCTTGGGATCATTTACTTTGCTCGTATCCGATGTAATTCATACCTCGCTGAACGTTAAAATAATTGCATACAATTGAGCCGGGGCACAGCATTTCCTACAGCATTTTTACATGTGCACCCAGCGAAGAATCAGATCAGCCTGCGCATCCATATAGTCTGACCAGAGACTTCGTTTGCTGCATGAAGGGGCATTGGCCCTTAGCTATCCTTAGAGCGTACAACGAAGACTCTGATCAGACTGCGCGGATTGGCAGGCTAACTGAGTGTTCGCTGGGCGCACATGTAAATTGCAGGAAATGATGTGTTCTGGCTGAATTGTAAAAAAGATCAAAAGACGGAAGAGCGTAGCGCGAAATGTCTCCGTTTCATGACGTCACTCGTAGATTCTTTGACGTGAGGCGGTGAACCGTCATTATCTCGTGTCAAAAACGCTACAAAAGGACTTGCCTGCCTCGGTAGCTCAGTCGGATGCGCGTCTGACTGGTGATCAGGAGGACGCGGGTTCGATACATGCTGCTGGGGTCGGAAACATTCATTCGTGGAGATTGATCATGAAATATTTTCTACGGTCATTCTCTCCCTTCCGCTGATTCAAGAAGGGCAGTTGTCAGTTTCTGATGAAAGAATGTGCATTTTACTGGTTAAACGCTTACGTATAAGCCTGCCCAGGAAAAGTTCGGATAGGTAAAGTGACCGGCTAAAATGACCTAAATAGTGTTGCCTGGACCGTTAAACTCGAAAGCAAAACAAACAAAACTTTTGGGATTTCTTCTTAAACAATGGTGAAAGGTATAGAAAATTTGAAGGAAACAACAATATTATTGCCGATTTTAAGTTTGTTAGAATCGAAATATATGGACTCTTGTGTGGGAATTGTGAGTAATAAATCAGAGTTTTGAAGGCCAGTTGTAAGCAGACAAATCACTCGCGCCATAGACTCGTGATTTGATCTACTTTCCAACTTACCTCCAAACTGTTCAATCGACTGCCGGGGCTAATCTTTTTTTTTTTTTTTTTTTTTTTTTTTTTCGCATTTTATTAATAAGGGGATACCTGTATTCAACATCGTCATTTGGGGCGGTATATCGGCGGTTACACGGTTGTGGGGACGCGAAAACAGAATTTGCGGTCGTAAAACTGACGATTTACCTCTACAAATGACAATTTTCAACATTGTTATCCTTTCTAATGCACTTTTTGGTTTGTTTTGTTTTAAAAATGTTCATTTGTCCGAAAACGGCAAGCGCAGTGAGCTGCGTAAAAAGAAATGCCAGTCAATGAAAAGCGACGTTACGCGATAACGTCTGGTTTCCGATAGTATATCGCAGAATATACTGTCGCAAATTTTGATGTTATCCAATCAGACGTAGTGTTACACACGCACGTGCATTTGAGTGTTTATGTGTCTATATATAAGCTATACTGTTTTTTCAAGAGCTGGTACCTCAGTTGGTAGAGTGTCCGCTCCGGGGAACGGAAGGTCTCGGGTTCGATCCAGGGCCGCGACATACCAAAGACGTTAAAAATGGTGCTACCTGCTCCTCGCTTGGCACTCAGATTTACGAGGTAGAGCTAGGACTGGTCGACCCAGTGTCAGGATAATGTGACTGGGTGTGGTATCATGTAAAGTGTCTAGGCCGTGATACTTCAGTGAGGCAGCACTATAAAAGTGAGCATTGAGCTCCCTGTCGCAACCAGACATCATCGTGATATGACTGAAAAATTGTTGAAAGCGATGTTAAACCCGAATTCACACACACATTTTTCAAGAGCTGTTAGTCAGCTGTTATTTAAGGAGTTTAATGCACCTTACTTTCTCACACTTAACTATGATATGAATTTATTTAGAGATCTCTCAGCATCTTGAAAATGGAGTTAGAAAATAAAAAAAGTGGGGAAAAGGACATAAAAAGGGGAGATAAATGTTCCTACCCTCTTTTCTCATTTAAGCATCCAAACAATTCCAAACGACATCTCTTCTGAAACTACAAGGTCAATCGGAACCAAATTATATGTGAAGCCGCCATGGGGTGGGGGGGGGGAGAGGGAAGAACAAACATATTTTCTGAATGGCTGGGTCACATGACCAAAATGTCCACCATGCCCATATATGGTAAAAACCTTTGAAAATCGCCTTCTCAGGAACATATAGACCTATGACCTTGAAACTTGGCATACAATATTGGGGACACGGGCCATATCAAATTTGTTCAGATGATGACATTTCGTTGACCTTGACCTTTCTTACGTCAAGGTCACATTCGGTCACTTAGGATTTTGTATGGAAAAGACGGGATTTTCTGGTTCTGTTGCAGCTTATGACATCATAGTTGATATTTGCAATCAGCTTAATGATCCTTGGGCCATAAGATTATTTTTTTAATGTTTCTAAAACTACTGGTCTGGCTGATACCAAATGACATAAACCGCAACAGTGTGGTCGAGAAATCAAAGTTTGTAAGAGGGATCTGTGTGATCGTCACACCAATATATGGCCAAAAGGGATTTTAATTTCTGCATCTCATGAAATACAAGACCTTGGTATGCAGCATTTTGGACTCTAGCCCTGTGAAGATTGTTCAAAGCTGATAATGTATGCGACGGCAAAAAAAAAAAAGATAATGGTTGATTTCAAAATAATTTGGCAGCAATGGTCCTGGGATTGGCCTCTACTAAACCATTATGGTCTGTTAAAATAAATGGCCACCAAGGGGTGGGGTTGGGCGATTTGTGCCCACTTGAGCTCTGGTGAGCTTTGTTTTCCATGGGCCGCTTGTTTATAATTTTGTGTTCAGGGCATCTATTAAAAGTCGCGTAAGCTTGATGGCAAGCGTAAACCATATTTAATCGGCATTGTCATGATACAACAGCCACAGTTTTCTGTTTTACTGATTGGGCTTATTTGGTTATCTTTTGTTGCATAGCTGCATTTTCCAGCCTTCATAAACAATTAATTGATGACCAGTGGTAGTTTGGTATGAAGTTACCATGACAGCAATACCTCGGAAAGACGACAATGTTCAGTGAAGATAACAGTGCGGCCCTATTTCAATTTTTTTTTTTTTTTTCAAAGGGTTGGCAGATTTTTGTACGGTATTTCATAATTGAATGAAAGACATGTTTAAATGAGTTGACGCCTCTGAACAATCCAACCTCCTTTTGACTGAAGGTCTGCGAAATTTTACTGCAAACAAAAAAGAAACATTATACAGTATTTGGTGGAACGACTTTACTTAAATGTTTTAGAGGTTTATTGTTATAGTTTTTACCATTTGTTTGCTGCAGAAAAAGATACTCTGTAGACTAAATTTAAATATCAGCATCTAATTCTCCAGCTGCGGATTTGATATACTCAAGCTTATTTGCTGATTGAATGACTCTGGGTTTGGTCGATCTTTTGGCAAACATGCGCAAATTGAGGTCACTAAGTTACATAAAGATGCAGAAAAGTTCAGTCGAGAGTCTGTGTTGAACCCGATGTTTCCACCCTTCTTGTCAAAGGTGTAGAGAAGAAGCTTGATTTATGTAGGAAACGTAACATTTATTATGTCAAACATCATCCCCGTTCACTGTTCAATATATCTGGCATAGTAAGTTTCAACCTCAAGTAAATTAACCCGCCCGCCTAGTTCCTTTCATATGTACGAACGCATTTCCGCCAGAACGCCTGAAGGTAGGTGGCTGATGCTCTGTCTCTGGTAGGGTTAACCGGAGCCTAACTGTTTGGTTTCCTTTGCTTCAGCATTCTAGCTATTTCATGCTGGCGAGTCCTCATCCTTGTTTCGTCTCTTTATTCGTTTGGTTTCTGTTCTCGGAGATGTTGCACTGATTAGCCAGAATTCCACCATACAGAGTAAACAACTTATCGGTTTCAATAAAGACAATCAAGGGCGAGTAGTGTGGCCACCTAAAAGCAATTAAAGTGTCCACCCCACCCCCGTAAAACTTCTTACTGACCCCGTTCATAGGCGGTCCTTTTCTGTGGTTTATTATTTTCATAGTTAGTCCTTAAGATGTATGTATTGCTAATGCCTTTTTTTATTTTGGATAGCCGTTTGGCCATGACGGGAGATAACTGTCCTTCTGGTTTTCCATTCGTGACATTTTCATTTTGATGTTTTGAATAGGAGGTGCGAGATAGTTTGTATAGATTCCTGATCATTGCCTACACTCTGTTTTTCAAACGTGATAACTTCTGATTGCTTGTGATAGAAGGTCTTTTTGGCCAATCTGTATGGGACAAATGGGGCGGTTGGGTTGGGCAAAGGTGACGTGTACCTTGCGTCAACAGGGCGTCCAACTGGTAGTGGCTTACAGCTGAACAAGACCTGCTGTTCTTGCAGTAGGTAAGGGTAGAGGGGGGGGGGGTACTGTTATTTCTTCTATTCTTTTCCATTTTCCCCTTTCTCCTCTGTCACTCACTTTCATCTGCTCAACTATCTCTTCTATCGCTTTTCTCCCTTTCTCTAGGGAGAGGACAAAAAATGACCAACAAGGTTTGACGTGCCTTTAAACCAAAAACAATCAATATATGGGACAAATGTCAGTAAAAGGAAGTAGAACAAAAGGAGATGAAGACCAGATTAATCAGTGTGTGACAAGAGACACAGAATAAATTAAGAGCTAATGGTGAATAGAGGAACAAGGCTTTCGAAGGCAGGTTGCCCAACGAAATAGTAGAAAGTAAGTGCAGGTGACATCTTAAGATACACGTTTACAAGTTATATCACAACTATGTGAAAAAAGAAGATAGAGGAATGTTTAAGGGGTAGCTTTATGTTACATTAAAGCTCGGGTGCTATTTATTTTTAGTCGTGTCACTTAACAGAAAATAAGGTGTCCAGTAAGATTTCAATAGAGACTTTGTGGCCACGTAAAATCGATTTAAGCCCCCCAGTGGAAATCTTCCACTGACCGTTCCAAGGCGGCTCTTCTGTGGCGATTTATTTATGTTGTTGTTTGTTACTTACTGTGTGTATCACTTGTGTCTTTTAATTTGGGAAGGCCATGTGGCCATTTTGTGTGAAAGTAACTGTCCTTATGGCCTTCCTTTGTTTAGGTTTCCATTATGGTCTGGTCGCTTAATGTTTGTATTTCTTTCCCTTTGGTGTCTTTTATGGGTGGAGTAAGTTAATTGTATCAATTCCTGATCTTTGTTTTACTTCTACTTTGTACTGGCCAGTAACATTAACGTGTTTTAAATATAATAATCCCGATGTTACTTGGGGAGCCATCAGCGCAAACCGGAAACTTTGGATAATGATTCTTGAAATATACAATGTATTCATTAATGTTGATTGATTCAAGTCACCAGTTTAGAGAATCACTTGATAGTTCAGCCGCTGACAAATATGCTTGGTGATGTATATTCCCCTCACTAAATGTAAATCGGAAGTAATTGGACATCATTAACTTTTCAAAAATATATCTGTTGGTCCATGTTATGATACACCTATGACCGGCCAGTAAAATAATACATTTTATGTTTGTTTTAATATGGATTTTTATCACGATCTGTGACACAACAGGAAAAAGCGGTAAAAGGGTCCATAGGTATCGGAGTCCCTTGTTGATGCCCGGATTGAAACAGAGTCATCAAGTTTTACATGCACGTGAAAAAATAACCGTCCTGCATACTGACGAAAAGGAAATTGTTTCAAAAAGTACTAAAAATCATTTAGCGCGAAAATAGTGTAAAATTTATCAAATTCGTGGGGTCAAATTTCAATGGACAAAATTTATGGTAACACCGGATGTAGTTACGCCATATGATGAATTTTGGTATCTTCGAGTATTGACAAATATTTTGGCTGATGCAATAAATCAACATTCATTTGTAAGCGCAAGCTACACATAACTAAACTTAATCCAGCTATATCCTTCGCATGGGGGTGGGTGTAAACTCATAGAATTTTCAACCCCTTTTCCCCACCAGATTTGCTAAATAATCACATGTCATATAGGTTAGGCTTCTTTCTCAATGAAAAGGCACAAATAAAGCGTGAGAATTTTGGGTGCATTAAATTTTTCGAAATCGGGTCTCAAATCCCGGACTATGTCGGTCCTGTTCTATCCAAACAACTCTTTAGACATTTCTAGCAGTATAATTGATCAATGTTTAATTGATCATAAGTTCGAGTACAATATTCTTTAGCTGACCTAAACCGCCAACGTTGAGCATACCAATTGCCTTGCGGCATGCTGCTGAAAAAATATTTTGCGTTTTTGTGTGTGTGTGTGTGTGTGTGTGTTTTTTTTTTTAACACAGACGCTAGAGATTGCTTATACTGCAAAAAGGATTGTTGAGACATTATCGTGGCGTTTTTTTTTCCACTTGGAAAGCAGGGATATGGCTGAAAGGGATTGTTTTAACACAACTTATTGCGTTTGTAAACTAGAAAATATAGCGCTGCAAACATTTTTATATACGCAAAATATTTGACAAAGAAACGCGGATACTTTTACTTTTTGCTGAGTATATTGTACAACACGACGACAAGACGGATAGATGAGAAGCCAATTTAATCTTTTAATCACCAATACTGAAATAATATCGGACAGCCTCATATGTCTCTTTTAGATTGACTCTTTGGCACTGTCTGCACGCAAATATCGGCACTAGAATTTGCAATAAAATAGAATGTCATACATACAATAGCATGCAAAAATGTATCCAGGGCCTCTTGTTCTTATTTCTGATCCAAAACAGATTGCGGGTACCCATTATTGAGGCCGTTCTAACAAGCACGAATAATCTGTTTTGAACATATATAAAAATAATATGTTACGTTTTCATCATAAAATATAAATGATGCTCTGTACCACGTCACGTTGATGTGTAGGCACTTTGAATGATTTGAATCTTTGCTAGGCGCATCTGCTAGATTTACTTTTTTTTTTGCTTCATATAGTCAAATAATTTCTGCATGCAAATGCACATGTTTTCAGTATCATTATTAAACCGCAGACACACGCACAGTCACAAACGCACGCACACACGAAAATATTTTCGTTACAACACACAAATAGCAAGATATTTCAATTAAAAAAAACTGAGTCAGCACAGTTGTGATTGCATGTAAGACATTCCTTATTTGCATGGCAGTATGGACTCACACTGTTTGTAAGATGAAAAACGGAACGGATCTCATTACGAAAACATCCCTTTACAAATACATAGTAAATTTTTGCGCCGAAAAAATAAAGATTTTATGATGAAAATTTGTAATATTTTCTTATTTCTGCTCAAAATATAGATTATGGGTACAAGTTAGAACCGCCTCATCGAGGAGGTTCTAACAAATACCCACACTTTATATTTTAGTGTAGGAATAAGACAAAAAGGTTTACCCCTGTAAACCCCAGTTTTACTATTAAAAGTGGGGTTGAAGGAGGTCAAAATTAAGTAGGCGTGTTTTCGTGATGAAAGGTTCTCAAAAACGTTTTCCTTTTCTCACTCTGATCATACATTACATGAGTTTATAAAAACCTTATAAATCAATTTATCAGTTACCCCCTACATATATTGCATTGCAAAGCATTCACCTGATAAAGATATGATATCTCAGATCAAGTGAGCTTTATCAAGTCAACGTGACATTGCACTTTTATGAATGATCCGGACCACTCAAAAAATGACAAAAATGTTATTGCTACTGGGAAAAATGGAAAAAATTACATGGAAAAAAAAGCATCATAGGAAAAATATGGTCAGCTGATACTAAATATATTGACCGCCAGAATGCTGAGACGCACCGAGGACTATCAATAACTGACCTTAAATGGCTAATTTAAGAGTGTACAAGGGGATAAACTGATAAATAGAATACCAGATTCGTATCATTTGATATCAAGTTTTAGAAGCCTCTGTGGTGTAGTGGTTACGCTACTCGCCTTGTAAACCAGGGATCGCAGGATCGATCCCGGGCTTCTCCAGACTTTCGGATGAGTCTTTAAACCGAGGTCCCGTCTTCGTATGACCTAAGCTGTTGGTGGGACGTAAAACTCAAACACTCACTCACTCATATCAAGTTTATCAGGCTCGGCTTCGAAAACGCATGTAGAATCGCTCGGCAAGCCTCGCGATTCTACAAGCGTTCTCGAAGCCTTGCCTGATAAACTTGACATCAAAAGACACTCACCTGGTATTCTCTATGTCTTATCCCTTACCCTGCTGAATATTTCAATGTATTACACTCCTCCCCTATTTTTAGCAATTAGTGTTGCATGATTTCAATTTTAACCATGGATTCAGAAGCAGGATGGAAAACAGTACATATCCTGATCAGCTGGCTTCTCAGAAGCCAGCTGATCTGGATCTATACTGTTTTCAAAAAGGATATTTCCGGGTTCAGCCTGGTAAGGGTTAATGTAGAAATAAATCACGAAAAGTACTATAAACATTTCCCTTAGGAGTATCGTATTTTCACTTTGAAGTAGATACTATACTAAATTAGGAGACTTGTGATTCTTCGCTTACCCGCTAAAATGGCGTGTTTGTTTTGTTTGTTTGATTTGAGGTTTAAAGTCCCCCTCAGCACTGTATAGGTCATTTTGGAGACGTTGCTTCCAATTTTGTGGGACTATTACCCGACATTGAGATGAAATGGCATTTCAAGCCCTGTCGCCCAATGAAACCAATAAAGTTTATAAGCATGGACGGGCCGACTCGCACCGCTTTGCCCGGGCAGGCTTGGATCCTCTAAGCGGTTTACCAGTACTCGTGTGCGGGTCAGTTTCAGCTCTGCGTGGAAGCATCATGCAGCCCATATATTTCTTCAAGCCCCGATAGGCGGGGGCAAGCTAGAATGGCGTGTGTCTTATCTCTAAAACTAAATATTTTCACACGAAAATGTTAAAATTTTTCTTATTTCTAATCCAAAAATAGGTTGTGAGTGCTCTTTAGAAGCACCTTAAAAACTGTCATTTTTAGAAGAAATTGTGAAATATTTTTTTCTTATTTATACTCTTAACTTAGGGTATGAGTCCTCATTAGAACCAACTCAGTATGGCGGAGGCGATTCTAACGAGTATGCACAACCTATGTCCTGGGACAGAAATAATGAAAATAATGTATACCCACACACATGTAAACCCAAAGTTTCTCTATAACATAAATTGGGGTTTAGAGAGGTGTTCATTCCACAGACTTATTAACCTGGTGTGTTCTCTCCGCTGAGCGCACGTGCTTGAAAAACTCTTTTTGCTTGATGCTACGGAATTGTAGAAAATTTGAAACAAGAAGACAGTTTCTTCATATGTCATCATTCCACTGAAAATACAAAATCAATATGCAACATTTATTTCAACTATACTTAATACCAATGAAACAGCCAGCAGCCAGCAGCCAGCAGGATAACAAGTCAATGTACTGAACACTCCGCTTAAACCCACTTTATATGGAGAAAAGTGGGGGTTCACGGGGATACTGATTATTTTCCTTATTTTTGCTCAAAAACATAGATTGTAAGTAACCGTTAGAACCGCCTCAATGAGAACGAGAACCAGCAATTACTATTTGGACTACATCATGTTAACAAGTCCATGCAGCCGGCTTCGGTAGCTCAGTTGGATGCGCGTCTAACTGGTGATCAGGAGAAAGCGAGTTCTATACATGCCGGGGTCGGTTACACATTCTTTCGTGGAGATTGATCAAGAAATCTTTTCTACGGTCATTCTCTCCCAAACGCTGATTCAAGAAGGGCAGTTGTCAGATGTGCACTGTACTGGTTAGCCGCTTATGTATATGCTTGCCCAGGTGAAATGTGGATAGGTAAACTGACCGGCTCAGAATTGACCTAAATAGTGTTGACTGGGTCGTTAAACTACAATACAAACAAACAAACAAACAGCATTTATTTAATTATGATTACCAACCTGTGACAGTTGACAAATCAGCAGGATAAGAAGTCCGTGTAACGGGCCTCCGTGGCCTAGTGGATAAGAGCGCTGACTCTTAGTCATTAGGTCTCTAACCGCCGTAGGTTCGAGCCTCGCTCGGGCCACGTGTGAGACGCCAAGTTCTGCATCGGAAGGTCAGGTGGTTTTTCTCCGGGTACTCCGGTTTTCGCCCACCTCTGATTAACGATCGGCTCGATATGAGTGAAATAATCTTGAAAGGGCCGTAAAACCCAAACCAAAAAAAAAAAAAAAGAAGTCAGTGTGCTGAACACTCCGCTATTAAAACCATACAGTAGAACTTCGCTGGCTCGAACACCGATGGCTCGTTTACCATGGATGAGTCGAACCTGTTCTTGAGCCCCAAGCGAAATCCTCTACATAAGAAACAGTGGGGGATAATTAAGGAGACTTTAGTCTTTAGTCTTTTATCTTGCAAATGTATGCAGTGTGTACTCATTAGAATCGCCTCGATGAGGCGATTCTAATGAGTACACATAGCATACATATTCATTATAGAACACCGAAAAGATGTCTAAAAGTATCTCGTTATGCATCCTGACAGTAACCTCAGTGGCTCGAACTACCACTGTCTCGAACAGATTTTCGAGGTCCAAAAGGTGTTCGAGCCATTGAAGTTCGACTGTATTTTATACGGAGAAAAGTGGGTTTCACGAGGTTACTTATTATTTTCCTTATTTTTGCTCAAATACATAGATTGTGAGTGTTTGAGGTTTACGTCCCACCAACAGCTAAGGTCATACGGAGACGGGACCTCGGTTTAAAGACTCTGTTACATGTGGGTTTACGGCGTACCGCAAACCCCCATGCTGACAAGACAACCGAACGTGATCTCTGACAGGTGTACGGGCAGCTGTGGGGTAAGGCACAAGAAAGATATCAAATGAATGACATGAATTACTTACAGTATCTATATACACCAATACTAACACAAAATATCACATTTATTTGCTTCTATAGCGCACTCACGACGTCCGTCCCGAAGGCAAAACAATGTTCTGTGCTCGGAACGGGGTGACGTGAGTGTCTACAGAAGCAAATAACAAAACAAAATAAGAAACAACACAAGACGCGACTGGCCAGATTATAAGTTCACTTAGGGTGAACTCCCCTCTCGCGCACTGGTGTGAACTAGTTTGTCGACCTTGTTATCGACCACAGGTTGATATATATCATTTATCGATTGACGAACTTGAAGTCCCGGTAACTTCTTCGTTTGAATCGCTTGAATCGCCTGCAGGTTGTTTTCTACGACCTGTTTAGAATGGTTTCAGGTTGCTTTCTACGACCTGTTTATTTTGGTTTCGGCGTCTGTTATTGGGTCTGTCCGCCCTTGCTGGACACTAACCGACAGCGTCGTACCAGTACCTGCTGCTGTTTTGCAGGGAGCAGCAGGTCACCACACATTGTTGTGCCTGCAAATGACGATAATTGGACTAAGATACGGTTCACAAAACATACATGCTATATCATGACCCCCCTCACGGAGAAGTAAGAATATGTCTGATCAGTCTCTAGACTGTTTGCTTATAATACAGAAACTAAAGTGTTAAACGAACCATCGTACTCCCACAGCCGCACCACGCGAACAAGTTCCCTAAACTCCACTTTACATTGAGAAAGCTGGGGGTTACGGGGTGGACATTATTTTTTCTTAATTCTGCTCCAAGACATAGGTTGGGGTATTCGTTACAACTGCCTCAATAAGGTGGGTCTAACGAGCACCTGCAACATATATTTCCCGTGTAAATAAGACAAATATCACGGAGTTTCATCAGAAAAGTAGTCATTTTAGAGATGTGGAAAAATGCATTTTGTCGCACGGGTTTGTTATCCGCCTATATCATCAGTATATGGAGGATATTTACTTTTATGAGGTGAATAACAAAAATATTTCATCGAGTGTGTTGAAAAAATCAGAATTTTCGTAAGTGTGACGCCAAGTGTAAATTCAGATATTTGAATAAATTAGATGAAATATTTTTGGTATGAAAAAGGTAAATTTTCTTTTTATTTTATACGTGACTTTAGCGATGTATTGTAAATTGTATTTATAACATGTTTCACACTCGTTTGTTTGTTTGATTTTGAGGTATAACGTCCCCGTCAACACTGTAAAGGTCACTTTGGAGACATTGCTTCCAATTTGTGGGACTTTTTACCTGACATTGAGATGAAATGACATCTCAAGCCCTGCCGCCCAATGAAACCGATAGGGTTTATAAGCATGGACGGCCCGACTCTTGCACCACTTTGCCTCGGCGGTTTACCAGTACTCGTGTGCGGGTCGGTTTCAGCTCTGCGTGGAAGCATCATGGAGCCCATCTATCCATCTATTTCTTCAAGCCTCGATGCGCGGGGGCCGATTTCGCACTCGTAAAAAATTATGTTTTTTTTAAGACAGTCGAAGAAATATGTTTTCAACACATTCGATGAAATATTGGTATTAATCGGAAAAAAAGTAAATTTTCTTTTTATTTTATAAGAAAAACGTCCGGGGTACGGAACCCTGGAATACCCATGCAAGTTATTTTAATATGTTATGCGAACAAGATGAATATCTTGTGCGCACAAAATATTATCCTGTGCGAACAACATAATATCTTGTGCGCACAAGTTATTGTCATAATATTATCTTGTACTCACAATATTATATCTTGTTCGCACAACTTAATATCTTGGGCGCACAAAATAGTATCTTGTTTGCACAACATAGATCGTGTGCGAACAACATAATATCTTGTGCGCACAACTTATTATCTTGTTCGCACAATATAATATCTTGATAGCATAGTTTAATCAGACGCATAAGATATAATGTTGTTCGCACACGATCTGTTTTGTGCATACAAAATAATATGTTGTACGAACAAGATAATACTTGTGCGCACAAGATATTAAGTTGGGCGAACAAGATTTTATCTTGTTCGCACAACTTAATATCTTCTTCGCTCAACATATAAAAAAATGCATGTCCCTTCCTTTGTCACGTACCGGGCTGCTACTGTGAAAATAACTTGTTATTTTTCAACAGTGTGAAAATATCATTTTTATTTGTTTTATTTGTTTCAGATATGCATTGATTTACCTGCTAAGTATAAAATAATTTGATTTATTGACTCTGCTAAAGCGAGACTGTAGTGATACACAGATGGGCCCGACTTCGCTTCTCGACACCATTTACCACAATACAGTGAAAAAGCTATCCAAATTGTCATCAACAGGAAATATTTTTCACTTTCCATGAAAACACTGTCATTTTGTTGGTCCCCTGGGAAATCAAACTGGTTACCGAACACCCCATTGACGTCAAATTGAGACACTAAGTATATCTTCCAGAAAATTGTTGCACTTAATATTGTCTGCCAGTCAAATGATCAAAGCTTAACACCTCACTCTTCAAACACGAACAACAGACAATATATATCTGAAGATTCGTCACAATAACAAGTCCGTGAAACGAAGACCCCTCTAAATATGTTCTAGAAAGGGTTATCCTTTGGAAGCACGGAATACACCAAAAAACTGGAAAATATGGAGTGCGCAGGTTTTCTGGGCCAGACTAGCTAGTTTCGGCCATTTAGGCCTCATCGGTGACCCCCAAACATTTTCAAAATTCCAAAATGGAACCAATGATCCCAAAGGACAAGAAAATATAAACTACACTATATAAACCCACATTATATAGAGAAAAGAGGGGTTTACGGGGGTATGTACTATCTGTCTTATTTTTGCTCAAAACATAGCTTGTGGGTACTCGTTGAGGCGGTTCTACCGTGTTGTTCTTGTTTATTTATTCATTCTTTAAACAAATGTATAATTTACCAAAGCGGTCAGCGCTGTGAGCTGCATGAAACAAGTCCCCGCCAATAAAACGCGACGGTACGTGATGACGTCATGTTTCCAACAGAACATCGCAGAATATATGGATCACTCTGTCATAGGGTGTTCTTAATGTCATATAGAAGCCCCTGTGGCGCAGTGGTTAAGCTACTCGCCTTCTAAACCAGGGATCGCAGGATCGATCCCGGGCTTCTCCAGACTTTCGGATGAGTCTTTAAACCGAGGTCCCGTCTCCGTATAACCTTAGCTGTTGTTGGGACGTAAAACTAAAATCACTTACTCACTCACTCTTAATGTCATAGTGTATGTTTTTATCTAAATCGAAGGTCGTTGTCTTGTTCCGATTCGGATCTGCGTCTAGGTTTGCGGTTCGGCAAAAACACGACGATTATACTGATAGTATGCGTGAGAGAATGAATGTGATTGGTTAATCTAATGGATTTCCTAGACAGACGTCACTGCCAACGAAAATTTAGTTTTCTCTTTGTTTGAGCTGTGCCATATAAACTCTTCAAATGCGACAGTCATACAAAAATGGCGGCCAGTTCAGAATGTTGTTTACAATGACGTTGTCATGCAGTGACGTCATCATAGAACCCTAAAACGCTACGTTCAGGGCGATAACGTTACGTCGCTCAACATAACGTAAACAAATCAAAGCCCGTCTTGTGATATCAAAAGCTCAAAATCTATGTTCAAACAGCACGCGAATTTCATGATTTGAACATGGTTTTTGTTGTTTGAGCACGGCTTTCGGTCCATTTGACAATGGCTTCAATCAGTCAAGCGCATAGGTATATTTGCAAGAAAATTGCTTCAAACAGCCATGCGCATAGGTATTTTTGCAAGAATAAAGTGTTATTTACCAGCTATGGAAGCACGCTTCAGTGTTAAGAATATGTATATGATTAAAGAATGTGTATATGATTAAAGAATTAACCACTACTTTTAAGTTGTTAAGCTGTGGGTTCATAATTAAGACGTGGCACAGATAAGCTGGCCCGGTCTGATTTGATTATTCTCTGTGCACTGCAAGCAAAGCTGTTAACTCAAAGTTTCTTCATTCAGTCAGTCAGACCAAACCCTTTCGGAATGCATATTTTCGAAGGTTTTTTTTTTTTCTAAAGACGATCCTATTTTGCTGCCTATTTTTTTGAATCTATCACATCGACCAATTTTGGTATTTTCTGGTTGATAAATCCACTTTAGGAAAAGCCAGCAACACATTTCATACACGAAACCCCCTAAAGATGGTATTGGCAAACAGTGAGGCCATGGCCAGACCGTTGCCAAATGTATACGTCCGAAGGTTGTTTTTTTTTTGTTGGTGTTGTTTTTTGCTTAATGTGATCCTGTTTTATTGCCCGTGTTTTTAAAGCTATCGTATGGACTCTTATTGGTATTATCTACTTTAGCAAAAGCCAGCAGGCAACCAATTTCTTACACGAAAGCCCGAAAGTTGGTATTGGCAAACAGTGAGGCCCTGGTCAGATGCCGCCTTCAGTGAAGGCGGCGTCTGACCAGGGCCTCACTGTTTACAAAATGTTCAGCTTTTTAAAAATACCTTTCTAACAACCTGTCATCCGTACGTTTTCAGCTGGATACCTGTCATTTACGGTGAGTGAGTGTTTTGAGTTTTACGTCCCACCAACAGCTAAGGTCATACGGAGACGGGGCCTCAGTTTAAAGACTCATCCGAAAGTCTATCATTTCCGGCGAGGAAGATTTTATTCAGTAAAGTCAGTAAAAGATGGGTTAATTGTGCGATAGCAAATGTTTTCTTATGCAGACAGATCGCAGTTTCACTGCAGTAAGGAAACCGTACTTTCTCATTTCTGTTAATCTTAATTTTAAGCAGCCGCCGGTCTAATTAGAAGATACCATGTCAGTTGACTAATTATACTTATTAACCCTTTTTGTACCAAATGGAATATTCCTTCTTATATATAGCAGGAGTCCATACCAAAATTAAGGGGTATCAGGTTGTGTTTTCATCAAAATTTATTTGGAAGATGACTAAACTTTTAGCAAACAGTGGAGGCCCCGATCAGACGCCGCGTTCTGCGGCGTCTGATCTGGCCCTGTACTGTTTGCCAGGGTATCCGTTTTGGGGCTTCGGGTACTAATGGGTTAAGCCGGGGAAACGAAACACATAAAAAAGATAAGCAGATCATCAGAAAGGGCACAACAAGCGGTTCTAACGAGCACAACAACCCATACTAGAAGACTAATACTTATTACGCCGGGGAAATTAATCACATAAAAAGATTAACAGAACATCATCAGAAAGGGCTCTCATCAGTTCGCAGACCTTCGTTAAAAACAGCGTAGATTGTGGTCAAACTATGTGGATGCGAAAACTAAACTATTTTTTTTTTTTTTTTTTTTTTTTGTTCTCTTCTTTTCTAATCATGTTGTTTTCCTAGGTTTAGCTCCTTGTCAGTTCCATTTTCTTTGACTGAAAGAAATTGGAGAAAGCTTTCGGCAATGTCCGAATTGATTTAAAACAGGTGTCAAGTAGCGTAATTCTGGAGGCTACCTGGAAAAACTGCCAGTACAGGTTTGTTCCCTTGATTTCCCTTGATTTCACATGGCCGAACTTTTCCCGTATGCCACCTCTTGTGGGGAAAGAGGGAGCTGGTTGCCATTACGATAACATATCCGTGTGACATAGGGTTAGGGTTATCCAAAATGGCTACTTTTCTGATGAAAATATGTATTTTTTTATTTATACCCCGGACATAGGTTGTGGGTCTTGGAGCAGAAGTAAGAAAAAAATGCATACCACCTCAACCACAGATTGCTCTATATAAAGTGGAGGTAAGTTGGGTATTCATTTCACGGACTGGTTTACGTGATGACAAGAGTATACACGTGTATTATGTTCTTTATCTTTGCTCAGAACCTAGATTGTGTGTATTTGTTAGAAGTATCTCATTCAGGCACGGCTTCAATACATGCCGGATCGGCAAGATTCTTTTGTGGAGATTTATCATTAAATATTTTCTACAGTCACCTCCCCGATTCAAAAAGGGCAGCTGGTGTAAAGAGAATATGCGGCTGCCGTAAAAAGTCTCCCTGCACTTCATCATAGTGTAGATTTTATTTTCTAGTTCTTTGGAATCATTGATTCAGCTGCGGAAATTTGAAAATATTTAAGGGTCACTGATGACGCCTAATTGACCGGAACTAGATAGTCTGGCACAAATAATCTTCCACACTCTACGCGTTTCATTTTTGTAGTGCATTTCATGGTTCCAATGGAGTACCGGTCTTACAACATATTAAAGACATAGAGGATCTTGCATGAGTGTTCATGTATTATTGAATTTATTAAACGAGTTGAGGAAAAGGGATAATATGCGAGGCTTTGCCGAGCATTTTATCCCTATTCCTCAACGAGTTTAATAAATTCAGTAATACATGAGCACGAATGCAAGATTCTATTTATCATATGACTTTAAAAACGCATTTTATTCACGATTGTTTACAAAAATATCAATATTCCGACATTAGTAAACGCGACGTCGTTAAGGACGTCGTACATGTAACGTTACGGGGCGTATCTTGCTAATTTGCATATTTAATCCACTAGTGGATAATCGAAAATATTACATGGCGTTTTTACACTCTCAGACGCGACGTCGTATGATACTGAATCCATTATTAATGCTCACAGCAATACGAAGGTCATTGAAAAGTTATTGCAATGGCCCTTTTTTCTGCACGGCTTTTGTATACACACTCGGTTATCACATTTTAGCATAATTTGCCCTCTATGGAACCCTGCCATTCTCGACGGATTCGTTGTGCACTGTACATTTACAGCGTGGCTTCGAAGTGACCTAGGAAAGAATACTGAAGTATACAGGCCAGAAATGGCGACAAAATTCGGGGAAAACTAGGATATAGTGCTGCAGAGATGAAAGGTTATCTCGATAGATGGGTGTGTCTATTCAGTGGCAGTATGGAGAACGTTCAAGATGATTCATAAACTGGTAGGCCCGCAACAGCTTTATCTGAAAAAAAAAAATGTTGCTAGTGTGAAGATACTGATAGAGGAGAGTATTGGATATTCTTGCACACCAGACAAGGAAATCCTTGATTTTACCCTGGGAGAGAAATTTATGTTCTGACCCTGATGTTCCAACCCAGGCCAGGCAACTAACATAAATGCGCTTCAATTCTATTCAACTGTCGGAACTACTTCTGCACTACTTTATTTTGTAAACAATATACATGTGCGAGCTGTCAAAACTAACCGGAGGTGTTCTGCAAGAAAAAGAATCCAATATGGGATTCTGTTGTAGATGGGCGTTTCCAGCACTCGGGATGACCGTGCTGAGCGGAACCTCGGCGTAGCCTCGGTTCCGCTCAGCACGGTCATCCCTCGGGTTGGAAACGCTCATCTACAACAGAACCCCATATCAGATTCTTATATTCTGTGGAGGAGCTAGCTAAGCTATCTGGCTAAATTCGTTTGACGTCTTTTCCATATTAAAAGACAGACTCAAGCGCAGAAAGATTTGTGCCCGTTGGGTACCGCATTTATAGACAACAGAGCCAAAACGGGACCGTGTCGAGAAAGCCTCACAGCTTCTTGCTATGTTCAGAGGCAAGAACCCCAAACGTTTCAGAAAAGCGGTCACATGCGATGAAACCTGTGTTTAATTTTGTGAACCAGAGAACAAAGAAAAAAGTAGGGGTTGGCGAAAATGGCCACAAACAGCGCAACGATCCAGAACAACCGAACGTGTTATGTACGCCCAATTCTGTTGCAGAGATAGAATCGTAGCACGGGTTCCTGTGACTGAGCGCAGCGCACAAGTGTGAATGGAATAATTAAGCATTGAAAACAGTATGTCTCGTCTAACTGGACACTGTGCTGCAAAGCGCCCACGAACAGGACCCCGTGGTATCAAGCTTTAACACGAAAATGCACCATTAAATCGTCATACCGTGGTGCTCGAATATTCTGAGGAACTGCAGATTACATTTTTTTACCACACACTCCCGACGGCCCAGACCTTGCTCCGTGTGACTTTTGGTTGAACCTGCATATTAAGAAATAGCTTCAAGGTCGTCGGGTTGAGTCCAGTCGAAAGTGCACTATACCGAAAGAGGTGTTTATAAAGACATTTTCTGGCTGGCTAATTCGTTTCGAAAAATGTGTATAAGTCAACGGAGAATATACATCGAGGGGCTGACATAGTCATTTTTCATCAGATAGGCCTTATATCAATCAAACTGCCACTGTTGCAAGAACTCGTATTAACCATTTCATAAGAAAAAAAATCTGTTTTTTTAATCCTGGTCAAAGCAAAGGTTTTTACTCTATCACCGGTAGTGGTACATAGTTAAATCTGGCAATATTGCTTTTGTAACTGATATTAATTTTGTTTATTTGATTTGATGTTTAACGCCCCCGTCAACACTGTAAAGGTCATTTTGGAGACGTTGCTTCCAATTTTGTGGGACTTTCACCCGACATTGAGATGAAATGACATCTCAAGCCCTGTCGCCCGATGCAACCAATAGGGTTTATTAGCATGGACGGTCTGCCTCGCACCGCGGTTCCTGGACAGGCTTAGATCCTCTATGCGGTTTACCAGTACTAGTGTGCGGGCCGGATTCAGCTCTGCGTGGAAGCATCATGCAGCCCATATATTTCTTCAAGCCCCTATTGGCGGGGGCCAGAGAAAAGTTGGGTATTAGTTCTCTTATTTCTGCTCCAAGACATGGGTTGTGGGTACTCGTTAGAACCGCATCAACGAGGTGGCTTTAACGAGCACCACAACCTATGTTTCGAGTCTAAATATGAAAAATATCATAAAAATAATGAGCCAGCGCATGACAAAACCTACAATAAGACATGTGCGCCCAACGAAGACTTAGATCAGCCTGCGCAACCGCGCAGTCTGACCAGAGTCTTCGTTGTGCGCTCCAAGGATAGTTAAGGGCCCAATGCTGCTTCATGCAGCAAGAGAAGTCTCTGGTTAGACTATAGGGATGCACATGCTGATCTGAGTCTTCGATGGGCGCACATGTCTTATTGTAGGTTTTGCTTTTGTCGTGCGCTGGCTCAATTTTCATCGAAAAAGTAGGAATGCACTATGTCACACGTTTTTTTTTTTTTTGTGTTGTTTTTTTATTTTTTATTGGTTTGCTGGCCTTTTCATGATTATTTAACCCATATCGAGTCATCGTTAATCAGAGGTGGGTGAAAACCGGAGTTTCCGGAGAAAAATCGCCCGACCTTCCGTTGCAGAAATTGGCGTCTCACATACACGATTGTATTATCGGAATGAGTTGTCAATGAACCAAAAGAAACGTTACCGAAATGAATAAATGTTTTAGACATCACGCCTTTATTATCTAGAGCCCCTTAAATCCCACTTTTATGTAGTAAAACTGGGGTTTACAGGGGGTATACATTATTTTTCTTATTCTTGCTCACAAACATAGATTGTGGGTACTCGAATGAACCGCATCGGCGAGGCGGTTCCAACGAGTAACTACAATCCATGTTTTGAGCAGAAATATGAAAACTATCAGAATTTTTCATCGGAAAATTTTCATTTTTTGGTGGTAATTTTTTCCAGTATATTTGAATAGGCGTGTTTTCGTAATGTATGGTGCTCTAGGGAATTTATTTATTTATTTAATTTTTTATATGCGACTCATTGTCTGAAAATGCTATCTATAGAACCAAATAAGATACAATCATTGTTCAGGTATCTTTTTGTAGGACATTTGCATGAATTTATATGGTAATGAAAAATCGAGCCATTTGATTTGCATGAAAAAGCACGTGCAACAATTCGCTTTAAAAGACTGATACCATAGTTATACTTATCATGTTGAAACAGTTTCGCAGGAAATTGTCTCTTGCTTTCCAACATGCTTTGTTTTTGAAAACTTCCTGAATGCAGGCCGATATAATTTAGTTTGAATGCTAGCTAATTTGCATAATTTATGGAAATTTATGCAATTGTTTTTTGCTTTATAACCCCAAATATGTTAGCAACTGCTGAACTGATTTTAAAGACGAGACATCTTTGGAAAGCTGAGCGTGCCTTCTTTCAGTCTTCAGTATACATAGATGCGCATGACACTAGGGAAATGTTTTTAATTTTTGCACGCGCCTTTTGATGCAAATTAGATGGTTTGATTATCTATCGCTACATAATTCAGTAAAGTGTCTTATAATCGCTACAATATGGCATCTGAACGACGCCTGCATTAATTAACCAATGTATGCCTGGCGTCCCGTTTTGGGACATTGGAAACAGTGCAGACCCAGATCAGACGCCGCAAAACGCGGCGTCTGATCTGTGTCTACACTGTTTGCTGAAAGCACACACATTTTTGCAAAACGTACTGCTGCCAAGACGAACCTGACACCCCTATAATTGGAAATGGACCACTTCAAAAGTATCAGGTGGTAGATTCCATTGTTATATATGGGTTAAATGGCGTACTTCATATATCTAGAACTAGCATTTTTTCAGATGATCTTTTTTATATTTTTTCTTATTTATAGTTCAAACTTAGATTCTGTGTGTTCGTAAGAATCTTGTCCCTGTAAAACTATCTAATGCTCACCGATTATATTGTATTATTAAAACCGGCCCCGATAGCTCAGTTGGTAGAGTGTCCGCTCCGGGGAACGGGAGGTCACGGGTTCGGTCCGCGACAAACCAAAGTCACGGCCGCGACATACTAAAGTCGTTAAAAATGGTACTAGCTGCTCCTCGCTTGGCATTCAGATTTACGGGTTAGAGCTAGGACTGGTCGACCCAATGTCAGGATAATGTGACTGGGTGTGGTATCATGTAATGTGTCTGGGACATGATACTTCAGTGAGGCAGCACTATAAAAGTGAGCATTGAGCTCCCTGTCACAAGCAGACACCGTCGTGATATGACTGAAAAATTGTTGAAAGCGACGTTAAACCCGAATTCACACACATTGTATTATTAAAGACACCAACCATGTAAGTACTCGTATTTACTAATGTTTACTGTGAAGCCTCCGTGGTGTCGCATTGTAAACCAGGGATCACAGGATAGATCCCGGGCTTCTCCAGACTTTCGGATGAGTCTTTAAACCGAGGTCCCGTCTCCGTATGACCTTAGCTGTTGGTGCGACGTAAAACTCAAAAACTCACTCACTCACTCACCAAAGAACTGTCTCTACCTGATGGAAAAGTGTACCAGTTCATTAATGTTCATTAATTCATGACCTACAGACACGCGCAAAAGAGAAAGGGTTTCGAGACAAAACTATAGGTTACATACTTCATTCTGTTGACCTAGACGCTTTTTATTAAAGTCTATTCAAATCATTTGCAACTATTTTGGGTCGCCGGTTCCATGCCAAGCCAGGAAATTACATTGTGTAATATTCTTCAAAGGTCGGAAAATATCCTGTCATGACAAGCTGATAAGTACACATCAATAAAGACAATCAACAACACTTGGATCACGCTATTAAAGGGAATAAACAGCCATACGCAGTTTTGTTTGTTTGATTTGAGGTTTAACGTCCCCGTCAACACACTGTATAGGTTATTTTGGAGACGTTGCTTCCAATTTTGTGGGACCTTCATTACGAAAACACACCCGTGCGACATAGTGCATTTTTTCACATATCCAAAATGGCCATTTTCCTGATGAAAATCCGTGATATTTCTCTTATAAATACTGCAATCATAGGTTGTGGGTGCTCGTTAGAACCGCCTCATTGAGGCGGTTCTAACGAGTACCCACAGCCTATGTCTTGGAACAGAAATAAGGAAAATAATGTTTACCCCCGTAAACCCCAGTTTTCTCTATATAATGTGGGGTTCAGGGGGGGGGGGTCTTTATTTCACGGACTTGTTCACGTGATGTTACCCGACATTGAGATGAAATGACATCTCAAGCCCTGTCGCCCAATGAAACCAATTGGGTTTATAAGCATGGACGGGCCGACTCTCACCGCTTTGCCTTGGCAGGCTTAAATCCTCTAAGTTGTTTACCAGTACTCCTGTGCGGGTCGGTTTCAGCTCTGCGTGGACTTATCATGCATTCCATCTATTTCTTCAAGCCCCGATGGGCGGAGGCGTGTAGCCCTACGCAGTAAGGGGTTGGGGCGACTCTTTCATAGAATTTTGATGTATTTAACAAAATGAGTCTACTACGGAACCCGGGAAGGGACATGAATTTTTGTTTTTATAAGCTGTGCGCACAAGATAACATCTGGTTCGAACAACTTAATATCTTGTACGGACAATATAATACATTGTGCGCACTGCGGACAAGATACTGTAGAACTTCGATAGCTCGTTTACCGTGGCAGAGTCGAACACGTTCATGAGTCCCTAGGGAATTTCTCTTCATAAGAGATAGGGAGAGTAAAATTTAGGATATTTTCGTCATTTTTCTTGCAAATGTATGCAGTTTGTACTCATTAGAATCGCCTCGATGAGGCGATTCTAATGAGTACACACAGCATACATTTTTCATTATAGAACACCGAAAAGATGTCCTATAGTATGTCGTCATGCCTCCTGGCAGTAGCCCTCAGTGGCTCGACTTACCCCTGTCTCGAACAGATTTTTGTGGTCCCGAAGGTGTTCATGCCATTGCAGTTCCATGGATCAATGTTGTGCGAACAATCTAATATGTTGTACAAACAAGATAATATGTTGTGCGAACAAGATAATATCGTGTGCGCACAAGATATTAAGTTTTGCGAACAAGATATTATCTTGTGCGCGCAAGATAATATCTTGTTCGCACAACTTAATATCTTGATCGCACAACATATTAAAAACAAACAAAAAAATCAAGTTTCTTCCCGGGTTCCGTAATCGACTCTTGTATGAAAGAATTGGCTCCTTTGACAACTCGTGAACAGTCCCAAAGTTGGTTTCTACGGAGCCCGGGAAGGGACATATTTTTTTTAAATGTGTTGTGCGAACAAGATATTAAGTTGTGCGAACAAGATATTATCTTATGCGCACAAGATAATATGTTGTGCGGACAAGATATTATCTTGTGCAGACAACATAATTATTTTTGTGCGGACAACATATTATCTTGTGCCGACAAGATAATATCTTGTTTGCACAACTTCATATCTTGTGCGGACAAGATATTATCTTGTTCGCACAATATATTATCTTGTTTGCACAACATAGATCTAAGGAAGTTGTGTGAACAATATATTATCTTGTGCGGACAAGATATTAAGATGTGCGAACAAGATAATATCTTGTGCGCACAAGATGATATCTTGTGCGGACAAGGTATTATCTTGTCCGCACAAGATATTATCTTGAACAAGATAATATCTTGTGCGCACAAGATATTATCTTGTCCGCACAAGATATCATCTTGTCCGCACAAGATCTATGTTGTGCGGACAAGATAGTATCTTGTGCGCACAGCCGGCCTCAGTGGCTCAGTCGGATGCGCGTCTGACTGGTGATCAGGAGGACGCGGGTTCGAATCCAACCGGGGTCGGCAACATTCTTTCGTTGAGATTGATCATGAAATCTTTTCTACGGTCATTCTCTCTCTTCCGCTGATTCAAGAAGGGCAGTTGTCAGTTTCTGGCGAAAGAATGTGCACTGTACTGGTAAACCGTTTACGTATAAGCCTGTCCAGGAAAGTGTTGATAGGTAAACTGACCGGCTCCAAAATGACCTAAATAGTGTTGACTGGGCCGTTAAACTACAATACAAACAAACAAAATCTTGTGCGCACAAGATATCTTGTTCGCACAACTTAATAGCTTGTCCGCACAAGAAAATATGTTGTGCAAACAAGATATTATGTTGTCCGCTCAAGATATTATCTTGTTCGCACAACATAATAAAAATAAAAAATCATGTATCTTCCCGGGTTCCGTAGATTTCTTACTAGACAACATTCGGTGTAGAAAACCCAATGAAATGACAAAAAAAATAAATCTTAAAAATGTGTTTTTTTTTTTTTAGAATAATTAATCTTAATATAAGCAAGTCCTATTAGTAGAGTTCACTGTACATGTACAGTGTAACCTCCCTTAAACAGCCATCCTGGGAAAACTCCAAAACTGGCTGTTTAAGGGAGGTGACTGTTCAACAGAGGGAAATGTCTGGGATGATATATGGATTGTTATCGACAAACATAAAATGATAATTACTGAAGACAGCTCAACATAGATGTACTAAAAGAAAAATTAATAATGGAGTGGTGACATCTGAAACCTCTCCATTATTTATGTTTGTTTTTTTCACTTGCTTACAATACAGATATCACAATGGTTATTATGGGAAAAAAATGAAATAAGTACAACAGAAGAGAAATTCCTTTTTTTACATCTGATTTTTTTTTTGCTATTGACTTAACTCTGGCTGTTAAATAGAGGGAATTTAGATTTGGTAAGGTGGCTGCTGGTTTGAGGAGAGAGGTGGCTGCTGAGCAAAGATAAAATATATAGTAAAATGATATGGGAGGAATTGTTGTGGCTGCTGAAGACTGGTGACTGCTTAACAGAGGTGACCATTAGTGGAGGTTTTACTGTACATCTTTGTAATTAGGCGACATAATGGGTAGGCGGATGCACTAAAATGCTAAGGTTTTCATTTATTATCTCTTTCCAGAAATCGTAAACATTACCATTACATTGTGTTTTCTAACCACTTACTTCCGGGCTGCAGTATAAATAATTTGTATACGATCGAAGTACGTAATACATTGCCTTGTCAATGAACCTGTTTCAGTAATGTTTTATAAAAAAAGTAATCCTTCGCACGCAAGGACAATTTTCTATAAGCCCTGACCCACTGAAAAAGGGATCGATTCTTAAAGGAAAGGATTTGCTCCTATTGTAGCAAACAAAAAATATTTCCTTTAAGAGTTGACTCTTATTGACATGGGAGATAAATGTACTTTTGCAGGAGTTGCCCACCCTGGTATTCCCATTCCCCTTAATGTAATCTACGAGTATCGCATTAACTACATCTGTTTGCGGCTTGACGAATTAAAATTGAAAAGCTTTTAAACGCAACGAATTGACACTTTAATAATGCTTTTAAATCAGTGTGTAAATATTCGGGTTAATGAAGCCTGAACAATGACACCTCGGTTAATTCCTGGAACCTATAAACTTGACACGTCAGGGAAAAGGGGAGCTTATTGGAGTTGGAAATGTAAACTTTCGAACCCTTGTTAATTCCTGGAACATATAAACGTGACACGTCAGGGAAAAGGAGAGCTTATTGGGGTTGGAAATGTAAACTTTCGAACCCTTATTAATTCCTGGAACCTTTAAACGTGACACGTCAGGAAAAAAGGGAGCTTATTGGAGTTGGAAATGTAAACTTTCGAACCAAGCAAGACCCACATCCCGATAACGTATCACTGTAATACTCAATCCTTTTAACCTCACTCTATATATAGTGAGGTTTACAGGGGTATACATTATTTTCTTTATTTTGCTCAAAAACATAGATTGTGGCTACACGCTAGAACCACCTCAGCGATCCCCTATTAAATTGTCGCGGCGAACCTATTATATCTACCCTCTGTAGCTCTGTCTGTAGCCGACGGTTCAGAGCTAGAATCAGTCTCATCAGCAGTCTTTTAACACACAAACAGTAACATTTCTCAAATATAATTAAGATTGGTCATTATCAGTAATGACAGACGAACGAGCTATCATATTTCATGATCAAAGACACTAATAATGTATTTAGTTTTACCGCAATTAAAACAAATCAAGGGGTTTTGTAATAATTTAGCAAATTTCACCAAAAAGACTGCAGAAAGTGTGGCATGTTGAACAATATTCAGTTCCATGGCGCGCACACGTAGAATGACGTGACGTCAAAGGGTGCGTCGTTTCTGACGATACTTTGCCACACAGACGTCAGAAATAACATGGGCACTCGAATAAAAACAATCTGCGCTTTACATTTTGTATGAAAATCCGCAAGTTTATTTTAGCTTTAGAAAGTGTACAATTATTCCCATGGCCCTTCAAACCAGGAAAGTCTGAGAATATAAGAATCTGATATGGGGTTCTGTTGTAGATGAGCGTTTCCAACCCGAAGGATGACCGTGCTGAGCGGAACCGAGGCTACGCCGAGGTTCCGCTCAGCACGGTCATCCCGAGGGTTGGAAACGCCCATCTACAACAGAACCCCATATTGGATTCTTTTTCTTGCACAACACCTCCGGTTAGTTTTGACAGCTCGCACATGTATATTGCTTACAAAATAAAAGTAGTGCGGAAGTAGTTCCGGCAGTTGAATAGAATTGAAGCGCATTTATGTTAGTTGCCTGGGTCGGAACACCAGGGTCAGAACATAAATTTCTATCCCAGGGTAAAATCACGGATTTTCTTGTCCGGTGTGCAAGAAGATAAGTATCTAGCTGAAACTACTGAAAATGGATTTCAATAAAATGTAGCAAAGATAATAACTTGCAGTTTGCTTGTTTTCCCGGGTACAAGGGTCTGTTAATGTTTACACTTAATTTGGTACTAGAAGAGTAGGTCCGGTCTATAAACGGTCTCCAGTAGAATGCATTAGAGGTCACTTCCGATTACAGCGTGCAGTTGTTCGACCCCATTTGTTAGGTTACTAGTATTGTTGGTTGTGGTATAAAAATATGTGCCTCGTCACGAAGAAAACGAAAGTCCTATGCCCCACCACACTAGTGGTAAGACAGACCAGCACGTGTGTCTGAAGACACTGAAAGAAACCAATGGTGTCTGCCTTAGGGAAAGATTGAACCTACGGAAAATTTGAGCCCAGAGGACACTGAGGCTCTGACTAGTCTCAGTGGCCTATGCTGACAACGAATACACTGCTCAAAACATATTTCAATTTCAACTAAATATTTGTAACTTCTGACACCATGTTGGACGCCATTATTTCACACGGCCATGTTTTCCTAATGAACCAAAAAGGGGGAGAATCAGATTCATCAACGTAACAACATATATGATTAGGGAAAAAAATCAGGACCATCAACTAGGGCTGGCCAATCGGAGCAGAAAAGATAATCGATTATCAGTCATGTCATTGCGATCGATAACCGATTAGTAATCGCTAAGGTGTTTGTCATAATTTTACCTGTCTGGCTTGCTTCTTAGCATGACTCTTACCATATGTTGCACTTTATCATATGTATATCTGAACAAACAGGCCTGAGCAAACAGTGTAGACCCAGATGAGACGCCGCATTCTGCGGCGTCTCATCAGGGTCTGCACTCTTTGCCACACATCCAGCTATTTTAGACAGAACTTTGGGTAGTAAATTGTACCTATCAAGTAATCGATTAAAAGCAAATCAGCAATGATAATCATTTTTGTGGAATTAATCGATCGATTAATCGATTATACGATTAATCGTTTCAGCCTTACCATCAACACAAAACGGAAAGGAACCACAGCAAAAGCAAAGACTAGGAACGGCCAGTAAAATTACTGTTGGGTTTAAGTTAACTTTACGGGATCCCAACCCCCACCCTCACTTTTACTGTGGTTCAAACAAGTATTTGTTTGGTCAAAGAGAAGGTTTTCTAATTCATCAGTGAATCAACTTGATAAACAAAGAAATCACAAGACCGGATTATTTCCTGAATCGCCGGCGCATCCGGAAAGTCAAGCAATTAGATAAACAACTCTGGTGGCGATAGATATATAAAAAAAGATGTTTATAGGCCAACGGGGTATCATAACTTCGTCAAGACTGTACCGTGACTTAAACCTCCTGTAAGAACATAAATGTCACAGAGCCTAATTGGAAAATTAATGAGCCGCCGCATGAAAGAAGAAATGTATAGGTTATCTGTTCAAGCCAGTGTAATTTAGTACTTCTACTCAAACCTTTAATTATCAAAGGCACTAATCATGTATTTACTATATAACCTTGTTCCAAGCTGGCACATACCTCGGGAACCACAGTAAGACGTTTATATAATATGTTTTCTTTTTGGTGATCAAAGCCACAAACCTACTGAACTTATGGGATTCTTCGTAGCCTCGCACCAAAGGGAACTGTCAACCTTTACAATCGGATTAGTTGAATCTCAAAGTTTCTTTCCTTCAATTAGGTCAATTGTTAAGTACGTCCGATAGCATATGAAATTATTGCTAATCTCTTGGTCGTCATTCTGCGTGTTTGTATTGATCCCAATGGATTCTACAAGATTCCAAGTTTGTTTCAAAGAAATTACCCTTTTTGTACCAAATCGAATCTTCCTTCTTATATATTGTAGGAGTCCATTTCAAAATTTAGGGGTCTCAGGTTGTGTTTTCTTCAAAACTGATTTCGAAAATGCCTGAACTTTATGCAAACAGTGAAGACCCTGATCAGACGCCACGTTCTGCGGCGTCTGATCTGGGCATGCACTGTTTGCCAAGGTACCCCTTTAGGGGTTTCTGGTACTGGATGGGTTAATAACCTTACATTTTGTTATATTTATATTTCGGGTGTAAGTTCTAATGCAAACCTATAGAAAACAATGTAGTTCATACTTCCATGAACGCATCGAGTCACATGATTTTCAGTGACGTCAAGTGACGTCAGTCTGAAGCATGGTTCTCTATGGGCGTCAGCGCTGTTCCGCTCGTTGTAGAACAAACAGTGTGCAAATATTTTACAGCTTTAAAAGTTTGGCCTATAAGTTTTTTTTCGCCCAGTGATATGGGCAAAGAATGTAAATTTAAAAAAAAAAAACATACTTAATTTTTCTGCTATTCATGAAAGTATGAACGACAGCGGGTCGCTAGCAAAGTTTACATGAACCCCTTCGTGGTTCACATACTTTGCACACGACCTACTGCGTTCATACTTTCATGAACAGCAGAAAAATAAAATTCATTTCTTGATTAAATGACTATAACATGATAATATTCAGTAGGATGAAATAATTTCTCACATAGAACGAAATAGGAGGCTTGGAATATGTTCTATATAATGGTTATCTTTTGGAAGAAAGGAATACACCTTATTATTAAAAGTATGGACTGGGCCAGACTAGCTACTATAGTTTCGGACAATTAGGCCTCATCAGTGACCCTAAAATATTTTCAAAACTCCACAATGATATCGTTGATCCTAAAGGACAATGGAATACGAAATACACTATGATGACGGGCAAGGGAGACACATTTCCTCAACACCAGCTTATATATGTTGCATAAATGGGCCGTAGAATTAAAAAGTAAGATGCATGTAAGCCATGTTTAATATTTGTTTGTTTGTTTGTATTGGCGTGTAACGGCCCAGTCAACACTATTTTAGGCCATTTGTGAACCGGTCAGTTTACCTATCCACACTTTTCCTGGGCAGGCTGATACGTAAGCTGTTAACCAGTACATAGCACATTCGTTCGCCATAAACTGACAACCGCCCTTCTTGAATCGGCGGAAGGGAGAGATTGACCGTAGAAATGATTTCATGATCAACCTCCACGAAATAATGTTGCCAACCCCGGCAGGTATCAAACCCGCGTCCTCCTGATCACCAGTCAGACACGCATCCGACTGAGCTACCGAGGCCAACACCATGTTTACGATGCAAATTACATTAGGGTAACACTCGAGTGTACTAAACTGGTGTATTTCATATCCTAGAACTAGTATTTTCTTGTCAGTTGAAAGTTTTTGTATTTTATCAAATATAAATAGTGGGTGCTCATTAGAACCGCCTCATTGAGGTTCTAACGAGTACCCACAACCTATGTTTTGGACAAAAATAAGGAAAATAATATACATCCCTGTAAACTCCACTTTTCCCTTTATAAATAGGGGGTTACAGGGGTGGTAATTACACGGACCTGTCCTACATTATAGTATAGATTATATATTTTTTTTTCCTTTGGGATCATTGATTCCATTGTGGAATTTTGAAAATATTTGAGGGTCACTGATGAGATCTAATTGGCCGAAACTAGCTAGTCTGGCCAAGAAAACATATACACTCCATATTTTTCAGTTCTGTGGTGTATTCCTTGCTTCCAAAGGATAATCCTTTTATAGAACATATTGTAAACCGGATGGGGGGACAAGAATAATTAAATGTAATTACATCTCACACAATAAATCAACCAGTAATGTCTTCAACCTGACAGCCATGGACAAGTCTAGTTACAAGCTAATGGCTTAAGATTGATTTCTATTTGTAAATTTTACACAATGCTTGTAACAAAGCGAACCCACATATAAACAGCGTTGACTAAACAACGTTTTATACAACATAAAGTGCCTGCTGGGAACACAAACACCAAGTTCACAAAGCCAATTAACAAATATTACACCGCAAAACAAGTTCAACATAGCAAAATAACTACAACAGTTTTTGGGTCGATTGCTTATTAAATCAACTCAAATTATCAAAACTACCCAAGAAGCTTCACTGGGATTAACAACGTGCTAATTATTATTATCATTATCATATAATAGAGTTAAAGTAATGTCCTTTTGGCTTTCCGCTGTTGATGTTTCCATTGGGGTCTCTTGTTTCATGTTTGTGTTTCTTTCCCTTTGGTGTCTATGATGGGAGCTGTGGGTCGATTGTATCGATTCCTGATCATTGCCTCCATTTCTACTTTAAATTGAGCGCAAAAGTGTTCGTCCAAATCCCGAATTAGGGTTGTTTGTGGATGTTAGACACTTTCTGTCATTGCCCGATAAAATTAAACCGCGCGCAAATTAGTCTAATAGATTCGACCAATAAAAGCTTCAATCCAAGTTTGGGGACGCTTAGAATACATAGATAGACATCTAATCACGAAAACATGCCGATATAACTTTGACCCCGTTAAACCCCGTTTTTAAATACAGAGAAAACTGGGGTTTACAGGGGTATACATTATTTTTCTTCTTTTTGTTCAAAAACATAGATTGTGGGTACCCGTTAGAACCGCCTCGACGAGGCGGTTCTAACGAGTCCCCACAATCTATGTTTTGATGTGGCGGTTCTAACGAGTCCCCACAATCTATGTTTTTGAGCAGAAATATTTAAAGTATCATTTTTTTTTTACCTGAAAATTTTCACTTTTTGGAAGTAAAATTTTCAATATATTTGAATAGGCGTGTTTTCGTCATGTGCCAGCTCTGTCTTCGCCTGCTGCCGGCAAACATATTCGTGCATGCGTATCAATTGCTAAGAACAATGTATGTTTTTTTTCCAAAAGTATTCACATGCAGTTTGCTTTCGGCGAATGTAATATTGTAATGAGTTGTAAATTCGTCATCAAAATACCGAGGGAGACAAAACGCTAATTACACGGAGAAATTTTATGGAATGAAATTCGATGTAAAGTGCAAATTGAACAATAAACTTTTACAAAAATGATCTTATAAAATACCAAATACGGATTCTCACAGTACAGTTTTAATAAACTAGCAGAAGAAAACCATCCAAAACCCAAAGAAAGTCGGAGATTTGACCATGTGGACCCAGTTAAAGCTGTTTGTATATGCTTAGAACACTCTTGTGTGCAAGAGGACCTGTTTTGTTTGTTTGTGTGTTCGTTTGTTTATTTGTATTGGGTTTAACGACCCAGTCAGCACTATTTAGGTCATTTTTGAGCCGGACAGTTTACTTATCAACACTTTTTCTGGGCAGGCTTATACGTAAGTGGTTAGCAAATACTGTGCACATTCTTTCGCCAGAAACTGACAACTGCCCTTCTTGAATCAGGGAAAATGAGCCACGGGAAAACCTGGTTTTGTAATGTTCGAGACTGTCGCTTTTCGAATTTTCTTTGTTTGCACACTTACATATTTGCAATTCCACCAGACATGAAAGGGTTAGGTGGTTTCCATAAAATTTACATATTCTGGGTAGGGAAATAACTACCATTAGTAGGACCACATGGACTCTAACTAAGTATTTTTCCCCGATTATGGCTGTCGCCGAAATTTAATTAAGCATTGTAATGTACGGGACGACGTTTTTCTTCTTGATATTTCAAAACAACGTTTAGGTGTTTATACACAGAAACATGACCAAATGGAGATTCTATAATATAATAAACATATTAGGTCGTTTGATGTTACCTGTGCAATAGGAAATTAAAAATACTTGCCATACAAAAATGTGCATGGATTTGTTGCAAAAATGCATGTAATGTTCGCGATCATTATACCAGGCTTATTACGTATGTATCGACAAAAATGCTAGATTGAATTAAACTCCCGCAATATGTGACTAACACAAATACATCATCTGGAACGAACATAATATTTTGATGTTGAAATTCCCTCATTTCTAGTGTTTTGTAATGTTCGAGACCGGTAATGTTCAATACCGAAAAGTGTAAGTCTAACACATTGATCACATTGATCTCGCGTGGCACGGTTTTCCATTACCAGATTTCGTAGTAGAAAGTGTCTGCAGACGACATGGTTGCGTTTTCCGGTGTTTGATGGGTGGGGGAGTCGGCAGAAAATACCACAGTTAAGGGAAAACGGAAGTCATATCTTGTTTTTAAATACCTGCGTAGAAACTTTTTATCTTTTTCCAATATTATTTGCCACAATTGATATTGTTCAATTAATTTGGTTCCACCAAATATCATTATTAATGAACAACATTTGCACGCTAGCAAGATCAATATTCTATTGCAATAAGCAGTGGATGTATATGATGAAATGTCCGCTACATTTGGTCTCGAACATGACAGGTTTGCTATGTTTACCGTCCAGAGATAATGACTGCAAATAAATTAACTATTTTGAATTGTGCAGCCTTATTTGTGTAAAATGAACACATTCAGTGATATACATGTTTACTACATTTCTACCAATACCTGCAAACAGTAACAATGTTGATTCAAAATTTATTTCTTATTTTCCATTTTGGATTTGAGTCCCACAGCTTATAATCTTTTCCCAAATATTATTTGCCAGAATGAATATTTCAATATGAATTGTGCAATGTTAAGAAGGCACTTCAACTCTCCAATTTGTATTTCCAAATGCATATTTTGAATGTTAAAAACATTGTAAGTGCATTTTATGTTACTAAAATTATGGTATCGAACATTACAAATTGTATCGAACATCCCAACCTAAAATAAATATTACCGTGTATGGTAATGTCCGAGACCACCATAGCTGCCATTTACAGACATGCATATGTTTACATTTCTTAGATTTTTTACAAACTCTACTAAGCGTGTTACTTTCTTCAAGCTGGTAGACAAAATTGGTTACATTTTGAAGACTTTTGTATAGAAAGATATTGCTCTGGAATGCACTGTAATGTTCGATACTGAATTCTCGCAGTTGCATCATTAATTTTACATACTTGATTGTTGAGAACACAAGGCCATGCGAGTGTTGTATGTTTATATGTGAGAGATATGTCTTTTAATGTTCCGGCTGCCTTAAGAACGCAGTTTATCTGACCGGAGAGCTTTTTTTTATACATATAAGTATTTACCGAGGCTTTGTGCGTAATAGCGACACCATGTTTTAAAACCATATGACTGAACTTTCACTGTTACATTGGTTAGATCCAAAAACTGAATGAAAATGACACTAACAGCTATATTGTCAGTTAATCACGATAGTAGACTACTTGACTTATAGAAACAAAATCACTGTAATGTCCGCGACTTTTTACACATAATTCATATAAACTTATTGCGAATGTTGATCAGTTATCTAAAGTTATATTACTTGTGTTCTTTTTTCACCACTCAATACCTGTTCAAATTCAATAGTCGTAAGTGATCTAGCTATTATGTGCTTCTCTTAAAACAAAACGAAAGTTGTATGTTTTCAGAAAACTATTTCTTTTTCTGTATTCTCTAACCAACACTGAATTTTATTCAAAATGGTTATTCATTTCTTTACCATATATATGACCATATGTTCAATTTTATCCCCGCTTAATAACCCGGTCGTGAGTTTCTGTCATTGCGAGCTGCGGTCTCTTGATTTTTGTGATGTTAAAGAAGTTGGTAACAAACAAATAGATTGTAGCGTACATTTCTCACAATCAAAATTTATCAAACTACCGACATATTTCTAACTGTTGGGGTGAAATAAATTTTCATTTCTTGATCAAGGAATTTTAACTGAGTATAGGTACATGTTAATACTTTAATGTAAACAAATCGGTGACTGAATTTAAGTAACTTTATAATTTGACTTTTTAAACGGCTAAAATCCCAATTCATTTGAGAATGAGTGTATTATACATAAATCTACATAAATGATAAATCATTCATAGTAACAATATGAGTACTTCTGTATCCATCACGAAAACACGCCTATATAATTTGCACCCCTTAAACTCCGCTTTTGTACAGACAAACTGGGATTTACAGGGGTAAACATTATATTTTTTTCTTATTTCCGCTCAAAAAGATTGTGGCGGTTCTACCGTGTACCCACAATCTATATTTTGAGCAGAAATAAGAAAAATATTACAATGTTCATCTAAAAAATTCGTTTTGTTTTCGGCGGTACATATTACATTGTATTTGTACAGGCGTGTTTTCGTTATGTGAGTAAATGGTAGTGTATAGATATGGATAAAACATATGGCCAATCGCTGATCTCTAACCCTGACCCCAACCCTAACCCTAACCCTCATTGACCCCTAAAGTTAACCCCATACCTGACTTTTTTTTTGCTCCAGCATTTCAGTGGTGTTATGCTTTCGAGTCCTCACCGTTTTTTCATCACTGTGGTTGTTCGATTTTTGTGTTCACGGCAATGTTGCATTGATGTGTTAGGAGGCCTTCATGCGGACTGAACAAATTATTTGTCTAAATCGCGACAGAAGTAAGGGCGAGGATTGTGGCCACTTAAAATCGATTTAAGCCCCCAGTGGAATACGTTTCCGCTGACCATTCCAAGGCGGTTCTTCTGTCGCGGTTTATTATGCCCCCAACTTCGAAGAAGTTGATTGGGCATATTGGTTCTGTCCTGTCCGTCAGTCTGTCAGTCCGTGCGTCTGTCTGTCCATTACGCTTTATACATATGTGAAACAGAAGAATGGTTTGTGCTATGATCTTGAAATTTTATATATGGAATGAGCATGAATATTAAGCGCGTTTTTTTTTCTTTTCCGTCGGACTTTTCTTTGCAGAGTTAGGCCCCTTTTCGGACTTATGCATTGTGGCTATAGGAAACCTTGTGAACAAAATATCTGGAGAACCGCTTGAGCTAGTTTTTTTATGGTTTGTCTTTGGGTGTTTGTGTCGCTTGCATAATTTTATTTGGGGTAGCCTATTGACCATTTTTTAGGAAAGTATCTGTCCTTTTGGCTTTCCGCTGTTGGTGTTTCCATTAGGGTCTGTTATTTCATGTTTGTGTTTCTTTCCCTTTTGTTGTCTCTGATGGGAGCTGTGGGTTGATTGTATCGCCTCCACTTCTATTATGCATGACCAATGACCGCTTAAACACCCATTGATAAAACCGTTTGAAACATTAACGAAATTGTTCTTTATTATATGGTTTTGGAATACATAGAGCTCTGGAATGTTTAAGTCAGTTATAAATATAGATGTGAAGGCAATGATCAGTAATCGAAACAACTAACCCGCATCTCCCATCAGAGACGCCAAAGGGAAAGTAACACAAACATGAAATAACTAGACCCTAATTGTATCGCTTAAATTGGAAAAAATGGACATCCTAACACAGCGCGCTTATATAGGCAATAGAAAATAACCGTGTTTTATTCTACAACAAATCACGACAAGGAAGAGCGTGACAAGTGAGGTCATTAAAATGTACCAATTTATGACGTCACTAGTCGATTTCCTTGACGTTAGACGGTGTAACGTCATATTCTCGCATCGAAAACGTCAGGAAAGGATATAAATGCATGTGTTTCAGTCGATAATTTTAGCGGGATTTTTTCTAACAATGGCGAAAAGTTGTGAGATTTCGAAGGAAACAATAGCATTATTGCCGATTTTCAGCCTGTTAGAATCGAAATAGATCAGCTCTTTTTTGTGATTTGTTGAGTAATAAACCACAGTTTGTCGGTCAGTTGTAAGTAGACAAATCACGAGGGCTACGCGCTCGTGATTTGATCTACTTTACAACTGACATCCAAACTGTGATTTATTACGTGCGCGCGTGATTTGATCTACTTTACAACTGACCGACAAACTGTGATTTATAACTCATCAAATCATAGGTAGAGCTGATCTATTTCTTAAGTCAATTTTCTTAAGATAAATACATTTTCAATTGAACACAATGTTCATCTGCCAAGTCCATAACACTTGCATATAGCGACCAAAAATAAATCATGACATAGACCTTTGGCAGCTGTCAACGACGTAGGAGAAGTCATGGACATCGGAACTTTAACCGTCCGACATTCGACAATCTCCTTCCACACGTCCAGCAACCTTTAGGACTTCATCATATCCGTTCCAAACTGTATCATCTGCCGGTTACTTAACTTCGCTCTTGGCAGAAAGAAGCTTTGGATGTGGACACGTTCGAACCAAACTCTCCTGAATAAAGGCTGGAAGCTATTATTACGGATGTGGCTATGTTTCGGTTGTACAAGCTAGTACAAACAGTTTCTCCAGAAGAGACTCCACCTCGTGACTTTCTGAAGCTTGAATTCAGAAATAAAGGTCTTGACGCTGTAAACATTGGAACTATTCAAAACAATAAAACAGTGACTTCAACCTTACCAGCTTATTTCAAAAACAAAGCGGGCCTCCGTGGCCTAGTGGATAAGAGCGCTGACTCTTATTCATTAGGTCTCTCACCGCCGTAGGTTCGAGCCTCGCTCGGGCCACGTGTGAGACGCCAAGTTCTGCAACGGAAGGTCAGGTGGTTTTTCTCCGGGTACTCCGGTTTTCGCCCACCTCTGATTAACGATCGGCTCGATATGAGTGAAATAATCTTGAAAGGGCCGTAAAACCCAAACCAAAAAAAAAAAAAAAAAATCAAAAACAAAAGGCCATCAATTATTCCCTACAGTTATTCTACTCCGATTGCACCCACAATATTCAATTATAAAACCGTGCTGCAAGGTCTAGATGCCGAGACCATTGCCAAAACCCCTCCGAATGGTCATGTAATGTCTCAGCAGGTCGCATCGTTACAGGAGATCTCAATATTGTTAGAAATGACAAACTTCTAGACATTCGTTCAAAAGGCCCTATATACAGGGAACCAAAATCGTTTACATGGAAACAGAATTCAAAATTAATTTGTGGTTATGTTGAAGAGTATGCACAGCGCTGGGCTAGAAAGACATGCGGAGGTTGACACCTCTCCGAATGAGTTAAATCAGTAATGGCATTGGTAAACAGACGTATAACAGTACTCAGCAGAACCATGTCTCGCCGACATTATTCGGTGTTTAATGATCCAGATGTCGCTGCTGAGTTAGCTGAAGTCCATGCGAAACCACAAATCGTGTTCCATGCGGAAAAGGCATCTAACAATAGTGTGTTTGTTTCCAAAACACACTATATAAACTACTTAAAAGAATAGCTTGGTTTGAGCACTATGACAGGCAACCCAACATATAATCTTTCTTCTTTGTCCAAAAATGAAATTCTGCGAAACCACCAATCGGTGATGCTTTCATTTGGAATTTCCCTCCCAGAGGAAGATATGGAACTTCCAAAGTTATACTGGATTCCTAAGCGTCACAAGAATCCGTACAAGCAGAGATATATCGCGGCCTCAGCTAAGTGCTCAACCAAGCCTCTTTCATAGATCCTAACACGAATCCTTACTGCAGTTAAAGATGGCCATCAGAAATATTGTGACACTGCATATGCCGGGAGTGGTGTGAATCAGATGTGGATCTTGAAAACCTCCAAAGAGCTTCTAGAAAATCTTCAATCACAGTCTTTTCTCTCAGTAAACAGAATAAGATCTTTCGATTTCTCAACACTCTACACAACTATGCCTCATGATAAATTGAAATCTATATTCAAGGAAATCATAAATCAATGTTTTTTCCACAAGAATGGTAACGGTCGCTACCAGTAAGTTGTCCTTGGCTACAAAGACACAAACTTCGTTCGAGGTCACTCTGAAGCACCACATGAATGCAAACCAAACATTTTCTTTCGATATGGTATATATTAAGGAACATACTGTATTATTACGAACACATAATACATTAATTCTTCTAAATTATATTTCCGCAGGGAAAATAACAAATAGTCTATGAATTAAAAATCACTCTTTTTCAAATTTTCGGCCCTTGGCCTTCTTCAGGAATCTATTAATTCATCGAACAACTAAGTGACATCCATCTTGTGATGCTGTCAGGAATCTATTAGTTCATCGAACAACTAAGTGACATCCATCTTGTGATGCGACAGCATCACAAGATGGATGTCACTTAGTTGTTCGATGAATTAATAGATTCCTGAAGAAGGCCGTCGCATCACAAGATGGATGTCACTTAGTTGTTCGATGAATTAATAGATTCCTGAAGAAGTCCAAGGGCCGAAAATTTGAAAAAGAGTGATTTTTAATTCATAGACATAAGACATTAGGTGAAAAGAAGTGAAGGAAATGATAAGGCAATGGACAGTCCTGAATTGATACAATTACCCCACAATTCCCAGTCCAAGACACCAAGGGGAAAGAAGCACAAACGTAATAGAGGATCTTACATGAGTGCTCATGTATTATTGAATTTATTAAACGAGTTGAGGAAAAGGGATAAAATGCGAGGCTTTGCCGAGCATTTTATCCCTTTTACTCAACGAGTTTAATAAATTCAATAATACATGAGCACGAATGCAAGATTCTATTTATCATATGTAATTTAAAACGCATTTTATTCACGATTTGTTTACAAAAATGTCAATATTCCGGCGTTAGTAAACGCGACGTCGTTAAGGACGTCGTACATGTAACGTTACGGGACGTATCTAGCGAATTTGCATATTTAATCCACTAGTGGATTATCGAAAATAATACATGACGTTATTACACTCTCAGACGCGACGTCATTTGATAAAAACAATTTCACCACAATGAGATCTTCACAAGCGGAAAACCGAAAGGATTGTTACCTTCACCACAAAATAGCCAGACGTCTATCCAAATGAAAAAGACATTAGCAATTCTCAAAGAGAATTTCGGATGAGAATCTAGACACCAAATGTATTCTGGAAAAATATTGCATCAAATGGAAAAAGAAGGAATAAGAGATCGCAAAACAAAGTTCTTCGATATTGTGTTATAAAGCCGGGCGTAGGCCCCCGCCCGTAGAAGAAATATATCGGGCTGTAATATGCTTCCACGCAGAGCGGAAATCAACCGCACATGGGTACTGGTAAACCGCTTAGAAGATCTAAGCCTACCCAGGCAAAGTTTTGCGAGCCGGACCGTCCATGCATATAAACCCTACTGGTTTCATTGGGCGACAGGGCTTTTGATGACATTTCATCTCCATGTCCCACAAAATTGGAAGCAACCTCTCTAAAATGAGCTAAATATTGTTGACAGGGGTTAGAAACCTCAAATCAAACAAACAAACAGAAGCCGGACGTGTTTCTTAATGATTACAAGTGGCATTGTTGACATTTTCAGTTCACTGCTCTGATGACTGAGCCAATGATTATGTAATGTCTTAAAGGCTCACGTGATCACAACACATTGATGACATCCTGTAAATAAAATGATTACAGGAAACCCATTGAATACCAGGTCAATCAGATAAGACAGTTAGCATTTTCAAAATATAAAAGACACGGAATATTCCGGAAGGCAAATGATGTCTTTTAAATAAAGGAAATCGGCCGAGATCTATCCAAACGAGGTCTAGCAAACGATTTTGTCGTTTGGCAATTTACTGAGACATTTAAACGAATGGCATGTTTATTATCTTACTACTGCTACCACAAGACTCGTATCATATTATATTTATATACCATTCTATCAAAACTCACGCCTTGGCTATTGGCAGACAGTCGGAAACTGAAATGCTTCTGTTTATGACTGTAGATCTGTCAATAACCAAGTGTATCTTGCCTATGTATTTCTTTGTTATTTTTGTTACAACTGACGTTTTTATGTGTTGCCCGCATACTTGTACTTTCATTGTGCTTGTATCTTCGTGCCACTTTGCTATTTATTTGGGATCTGCTGTTTTATTGGTTGTGTCATTCTTTGAGTAACTGTTTTACTACATGTATATTGCATCTTCTTTCCCTTTGGTGTCTCTGATGTGAGCTATGGGTTAATTGTATTAATTCCTGCTCATTTCCTTCACTTCTATTCTAATGATTGTGCAAGTATTGCTTTGCACTACGTCCATCGAGTTTTCAAATTCCAAGTATCAGCCTAAACATGTTTGAGATTTTGAAACATCGTAAACTAATACACAAACGTGACCTTGGTAAAACTAGGGTACCGGGCTCTACATATAACTTCTCCATACAAACATAAATAAAGCAGTTAGGGGATTCATCAGTAAGGTATAAAATTGTAAGGCGCCTTACGTGTGAATAAAGCCGGTGTCTCTGTCGATATCAATTCCGTCCAGATTTAGAATGTGTATTGAAAATTTAATATGTCTTATTAACATTACATCCACAGAGAAATGAAATAAACCAGTACGCAACAAAATAGAAGTAGAGGCAATGATCAGATATCGATACAATTAACCCACAGCTCCCATCAGAGACACCAAAGGGAAAGAAACACAAGCATCAAGCAACAGACACCAACGGAAACACCAACAGCGGAAAGCCAAAAGGACAGTTACTTTTCCACAAAATGGCCAAAAGGCTATCCAAAATAAAATAAATAAAATAATATAAGCGACACAAACACCCCAAGACAAATCCTAAAAAAAATAAACCGCGACAGAAGAACAGCCTTTGAACGGTCAACGGAAACGAATTCCACTGGGGGATTTAAATCAATTTTAAGGCTTAAATCAAAAGCCTACACTAAGTTATAATATACAGTCGACGACAGAGAGCGAGGCAACAGAACCTACAATATCATATGCGACCTACGAATCTACAGCTTTCAGGCGATGCCTTCACTTGTTTTACTTCTACAGCCTCCATGCGACAGAGAGAGAGTGTGTGAGAGAGATTAAGCAAAACAACCTGCATAAAAATATATTATTTGGCCAACGAATAATCAGAAATGTGTTTCACAGCCTCCAAACGAGAGAGAGAGAGAGAGAGAGAGAGAGAGAGAGAGAGAGAGAGAGAGAGAGGAGAAGAGAAGCAACAAAAGCTACAATGTTATATACGACCGACAACAAATCAATTACATTGTTCTAAAGCATCCAGGCGATCCAGATTTCAGTGGTTTCTTGCTGTCGAGTCCTCACCGTTGTTTTGATCTCTGTGGTTGTTTGATTTTTGTGTTCACAGAGATGTTGCACTGATGAGTAACGAGACCTTCTTGCGGACTGAACAAATTATTTGTCTTAATCGCGACGGAAATAAGGGCAAGGGTTGTGGCCACATAAAATCGATTTAAGGCCCCGCCCCAAACCCACCAGTGGAATTTGTTTCCGCTGACCGTTCCAAGGCGGTTCTTCTGTCGCGGTTTTTTATACGGTTTGTCCTTGAGTGTGTGTTTTGCTTATATTATTTTTGTTTTGGATTGCCAATTAGCCATTTTGTTGAGAAATAACTGTCCTTTTGTCTTTCCGCTGTTGTTGTTTCTATTGGGGTCTAGTTAATTCATGTTTGTGTTTCTTACCATTTGGTGTCTTTGATGGGTGCTGTGAGTTAATTGTATCGATGCCTGATCACTGCCTTCACTACTATTTTCTACAGCCTCAGAGCGATTCAGAGAGAGAGAGAGAGAGAGAGAGAGAGAGAGAGAGAGAGAGAGAGAGAGAGAGAGAGAGAACCTAGACTTAACTATAATATGCGACCATCGGATACTCAGAAATAATCTTCATCAACCTCCAAACGATCAAGAGAGAGAGAGAGAGAGAGAGAGAGAGAGAGAGAGAGAGAGAGAGAGAGAGAGAGAGAGTTAATCAAAACCCTCTTGTCATACTGTGTGGACATACAGGCTGATCTGAGTCTTACTGTGGATTTTGCACTGTTCTAGTTCGCTTTAAGGCGGAGAATTTGATCTCAAGTTTTGTCGTTTGTTTGATTTGAGGTTTAACGTACCCGTCAACACTATAAAGGTCATTTTGGAGACGTTGTTTCCAATTTTGTTGGACATTTTCCCGACATTGAGATGAAATGAGATCTCAAACCCTGTTCCCCAATGAAACCAATAGGGTTTATAAGCATGGACGGTCCGACTCGCACCTCTTTGTCTGGGCAGGCTTGGATCCTCTAAGTACCAGTACTCGTGTGCGATCGGTTTCAGCTCTGCGTCGAAGCACCATGCAGCACATTTATTTCTCCAAGCCCCAATGGGCGGGGACTGTGATCTCATTTTACCCGCGAACAATGGAAATAATAAATGTGTAATACTGCAAAGTAGAAGTGGAGGCAATGATCAGGAATCGATACAATTACCCCCACAGCTCCCATCAGAAACACCAAAGGGAAAGACACACACACACAAAATAACATGAAACAACAGACCCTAATGGAAACATCAATAGCGGAAAGCCAAAAGGATAGTTATTTTCCCACAAAATGGTCAATAGGCTATCTAAAATAAAAAAAAAAATATAAGCGACACAAACACCCAATGACAAACCATAACAAAAATAAACCGCGACAGAAGAACCGCCTTGGAACGGTCAGCGGAAACGAATTCTACTATGGGTGGGGGGAGAGGGGTACTTAAATCGATTTTACGTGGCCACAATCCTCGTCCTTACTTCCGTCGCGATTCAGACAAATAATTTGTTCAGTCCGCATGAAGAAGAAGTAAAACAAAGATCAAGAATCGATACAATTAACCTACTCCACCCATCAAAGACACCAAAGGGAAAGAAACACAAACATGAAGCGACTAGACCATAATGGAAACCTAAACAAAGAAAGGCCATAAGGACAGTTACTTTCCCACAAAATGGCCAAATGGCCATCCAAAATAAAAAAGACATAAAAGGAGATAATTATGCCATTTACAAATCATAAATCGGTATACATAGTGAAGGTCTGCAAAGTCTTTTTACGATATTTTGTACACTGTTGCAATGTTTACAAAACAAATTATTTTGTAGCGGACGTCGTGGGAAGTACATGTTTACATGTGACGTCACCAAACGCATTGCGTTGATTGCGTGATTAATAGGAAAGATGTTTACCTCATGTTAGAATGAGGCTTTTTGCTGTCGAGTTCTCGCCATTGTTTAAACTCTGTGGTTAATTTTTGTGATGCCAGAGATGATGCACTGATGCGTTTTTCCTTATATATTGTAAATACTCATTAGAACCGCCAAAATATTGCGATATTACACCCGTGCGACATTGTGCATTTCTCCTCATCTCCAAACTCGCTACTTATGAAAATCCGTGATCTTATTAATACCGCAAACAGGTTGTGAGTGCTCGCTAGAACTGCCTAATTGAGGCGGTTCTAACGAGTACTCACAACCTATGTCTTGGAGCAGAAATAAGTAAAATACCCACGTAAGCCCCCGTTTTCCCTATATCATCACTTGAACAAGTCCGTGAAAAGAACACCCCCTAAACCCCACTTTATATAGAGTAAACTGGGGTTTATGGGGGTATACATTATTTTTCTTATTTCTGCTCCAAGACATAGGTTGTGGGTACTCGTTAGAACCGCCTCAATAAGGCGGTTCTAACGAACACCCACAACCTATGTTTGAAGTAAAAATGTCAAAAATATTACAGATTTTCATCATAAAAGTAACCGTTTTGGAGATGTGAAAAATGCACTATGTCACACGTCGGATAGTTATCGTAATGTAAAGTGGTGTTTAGGGGCGTGTTCTTTTCACAGACATGTTCACGTGATGTAAAGTGGTGTTTAGGGGCGTGTTCATTTCACGGACATGATCACGTGATGTAAAGTGGTGTTTAGGGGCGTGTTCATTTCACGGACATGTTCACGTGATATAAAGTGGTGTTTAGAGGCGTGTTCATTTCACGGACATGTTCATGTGATGTAAAGTGGTGTTTAGGGGCGTGTTCATTGCACGGACATGTTCACGTGATGTAAAGTGGTGTTTAGAGGTGTGTTTATTTCACGGACATGTTAACGTGATGTAAAGTGGTGTTTAGGTGCGTGTTCATTTCACGGACATTTTCACGTGAAATTCTAAAGCAATTCTAAAGAACGCCCACAATCTATGTTTTAGGCCAACATAGGAAAAATATAAAATTTATCATCCCCAAAATCTCGTTTGTCGTCTCTTTTCTCCATTTTTTGCATAATTTCAATTAGTGGAAAAAGCTTTGTGCACTAAAACGACTCTAAAATGTGCGCATGTTTCGAATGTATTCCGAAAGAAAACATAATGGCTATGATCCGGGACTGAATTTCTGAAACAATCATATCAGTTTGAACTTACGATAAGTTATTTGGCCAATTAATTACATAATAAGCCATTATGTGTACCGATTTCTTTATGTTTTGTAAATGATATAATTACAGAGACAAAAAATAACAAATTGTAGGATCCACGGCGCCTTTCCGATATCTTTTATTCAACAGTTATCGCAGAATAATACAGTTACGTGTATACCGCCTGACAGCATGAATTTAAAGCGCTGTAGGGTTTTCAAAATACAAACTAATATTGTATAAAATGAGTCTAGCCAATAATAATAATAACAATAATAAAAAAGCACAAAACACGCACACGCACACACAAAAAAAGTATCAATCGAGGTCCAAGAACGATTGCAAATATACACTTGTAACCCCAATTGCATTTACGGTGTAGAAATGTGCTGTTTGTAGAGCATTCAATATGTTCCTTAATTTTGTTCAAACCCTAATTATGGCGGTTTAAATGATCCCCCAAGACATTGCGGAAACACGCCTATTCAAATACATTGTAAATTTTACCACCGAAAACATAATGGAAAATTTCCGATAAAAATCATGATATTTTTCTTATTTCTGCTCAGAATATAGATTTTAGGGACTCATTAGAACCGCCTCGATGAGGCGGTTCTAACAAGTACCCACAATCTATATTTTAGAGCAGAAATAAAACAAATATTGTTTACCCCTGCGGTTCTCGATGAGGCGGTTCTAACTAGTACCCACAATCTATATTTTAGAGCAGAAATAAAACAAATATTGTTTACCCCTGCGGTTCTCGATGAGGCGGTTCTAACAAGTACCCACAATCTATATTTTAGAGCAGAAATAAAACAAATATTGTTTACCCCTGCGGTTCTCGATGAGGCGGTTCTAAATAGTACCCACAATCTATATTTTAGAGCAGAAATAAAACAAATATTGTTTACCCCTGCGGTTCTCGATGAGGCGGTTCTAACTAGTACCCACAATCTATATTTTAGAGCAGAAATAAAACAAATATTGTTTGCCCCTGTAAACCCCAGTTTTTCTTTATAAAAGTGGGGTTGTAGGGGGTCAAATGAATATAGGCGTGTTTTCGTGATGATCTGTGTTTAATTTAAAAAATATAAATCATAACGAAAACACGCCTATTCAAATACATTGTAAATTTTACCACCGAAAAAAAGAAAAAAATTCCGATAAAAATCATGATAGTTTTCTTATTTCTGCTCAAAATATAGATTTTTGGTTCTCGTTAGAACCGCCTTGATTAGGCGGTTCTAACCAGTACCCACAATCTATATTCTAGAGCAGAAATAAGACAAATATTGTTTGCCCCTGTAAACCCCAGTTTTTCTTTATAAAAGTGGGGTTGTAGGGGGTCAAATGAATATAGGCGTGTTTTCGTGATGATCTGTGTTTAATTTAAAAAATATAAATCATAACGAAAACACGCCTATTCAAATACGTTGTAAATTTTACCGCCGAAAAAAAAAGAAAAGTTTCCGATAAAAGTTGTGATATATTGTAATATGTGATACTTTGTGATGTATATTGAGGTTGCGCGTGAGAAATGCCTCATCAAGGCGCTTCTAACGAGAACCTACAATCTATACTTTAGTGCAGAAATAAGAAAAATAAGTTTCACCCTGTAAACCCCGGTTTTGCTATATAAAAATGGAGTGAAAGGGGGTCAGATTTATATAGACATGTTCTATCCACATCTATCCACAACCGTTTAGCTATCGAGAAAATATTTTTTACCGGTCACAAACATTTGGTTATGATTCAAGAAAAACGCTCCACTAAAATAGATAGTAAATAATTGAAAAAATTAGGTCAGCAATGAATACGAATCAGAATCAGAATTATTACCGATGACACGTCAAATGACATTCATACAATGAAGCCTGAACTAAAGTTTACACCAGTGCACTTGAGACATGCATGCCAAGTGCACTATTTGCATTAAAATGACAGTAAATCTGTGCACCTGACGTGAACACCAAGTGCACAAGGGTGTTAACTTTAGTTCTGACCCCACTGTACACCAGGACCTACGATATGGGAAGTTAGCTTTGGATGTTCTGACCGAAAATCTGAGGAAATTTTTAATATAAGTCTCAGTGTTTCGATACACAATCGATCGCATGCGTTTGTTAAACGGAACACCATTGAGATCAGGGCTAAAGAATTTTAAAATCTAAATCGGCCCCGATGACATCATCAGTAACGTGCCGAACATGCCTAATAATGTCATATCCGACATTCTTGCATCTACCAGCTTCCCTAATTTCCCATCATTTTCAATTTGTAATGATTTTCAAAAAGCATTTGTACGTTTATTTTGTTATTTGGTAAAATCCTTTAAAATATTTTAGCAATACAAATAAACAGAAAATCGTACAGCATTTTTCTTTTCTTTCTTTTTTTTTTTTCTAGTTCGGTATTTCCCTTTGCATATTTTGAATACACCGTGTCCAAGATTCAAAAGTAATTCCTCGGCTGTATTACTATGTCTGGATGCCCAAATTATAAACGTTCCTTGCAGGACGACACGTATTTTACTTCCTTTGATGTCTGCTATTGACACAAAAAAAATCCTCTAAAACATCAACCAGAACAATTTTGTGCATCTTTTGAAGCGGTAGTGACTAGTGCGGACTTTCTATGCTTCACGTGCTAATGCGGGCGGCACACTTTTGATAATAAATACCACCGTGTAAACACGCATTAATTATCTCTTTTCTAATCACTAGCTTACAGACAGCATGCAGATTTGCGTAATCAAAGTATGCGTAGTCGTCCGTGTCAATTAATTAAAATCAATTAGCATCAAAGTGCTGTTGAAAAGTGCTTCAGAAAGCTGTAATTTTACCAGTTCAGTGAAGGAATATTCAGCGTATTGACTCTATACCGACATTGGATGGTGAGGATGCATAACGAATAGGATGCATAAACACCGTGTACCTGTAGGCTACCTCAAAATCACAATACGGCTGTAATTGTACTGCCTTTATCTCGCGATAAGCGGCCATTGACTCCGACTCACATAGGAGATTATTGCATTATAATTAGGACAATATACTGTTTGACGCTTGACCGAGTACAGGACGCAGGTGGTAATAAAAATATATTTAAAGTAGAAGTAAAACAAAGATCAGGAATTGATACAAATAACTTACTCCACCCATAAAAGACACCAAAGGGAAACGACCAGACCATAATGGAAACCTAAACAAAGGAAGGCCATAAGGACAATTACTTTCCTACAAAATGGCCATATGGCCATCCAAAATTAAAAGATACAAGTGATACACACAGTAAGCAACAAACAACAACATAAATAAATCGCCACAGAAGAGCCGCCTTTAGAACGGTCAGTGGAAGATTCCCACTGGGGGGCTTAAATCGATTTTACGTGGCCACAATCCTCGCCCTTACTTCTGTCGCGATTTAGACAAATAATTTGTTCAGTCCGCATGAAGGCCTCCTAACTCATCAGTGCAACATCTCCGTGAACACAAAAATCAAAGAACCACAGAGGTGAGACAACGGTGAGGACTCGACAGCAAGAAACCACTGAAATGCTGGAGCAAAAGAAAACCAACAGTTAGACTCCGATGAGCCCGACCAGAGACAGAGCATCAGGCACCAACCAGCATTATCTCTCTAATTCTCAATAAGCCTTTACGTTGGAGCCGTCATAGAATCTGAGGCCTGACCCACCGGCGTGCAATTAAAGAGGGAAGCAAAGTTGCCAACCGTGATTGGGTTAACTACCATGCATATAGTCTGTCGTATAATATCCATGTTGTACCCAATCTTTTTATATCGAAGAATGATTTTACGAAATTGGGTGCTGAAGTCATTGCGGTTATATATTTTTCTGAATTTATATACTAAGTCACCATAAAATTCGGGTTCCGATAGACCTTGTTGCAGAAGAGATTTAAGTCCAATATTGAATTTTGAAATTAAATCAGAATGGCGTCTATAAAATTTTGAAAAGGCTTTGCGTAGTTTATGGTACCGATAACCCTGATTAAGGAGTTTAGCCGTTAATAATTTATTACGAGTGTTGAAGTCCGTTACATGACTACACACTCTAGCAAATTAATTGCGAAATATAAACGCCATAGGATGGCGCACGAGGAACATCACCATCCAAAAAAGGAAAATTTACAATCTCAAAATCAAAGTCATCGCGTTTATCATAAATTTTGCACGAAACAAATCCATCTACAATAGATAGATGTAAATCCAAAAACGGGGCCTCGGTATCAGAAGAATTTTCTTTATTTAACTGAAGTTCTAGGGGGTAAATCTGACTGATCAAACCATCAAAATAGGTATTATCAATATTTAATAAATCATCTAAATATCTAGAAGTAGAGCTAAAAGCTTCAATAATTTCAGATTGGTTATCAATGGAAAGCGACAAAATGAAGTCTCTTTCATAACAATACAAGAACAGATCAGCCACAAGAGGTGCGCAATTAGTACCCATCGGAATACCCACAATTTGTCTAAATAACTAATTACCGAATCTAATATAAATATTGTCAAGTAGAAAGGTGAGGGCATCACACACTTTCTGACATGACCAAAGTGTATAATTCTTATGCTCTTTAGAAGTGCAAAATGCATTTCTGACATTACATACAAGATAGAGAGAATCTTCTCTGTGAAAAGCCCATTCAATTAAATCATTAGGCTTTTTTTTATACGATTATGCGGAAGTGTAGTGTAAAGAGTGGAAAAATCGTAGGTTTTACAGACTAGAAGCACGAAAATGTCTAGATTTCAATTTATTTAAAACCTCATTCGAATTTTTTATAGACCAAAACAGATTTCTTCCTGATCTTTCAAAGACTTTATCACAATATTTAATTACATGCGTTTTAATAGCAGTAAGACAGGAAGTTAATAATTTAGAAAGTTCAGTGGTAGTGCAAGAGCTAGAATTTGCAATAAACCGTGCTTTGTAAGGTTTTTTAAGAAGTTTTGGTAACCAGTATAGCGTAGGAAGCTTGTCTTGGCCTTCGTTAACACACACAGCAAACTTGGTGGCTGAAAGACAAACATGTTTATCTACTATAGCTCTCTCTTCAGCTAAAGGCTGAAGTTCATAGGGCTTAGTACCACCAAGCTCCTGCTTAAGCGTGTTAACATAGTGGAGCCGTCACACAACGACGACGTTGTTAGCGGCCTTGTCTGCAGGGGCCAAAACAAACTTCTTATGAAATTCTTGAATACCTAGTTTAAGATGACGTAAAGACGTCTTGGGCTTAGGAGGTAATAAGTTAGTATTTTGAGAATAGAAAGAAATGCGTTTATTCACTAGTTTTAAAATGCTAAGTTTCCAGTCCTTAAGGGCTTTATGCTCAACATACTCTCGCTTACACCATCAAGACTGAAAACAACTTCGAGAATTATCTGAAAAACTTGTGAGATAGAAGACTATCGAAACTATCGGTAGTTCAAAACACTACCGGCGATAGTCATCGATGTTTAACTTTACCATCGATGCAGTACTATTGGCCCAGTGCCTATCGCGATGCATCGATGGTCCGATGCATCGTTACACTCCTAAATTATTTGGCGGATTGGACCTCCTCCAAAGTTTGGTGGTGTAGTCAATAATCAAACTTAATCTGACTGTCAGAAATATGCCGTGACACCCTCATCGAATGGCATTTGATCATTTGAACTGCATCTGCCAATCGGGCTCCCACTGTGCCAGTCAGTCCAGGACATTTTGTAAAATAAGACAGTAAGAAGGAGAGTATATGTTCCTATCCAGTACACAATCATCAGCAGACAAGCGGACATATGGTCTGATATTATCGGGAAATTCATTTATGAATACTAAAAAAATGACCGGTCCAAGTACCGAGTCTTGTGGGACACCAGATAAAACAGGGACTGGATCGAACGCTTGGCCATTGTTACGAGCCAGGCGTAGCAGAAAGAAAAAGTAAACAAGCCTTTTGGAAAAATTTAACAAAATTTATTTACAAGTTAACTTTAACCTGTAGAAGTAAGAAAATTAAATGTACTTAGCTCTGTTATGAAATATCCTGAATGAATCTATTTTCCTTGATCCCACAGAATTCACAGTCCAAAATGAAAAGTAATATCCTTTAACAATCCAACACAGAATTTAGAAATAACTTTAATTGCACGCCGGTGGGTCAGGCCTCAGATTCTATGACGGCTACAACGTAAAGGCTTATTGAGAATTAGAGAGATCTAATTTTTGGTAATGTTGGTTGGTGCCTGATGCTCTGTCTCTAGTCGGGCCCATCGGAGTCTAACTGTTGGTTTTCTTTTGCTCCAGCATTTCAGTGGTTTCTTGCTGTCGAGTCCTCACCGTTGTCTCACCTCTGTTGTGGTTCTTTGATTTTTTGTGTGCACGGAGATGTTGCACTGATGAGTTAGGAGGCCTTCATGCGGACTGAACAAATTATTTATCTAAATCGCGACGGAAGTAAGGGCGAGGATTGTGGCCACGTAAAATCGATTTAAGCCCCCCAGTGGAAATCTTTCCACTGACCGTTCCAAGGCGGTTCTTCTGTGGCGATTTATTTATGTTGTTGTTTGTTACTTACTGTGTGTATCACTTGTATCTTTTAATTTTGGATGGCCATATGGCCATTTTGTAGGAAAGTAATTGTCCTTATGGCCTTCCTTTGTTTAGGTTTCCATTATGGTCTGGTCGCTTAATGTTTGTATTTCGTTCCCTTATGTGTCTTTGGTGGGTGGAGTAAGTTAATTGTATCGATTCCTGATCTGTGTTTTACTTCTACTTTTCTTAAATGACCAAACATCAAACTCCAAAGTCTGACTCAATGAGAAAAATCAAGCTCTTTTATAGACCCTAAGATTTCTCTAGAATGTTCCACAGGGCTGTGGAATAAGATGATGTAATTTTCTATAAATAATGCAAACCTGAACTTTCTGGAAGGTTCTGAAGTACTTTTCCTTGTAAACATGTTGTTTACAAAAATGAAATTAATCTGTGACTCAGTTTTCTAGAATATTCTATAAGAAGATTAACAAGATATTTATAGCACTATTAGGTCAACAGTGGGGTGAAAGTGGGAGTCAGAAAAATAAATTCTTATGCATAACACCATCAAGTACCACTTTTTGAGTGCGCCCCGAGAGCAATGAGCTAATCTACCTATGTGTGGATCCTCTTATTCCGCAATATTCCAGTTTTTAGAATAGCCTTCTGTGTGATACTATATCAAAGACCTTGGCTAAGTCAATGATAATTAAAGCAGTCTGTTTGTGGCCACGGTAAATGGCTGCATCCAGATTGCTTACAATGTCATGGTAAAATTGGACTAATTGCGTTTCACAAGACCTTTGACTGTGGAAACCATGTCAGTAGTCAAGAAGACTGCTTTCAAAGGCTATGTGTTAATATGACTAACTAGTATATGCTCTAGGGTTTTGCAATAGATGCATGTAAGCGACACTGGTCTATATTTTGCAGTATCCTAGGTTTTAGAAATTCCGTTTATGACATCATTCTTGCGCATACGCAAAGCACTGGCCGTCAATTGAAACGGCCACCGCTATTCAAATGTATTGGCGAAACTTGAGGTGCTAACAATATTAAGACATTTTGAGAGAAAATATACCCGTTTACATTGATAAAGTGCCTCGAGAAGGAAAGCATAACATTTTGCTTTTATTACTGAAATTCATTTATCCTGGATCCGTTTTTAAATGTCGAAAATGTCTTCGTGAATGACCCATGTCAATGGCCTGAGAAACCGTTTTTTAAATATTCACGACAGCTTACTTATAAAATAAGTTTTTACATGACTTTTTGTTTTATTCGCTATCAAAGTATGGCTATCACATACGGACAGAACTTAGATCTATCTATCTATTTACGTATCTATCTATCTATTGAGAAAACTAATCAACGATCTGTCTACATGTGCAATTAAAAAAAAATGTCCACCGATATGTCTAGAAGTGCAGTTAAAAATGTCCAGCGATCTGTCTACATGTGCAATTTTAATAAATTAAAGATTCCTGTGGACAGGCTACGTTTATTTTGGTTTAAACAATATTTTATTTTAGCAAACAGCATGTACAATTTTATATATTGGAACTGACAATTATGATTTGACAGTAAGCTTTGGGCTAATAAATAGCATCTCCTAGAACAAACGGATTTACGTTACGTTTGAGTGATATGACTGAACATATTAAATAAAATGGTTATGATTGAGACAGACGACAAACAAACAACCAGACAGACAGACACGGACAGGCAGACAAATTGACTGACAAACAGACAAACGGACGGACAGTTAGACAGACAAATAAACATACTCACAGTCAAAATAAACTAATGAGTGGACTGACGGACGGGCGTCGAGTCAACGTTGGTTGATGCGTCATGCCGTCGACACCCACTCCAACTCACTTCAATGCCACATGATCGTTGGGATTAGAGAGAGAGAGAGAGAGAGAGTGAGGTTTGACTGACAAACTGACAGTAGACAGACAGACAGACAGACGACAGACAGACCGACTGACTGAATGATGACTAACAGACGACCCGACGGACAAATTGACAGACAAATAAACATAATGGCAGTCGAAAAAAACAACTAATGAGTGGACTGACAGACGGGCGTCGAGTCAACGTTTGCTCAACGTCATGCCGTCGACACCCACTCCAACTCACCTCAATGTCACATGACCGTTCAGATGAGAGAGAGAGAGAGAGAGAGATTTGACTGACAAATTGACAGTCGACAGACAGACGACAGACAGACCGACAGACTGAATGACTGACAAACAGAAGAACGGACGGAAAGTTAGACAGACAAATAAACATATTGACAGTCGAAAAAACCCACTAATGATTGGACTGACAGACGGGTGTCGAGTCAACGTTGGCTCGACGTCATGTCGTCGACACCCACTCCAACTCATTTCAATGTCACGTGACCGTTGATATGAGAGAGAGGTTTGACTAATCCCTGTATCCAAGAAGATATTGTAGAGCTAAGCTAATAAGCCATTATCCCATTTTGTACCAAATGAAATCTTCTCCTTATATATAGCAGGAGCCCATTTCAACATTTAGGGTCGTCAGACTGTGTTGTCTTCAAAATTTATTTGGAAAATGGCTGAACTTTTTGCAAACAGTGTAGGCCCTGATTCTGCGGCGTCTGATCTGGGCCTGCACTGTTTGCCAGGTTACCCGTTTTGGGGTTTCTGGTACCAAATATGTTACTGTAAGGGCTGGGCAGATTGAACGAATCTACAAATCTTCTAGATTTTGCTGTAAAGTAGAAGTAAAACAAAGATCAGGAATTGATACAATTAACTTACTCCATCCATAAAAGACACCAAAGGGAAAGAAATACAAACATTAAGCGACCAGACCATAATGGAAACCTAAACAAAGGAAGGCCATATGGACAGTTACTTTCCCACAAAATGGCCATATGGCCATCCAAAATTAAAAGACACAAGTGATACACACAGTAAGTAACAAACAACAACATAAATAAATCGCCACAGAAGAGCCGCCTTGGAACGGTCAGTGGAAGATTTCCACTGGGGTGCTTAAATCGATTTTACGTGGCCACAATCCTCGCCCTTACTTCCGTCGCGATTTAGACAAATAATTTGTTCAGTCCGCATGAAGGCCTCCTAACTCATCAGTGCAACATCTCCGTGAACACAGAAATCAAAGAACCACAGAGGTGAGACAACGGTGAGGACTCGACAGCAAGAAACCACTGAAATGCTGGAGCAAAAGAAAACCAACAGTTAGACTCCGATGAGCCCGACCAGAGACAGAGCATCAGGCACCAACCAACATTATCTCTTTAATTTTCAATAAGCCTTTACGTTGGAGCCGTCATAGAATCTGAGGCCTGACCCACCGGCGTGCAATTAAAGAGGGAAGCAAAGTTGCCAACCTAACAAATCTAAATCTTGCACTTGCGAAGGAGTGTTTCATTCTCATGCACTGAAAGGGTGTTCTACGTTTGTTTTGAATTTAATGTTCCAAATCAACTGAGTCTTGATGGATCCGAGCACTGGGCAAATGCCATCTTATTAAGCAACGCTGTATTATCGCCAACGCAACGTTCTGACGTTTTATCGACGTTGCAAAGTCAAATTCGGTGCATCGCTTTGATGTTAGTTTGATGTAGACATGACGTTGACGACACGCTAGAGGTCGGTTGACAAGAAATTATTTAACGACAAATTGTAATTTACATTTACCTACGCTCGTTAATTGTTGGTGCCCTAAGAGAGAGAGAGAGAGAGAGAGAGAGAGAGAGAGAGAGAGAGAGAGAGAGAGAGAGCAACACGTAGGCCAGGGCGTTTGCCGTTCTAGTTTTAGAACCGGAAGTACGTCACAAAAAAGCTCCTATAGACGGGAGTAACATTTGCTTGTCGCCTATCATATGGTACAGAGCCCTGAGCAAGTTATTCATTAGAGGGAAACTGACTATTACCTTTGGATGGAAGCTCACCATCAGTTGCACGAGTAAATGCAGAGTGAAACTGTATATTGCATATATTTGCCTTATCGTGCGAGCCAGTTCTCAGAATTCCATTTCCCCCTAATGAGGTGATCCCGAATGTTTCTTTTTAAGGGACTTTACAAATGACCAAAACGAAGTCACATAACCATTGTTCTGGGGGCCATGGGCGTAGATAATAATTTGACCCTAATGGAAACACCCCACCGGAAAGCCAAAAGGCCAGTTACTTTCCAATAAAATAGCCAACTGGCTATCCAAAACAAAACGGTATAGGTGATACACACACACTCAAAGACGAACTAAAACAAAACAATATACACAATTACACCTTTAGACATATTTCTTTCTTTACATACATGAATTTCTTTCGTTAACTTTCATTTTTGTCAGTTTACCAATGTGTGATTTTGAAAACGTTAACAAGTTTAGATAAAATAATTCGTAACATCGAATGGCATGTTATAATAGACATTTTCAAACATTTCATAATTAAATTTGCAAAACAAAAAATATAAAGAGTGTCATGATTTTCTCATAGTATCTGTCATTCCAGTGCCTTTGATGTCAATATATATATAAACTTTTATATGTAGGAGCAGTTAACTAAAAAAAAATATAACACTTGGGATTTGCGGCGAAATTTCACACCTGGCAGCATATCGGTGTTTCTCTCATTATCTTACATTAGAATTCGCCAAAAGTTTAAAAGAATTCCACTGTTGTACAATGTAATTAACACTTTATCTGTCTCACTGCTTTGAAGCAATACGACAGAATGACTGGCCGTTGACGGCCAGGGCGTTTGCCGTTCAAGTTTTAGAACCGGAAGTACGTCACAAAAAGCTCCTATAGACGGGAGTAACATTTGCCTGTCGCCTATCATATGGTACAGAGCCCTGAGCAAGTTATTCATTAGAGGGAAACTGACCATTACCTTTGGATGGAAGCTCACCATCAGTTGCCCGAGTAAATGCAGAATGAAACTGTTTATTATATATATTTGTCTTATCGTGCGAGTCAGTTTTCAGAATTCCATTTTCCCTTAATGATGTGATCCCGAATGCTTCTTTTTAAGGGACTTTACAAATGACCAAAACGTTGTCACATTAGCATTCTTCTGTGGACCATGGGCGTAGATAATAATTTGACCCTATTGGAAACACCCACAACGAAAAGCCAAAAAGGTCAGTTACTTTCCAATAAAATAGCCAACTGGCTATCCAAAACAAAACAATATAGGTGATACACACACACTCAAAGACGAACTAAAACAAAACAATATACAAAATTACACCTTTGGACATATTTCTTACTTTACATGCATGCATTTCTTTCGTTAACTTTCATTTTTTGTCAGTTTACCAATGTGTGATTTTGAAAACGTTAACAAGTTTAGATAAAATAATTCGTTACATCGAATGGCATGTTATAATAGACATTTGCATTATTTCATAATTAAATTTGCAAAACAAAAAATTTAAAGAGTGTCATGATTTTCTCATAGTATCTGTCATTCCAGTACCTTTGATGTCAATATATATAAATCTTTATATGTAGGAACAGTTAACTAAAAAAATATAACACTCGGGATTTGCGTCGAAATTTCACACCTGGCAGCATATCGATGTTTCTCTCATTATCTTACATTAGAATTCGCCAAAAGTTTCAAAGAATTCCACTGTTTCACAATGTAATTAACACTTTATCTGTCTCACTGCCTTGAAGCAATACGACAGAATGAGGAAGTACGTCACAAAAAGCTCCTATAGATGGGAGTAACATTTGCTTGTCGCCTATCATATGGTACAGAGCCCTGAGCAAGTTATTCATTAGAGGGAAACTGACTATTACCTTTGGATGGAAGCTCACCATCAGTTGCACGCGTAAATGCAGAATGAAACTGTTTATTACATATATTTGTCTTATCGTGCGAGTCAGTTTTCAGAATTCCATTTTCCCTTAATGAGGTGATCCAGAATGTTAAATTTTAAGGGACTTTACAAATGACCAAAACGTTGTCACATTACCATTCTTCTGGGGACCATGGGCGTAGATAATAATTTGACCCTATTGGAAACACACACAACGGAAAGCCAAAAAGGTCAGTTACTTTCCAATAAAATAGCCAACTGGCTATCCAAAACAAAACAATATAGGTGATACACAAAAACTCAAAGACGAACTAAAACAAAACAATATACAAAATTACACCTTTAGACATATTTCTTACTTTACATACACGCATTTCTTTCGTTAACTTTCATTTTTTGTCAGTTTACCAATGTGTGATTATGAAAACGTTAACAACTTTAGATAAAATAATTCGTTACATCGAATGGCATGTTATAATAGACATTTGCATTATTTCATAATTAAATTTGCAAATCAAACAATATAAAGAGTGTCATGATTTTCTCATAGTATCTGTCATTCCAGTGCCTTTGATGTCAATATATATAAACCTTTACATGTACATGTATACGTTATGCGACACACGTCACTCTTTGTAGCAGTATCACATCATTTTTATATGGTAAAATTGGGGCTCGCAGAGGTATGCATAATGTTTCTTATTTTTGCTCAAAAACATAGATTGTGGGTACTCGCTAGAACCGCTTCGTTGAGGCGGTTCTAACAATTGCCCACAATCTATGTTTTGAGCTACACGTTAGATCGCCTCGGTGAGGCGGTTCTAACGAGTGCCCACAATCTTTGTTTTGAGCAAAATAAGAAAAATATCGAAATTTTTCATCCGAAAAATTTCATTTTTCGGTGGTAAAAGTTACAATATATTCGTATAGGCGTGTTTTCGTAATGAGCTCTTTTACCATCAGGTCAACAAGTCGATGTAATGATTACCCATGTAAACCCCACTTTATATAGAAAAAAGTACGGTTTGCATGAATATACATTATTGTTTATTTTTTTCTCAAAACCATGTTTGTGGGTACTCGTTACAACCATCTTAATAATGCCGTTCTAACGAGTATCTACAATCCGTGTTTGAAATAGAAATAAAAGAAATAATTATAAGAAGAGAGCAAAAAAATCTGAAAATTTTAGTTATAGAGATAGAAAGATGCAGTTTGTTAAAACTGGTAGGTTATTGCAATACACAGAATAACCTTTCTACGGTCTTTGTTTACCGAACCTTGGACGACCCCATCATAAATTTCTTTTTGAAGGAAAAACCCGATGTTTTTTTTTCTTGCATTCGCCACTAGTGGTTTTCTTCTGCTCCTACGCCAGTTTGTTTTGACGAGTTATTAACCTTTATTCGTGATATATGAAATGAACCCCGCCAAGCGAATTTGTGTCTACGAGCATTCCGTCATGACAAATTTTAATGCGCATGCCCAGCCATTCAGAGGGGCCAGGGATATGGCTTTCTGTCTGAAGGCTCCTCTTGATTCACTGCTTGTATGAGCGAGCAGCGAAGGTTCTGGCGAGACTGCGCGGATGCGTAGGCTCGCCCGAAACTTCGCTGCTCGCATAGGCGATAAGTACCAAAATCGCTTGAACGGACCCAAATGGTTTGGGTTTATATCATTTTAGTAACCATAAACCGTAATGGAATAATTATGTCTTTTCAGTTTATAGTTCTCCACTGTGTTGTAAAATTATCCGCAGCTTAAAGTTTACTAGAAATGCGTTATGTTTTCCAGGAAATCATCACGTGAACAAGTCCGTGAAATGAACACCCCCTACACCCTACTTTGTATAGGGAAAACTTGGGTTTACGGGGGTAAACGTTATTTTTCTAATTTGTACTCCAAGACATAGGTTGTGGGTACTCGTTAGAACCGCCTCAATGAGCCTCAATGAGGCGGTTCTAACGAGTATCCACAACCTATGTTTGCTGTATAAATAAGCAAAATATCATGGATTTTCTTCCGAAAAGTAGCCATTTTGGAGATGTGAAACATGAACTATGTCGCACGGGTGTGTTAGCGTAATGTGAAGTCTATAAGTGATCTACTTTCGTTCCAGTTATTGAAATTGTTTGCATGTAAATTGTGTGTATATGGTTTTCTATTCTTTTATACTTGTAATAATAATAATAATAATAATAATAATAATACTAATTGACCTTATTTATAGAGGGTGTGTGTGTGTGAATTCGAGTTTAACGTCGCTTTCAACAATTTTTCAGTCATATCACGACGGTGTCTGGTTGCGACAGGGAGCTCAATGCTCACTTTTATAGTGCTGCCTCACTGAAGTATCATGTCCCAGACACATTACATGATACCACACCCAGTCACATTATCCTGACACTGGGTCGACCAGTCCTAGCTCTACCCCGTAAATCTGAGTGCCAAGCGAGGAGCAGCTAGTACCATTTTTAACGATTTTGGTATCTCGAGGCCCGGGATCGAACCCTCGACCTCCCGTTCCCCGGAACGGACGCTCTACCAACTGAGCTATCGGGGCCGGTTATTAATAGAGGGTAATACATTTAGTACTAGTACTAATCTTCCATGTGGCCTCTTTTCCTGGGTGGAACCAGTACTTTACAGGATTACTCGCCAAAACAAAACAAATAATGATAATAAAAAGGAAAGGTCTATTGCCAGTCGACTGGCAATAGCCAAAACACGTTAAAATGGCTATTGACAGTCGACTGGCACTAGCCATTTCAACGTATTTTGGCTATTGCCAGTCGACTGGCACTAGCCATTTTAACGTATTTTGGCTATTGCCAGTTGCTTCTTTTTTTTTTTGTTCTTCTCCTATATTCTTTGCTTAGAACATAGAAATTTGATAACTGATTGAGGCGTTTTTACCGAGTACCCCCCTTCTATGTTTAGACTGAAAACAATACTCAAATTTCAACTGAAAGATGCTAGTTCTGGAGATAAAATGGAGTTAGTTTAAGATTTTCTTTCCTGATTCCCTGCTACATAGATTCTTGTTTCCTACTACATACACGGATATTGCGTCGCATCGAGACGGTTCTAATCAGTGTCGATCATCATCGGTTTAGCAGTACTATTAAGTCCGGATAAGGAACTCTTCTGTTAGCCATACTTTATACAGAGAACGTAAGATTTACATGGGTGTATCTAATTCCCATATCATAGATTTTGGAAAGTTCTAACGAATACCCACAATCTATGTTTCGACTGAAACAATATGTATATAAACGCTATTGGTTTGACTGGGCGGCAGGGCTTGAGAAGTCATTTCATCTCAATGTCGGGTAAAAATCCCACAAAATTGAAACAACGTCTCCAAACTGACCTATACTATGTTGACGGGGACGTTAAACCTCAAAACGGTGGATTAAATACTCGTCATATAAATATGAAGGAACTATGGCAGGGGGTATGGCCAGGGGGATTTTGTCCACCTAAACAAATGATGGGCGGATTTTGTCCGCCTTTACAAAAAGGGGAGGGAGTGGGATTTGTCCCGGTGATTAGATTCGGAGAAAATAGTGATTTGCGGCGGTATTCATTTTTTAATTATTACATAGGGTATGGATACTTGTTAGAAGGGTGGTTATAAAGAGCAACAATAACCTACGCTTTGGCTAGAAAAAAAGAAGAAGAAGAAAACTTTTGAACATGATTAAAACCAATTTTGTGATGTTTTCCGTGTTTTTTTTTTTTTTCAAAGACTTTCTTTCCTACATTCGTTAGATTTTGTTCAAAACATAGATTGTGGATACTTATAGACTAGAAAAAAGAAAAAATACTGAACATGATTAAAACCAATTCTGTGACTTTTCTTCCGTGACTTTTTAGCTCATCTGTCACGTAGCGTGGGATCACTCTTTGCCCGTCGTGCGTCCGTGCGTGCGTAAACTTTTCTTGTGAACAGACTAGAGGTCACAGTTTTGGGCCAATTATCATCAAACTCGGCGAGAATGATCATCATGACAATATGTCGGTCAAGTTCGAATATGGATCATGGCAGGTCAAAAAGTAGGTCAGTAGGTCAAATCAAAGAAAAACCTTGTGAACACTTTAAAGGCCAAAGTTTTGGTCCGATCGTCATCAAACTTGCTCAGAATGATCAACATGACTCTATCTCGGTCAAGTTCGAATATGGGTTATGTCGGGTCAAAAAGTAAGTCAGTAGGTCAAACCATAGAAAAACATTATGAACACTCTAGAGACCACAGTTTTGGTCCGATCGTCATCAAACGTGCTCAGAATGATCGTCTTGACAATATCTGGTCAAGTTCTAATATGGGTCATGTCGGGTCACAAAGTAGGTCAGTAAGTCAAATCATAGAAAAACCTTGTGAATACACTAGAGGTCACAGTTTTGGTCCGATAATCATCAAACTTGCTCTGAATGATTATCTTGACAATATCTCGGTCAAGTTCAAATATGAGTCATGTCGGGTCAAAAAGTAGGTCAGTAGGCCAAATCATAGAAAAACCTTGTGAACACACTAGAGACCACAGTTTTGGTTCGATCATCATCAAACTTGCCCGGAATGATCATCTCGACAATATCGCAGTCAAGTTGGAATATGGGTGTTGTCGGGTCAAAACTTGAGTAGATCAAACCATAGAAAAACCTTGTTAACACTCTAGAGGCCACAGGTGTTGGTCCAATCATCCTCAAACTTGCTCAGAATGATCATCAAATCAAAGAAAAACCTTTTTGAACTGTGACCTTGACCTTTGATCTTTTTTGTCGTAACTTTTGAACCATTTAAGGTAGAGCCTTCATATTTGGCATGTATGTTCCTTGTGACAAGGTCTTCCCCATCATGCAAAAATTGATCTGGATCTGTGACCTTGACCTTGATCTGTAACCTACTTTATCGTAACTTTTGAACCATTTGAGATAGAGCCTTCATATTTGGCATGTATATTCATTGTGATGATGGCTTCACATCCATGCAAAAAGTTTGACATGTGACCTTGACCTTTGACCTACTTTATCATAACTTTTGAACCATTTAAGATAAAGCTTTCATATTTGGCATGTATTTTCCTTCTGACAATGCACCTTACTGTATTACCTACCATTTCATGGCAACAGTGTGGATCAGGTGAGCGATCCAGGGCTATCATGGCCCTCTTGTTTTCCTACCCAAAACTGCGACTTTATTTCCGTGACTTTTTTCTGTGACTTTTTTTTTTCAACCTGTTATGTACATTCGTTTGGGAGAGGCGATCATCTAGGTGGTCAGATGCTTGATCAGACACTTTTACTCAAAACCTTTATTTCACTTGTCTTATGTTCTAGTGTTTTTGAATATCCCCATAAAAATCATCACGCAAACATGTCTATATAAGTTTGACCTCCTTGAACCCCACATTCATATAGTAAAACTTGGGTTTACAGGGAAAAACTTTATTTTTCTTATTTCTGCTCTAAAATATAGAATGTGGGTAATCGTAAGAACCACCTCAATGAGGCGGTTCTAACGAGTGCCCACAATCTATTTTTTGAGCACAAATAAGAAAAATATCACATTTTTTTATCTTAAATGTTTAGTTTTTTGGGACGTTTAAGTTTACAATGTATTTGTATAGGCGCGTTTTCGTACACTCATTAGAAGCGCCTTATAATACATATATTGCAGCGCCTTTCACTAAACATATTATGAGTACCAGTACTCATAATATACCTATATAAGCCTGCGCCAAAAATTGTGGATAGATAGTGAAAGGTTCAAAATGACCAAAAAGTACAAAAGCTGATCGCAGGAGTTTATGGCGTAAACCTTCCAAACCCGTAGACCGGTTCATATACCTATGCAAACAGTGTAGATCCAGCTGAGGCTCAAAATGCACCGTCTCATCAGCAAGTAAGCGAATGATACTCGGACCCAATACAGAAAATTATATTACAAGTTTATTCGATTCCTTCAGAACATGATTTTGTGTGTTTTTATTTGATTTGAGGTTTAACGTCCCCGTTAACACTGTAAAGGTCATTTTGGAGACGTTGCTTCCAATTTTGTGGGACTTTTACCCGACATTGAGATGAAATGACATCTCAAGCCCTTTCGCCAAATGAAACCAATAGGGTTTATTAGCATGGACGGTCCGCCTCGCACCGCGGTTCCTGGACAGGCTTAGATCTTCTAAGCGGTTTACCAGTACTGGTGTGCGGGCCGGATTCAGCATCATGCAGCCCATATATTTCTTCAAGCCCCTATGGGCGGGGACCGGAACATGTAATATGAGGTGGGAATAATTACACGCAAACAATATTATTTGGAACATAGGCTGTATGTAGACGGTAAACCATGCAGACACCAACACTGCAAAGCCCTTACATACCACATACACACGCACAAAGTAGATACAGACTTTCTAAATGAATGTATTGCTATCGAGGACGTATTTTAAATGTATCTTGAATTATTTATAGAAATTTGCATAGGCGCCTTAATTTCATTATATTTGATTCATTAAACAAATTTGCGAACAAAAGACAATTTGCACGTCTTGTATTAATGTTTGGTAAATACAATGATCTTTCAAAATCGAAATATAAAACTTGTAAACTTACATAGAATTACATGTATTTTGAAGTCATTATTTATGATCAATTCCTAATCTCGGGGGTGAAAGGGTTATTTACCTATCCCTACAGGGTAACCAATAGGTAGTTATTGCTTGTCCTCGATAGCGCAATAAACAGTTGGCTGACTTATAAAAATCATACATTTACTTAAACCTTAAGATGCCAATCACAACAATTCTCGTTGGCTTTGTTGTCAGCTGGTTTGTTGCAAAACATTGTAAACCCAGAGCAGACTGTTACTTGACGAGCAGTCGGATCGGGATCTATACTGTTTGCACGCATGCCAAATGTTTACGAAAGTTTTCAAGTATGAAGCAGACGACATAAAATGACAATATTTTTCACATGCATTCTTTCTTGGCGTTTTTTGGGGTTAAAGTAGTTCTTTCACAAAACATATGAGCCTGTGCATAACATAACCTACAATAATATTAGTACAACCAGCGAAGACTCAGATCAACCTGTATGTACATTCAGTCTGACCAGTCTTTGGCTAATCCGGATGCCTTAGAAGACTCATTCAAACAGCAAAGACTCTGATCAGACTGCGCGCATGCGCAGGCTGGTTTGCTGGGTATAGAGACCTATCTAATTGTTAACTAACTGAAATGAAATTAGTAAATTTGTTTCTTTATTTGATTTGAGGTTTAACGTCCCCGTTAACACGGTATAGGTCATTTTGGAGACGTTGCTTCCAATTTTGTGGGACCTTTAACCGACATCTCAAGCCCTGCCACCCAGTGAAACCAATAGGGTTTATATGCATGGGTGGTTGGACTCGCACCACTTTAGAACCTCAAAGCGATTTACCAGTACTCGCGTGCAGTCGGTGTAAGCTCTGGGTGGAAACGTCATGCAGCCAAATCTATTTCTTCAAGCCCCGATGGGCGGGGGCCAAAATTAGTACAAACTTACAAACTGGGAAAGTATTTTTACTAATTACAATTAACACATTCTGATTGGAAAGTAAAGGAATGTATCAGCCATCCCCCTCCCTAACACCACCTTAAGAATACGGGACGTTTTGTCCACCCTGTCAAATTAGCATGGGACGTTTTGTCCACCCTGTCAATATCGTGTGAGACGTTTTGTCCACCCTGAAAAAATGATGTGGGGAGTTTTGTCCACCCTGAAAAAATGACGTGGGACGTTTTGTCCATGGAACGTTTTGTCCTACACTCGATACTGACGTCCCTTTTGTTGATATACGCAAACAGACACATGCCGCATCTGATCTGGGCCTTTACTGGTCAATCAATTATATTCAAAACACTATAATATCACGAGAAAGAAAATTGTTTATGCCATACGTTTTGAAAACACGCCTATTCATATATTTTCATAATTCTGCTAAAAACGTAGATTGTGGGAACTCGTTAGAACCGCCTCGGCAAGTAACGAGTACACAACATGTATGACTGAGAGCAGAAATAAGGAAAATAATATGAACCCCTATAAACCCCAGTTCTATTATATAAAAATGAGTTTTGTTTTGTTTGTTTGATTTGAGGTTTTCAGTTCCCGTCAACACTGTATAGGTCATTTTGGAGACGGTGACTCCCATTTTTGTGGGACTCAAATCAAACAAACAAAATTTGTCCTCCCTACCAAAGTTTAGCAGTGTGCCCTTGTCCTGTGGGATAGTGTCCAATAGCTTATGGCCCTGGTGGGCTTTTGTTCCAGTGGGATCTTGTCCGTTCACCATAATGGCACTTTCTGTGTCCCCGCCCGCTAAAGATGCAGAAAGCAGAATTCCTTGCACATAAGCCCTCTTATTACATAAAAGTGTGTTGTTTATGGGTGTCTGCTCACAAACCCGGCCATATGAATAAAATGCAGTCAATTCGATGTGAACATGAATAACGCTACCCTGAACAACCCTAGTCTTTTTCTCTATATAAATTGTATGGGCTAATCGGACTTAATTTCTGACAGAGGAATTCTCGAGTGATCAGCGGGTTTCTGTTACTGTGTTTTCTGAGAAAATCGCCAGCATCTAAGAGTTTAACTTGATGCAAACTTACGTTAACCGAACGACTGGTAATTGCAAAATAAAAGTTAAAATTCCTTAGTGACAGTCGACTGGTAATAGCCAAAACACGTTAAAATGGCTATTGCCAGTCGACTGTCACTAGCCATTTTAACGTATTTTGGCTATTGCCAGTCGACTGTCACTAGCCATTTTAACGTATTTTGGCTATTGCCAGTCGACTGTCACTAGCCATTTTAACGTATTTTGGCTATTGCCAGTCGACTGTCACTAGCCATTTTAACGTGTTTTGGCTATTACCAGTCGACTGTCAATAGCCACTCCGTAATAAAAATAAAAAAGACGCCATCACGCGAGCAAATTCGTGAAATGAACACCCCTAAATCCCACTTTATATAGAGAACACTGGAGTTTACGGGGGTGTAAATTATTTTTCTCGGGGGTGTACATGATCGGCCCAGATAGCTCAGTTGGTAGAGTGTCCGCTCCGGGGAACGGGAGGTCACGGGTTCGATCCCGGGCCGCGACATACCAAAGTCGTTAAGAATGGTACTAGCTGCTCCTCGCTTGGCACTCAGATTTACGGGGTAGAGCTAGGACTGGTCGAGCCAGTGTCAGGATAATGTGACTGGGTGTGGTATCATGTAATGTGTCTTCATTGAGGCAGCACTATAAAAGTGAGCATTGAGCTCCCTGTCGCAACCAAACACCGTCGTGATATGACTGAAAAATTGTTGAAAGCGACGTTAAACCCGAATTCACACACTCAGGGGTGTACATTGTTTCTGCTCGAACACACAATCAATGTTCGCACTGAAAATAAGACAACTATTACGGATTTTCATCAGAAAATTCAAACAACCAAAACACCCTGAATCGAACCCACAAATCCAGCTGAGAAGATTATTTATTGTGGTACAAAGCGCTTACTTTTATTTTTACCGGATACACAGAAGATGTTAGCCACAAATTCTAATATTGCTAATGACTTGATTTTGAACACTTGACCTTTATAACATCCGGCAATGTATACCTTGAAGAAATCCTATTGAAGATTGAAGTCAATTAGATAAGATGATGAGAAGCTTCCAAATATAGCAGTCATACAGTTTCACAGACAACGGCGCCATTAAAATACAAAGGACCCGCGTTATAACGACAATATTTGTTCCCTATTATTGTAGCGTTATAATGAATTTGCCGTTATAAAGAATCCCAGTTAGGATTAAGATTATAAAAGGTTTTTTCCACATCATTACTCCAGGAAACATTTGTTATAGACATTTGTAGGAATCGCCGCGATGAGGCGATTCTAACAAATGTCTATAATATTTGTTTCTTGGGGTATTAAACTACAATAATCTTTCATGGCTATGGATTCGATTTGGGCATTTCCAATCCGAGGGAAGCCCAGGCCGCTCGGAATTGAGGCTAAACATTGAGCTAAGAATTCATTCCACTGAAATTGTCGTTATAGCAAGTTTTGCCGTTAGAACGAATGTCGTAACTACGCGGATCCTCTGTCGTAGATATGTGTTAAATGCTTTTCTAAAACAATATGCTCAAGCAATATAACACACCAGAAGAAAGTGTTAGAGAAAGAAATGCCATGGGGAAGACTTATAAGATATAATTAAATGTTGAAAATAGCAAGATTACAGATGATTAAAAAGCAAACGAAGGATGAGATAGTCAGAAAAGCTACTACGAAAGACAACAACCATTGTAAATGGTAAATATAGATTTTCTAAAAAGACATTCAGAGTAATATTGAAAGCATTTCGAAACTGAAAACAACGGTAAAGGACAGGCAATGGTCAGGAATCAATGCCCTTGTTTTAAAATGATTTTCCAACCAGTAAAAAGTATTGCAGACCACTGTTCTATTTGCATTACGAGCAGTTCGTGAATTTTTAAATCATCGCAAAGCAGTAAAATTAAATATTTTATTGTTTACAAAGAGCTTTATAACAGTTTGTCCGTGAAGCTGCTGATGGGTGAGCTTGTAATGATAATCATACCGACTTATTTTTTACATGTATTGATAGAATGTTAACATATTATATTGTTTAAAAACAACGGAAGGTAATTATCAGGGATTGATACAACTATCCCACATCTACCATCAAATATATCAATGGGAAAGAAACACCAACAAAAATCAACTTCACAAGCAGAAAGCAATTACGTAAACACGCCTATACAAATACAGTGTAAATCTTATATCCGAAAAACTAAAAATTTTCAGATGAAAAATTGCCATATTTCTCTCATTTCTGATCTAAATATAGATTGTGGGTACTCGTTAGAAACGCCTCATTGAGGCGGTTCTAACGAGTACCGACAATCTATATTTTTAAGCAGGAATAACAAATATAATATTTACTCTTGCAAACCCCATTTTTCTATATAAAAGTGAGGTTCGAGGGAGCCAGAATCATATAGGCGTGTTTTCGTGATGAGAAAGCCTAGAGGACACTTACTTTCCCATAAAATGGCCGAACAGCTATCAATAATAATAATAATAATAATAATAATAGCATTGCATACATTCAAAGATGAACTATAACAATAATAAATCACAATAGAAGAACAGATTTGGAACGTCCAGTAAAATACTGGGTTGGGGTAAGGCTTTAATATTGGGTTCAGTGCGATTTTTCTTGAATTTTAATTGCCTTGTTATTGGCACAAATTGATGCTCTTATTTGCGAATTAGTCTATTATAATTATATTTTTACTGTAGCTACATGTGCGCTTATACAGAGTTTCCTCCGGCCCCCGCCCATCGGTGCTTGAAGAAATATATGGACTGCATGATGCTTCCATGCAGAGCTGAATCCGACCCACACACGAGTACTGGTTAACCGCTTAGAGGATCTAAGCCTGCCCAGGCAAAGCGGTGTGAGTGTCGGACCGTCCATGCTTATAAACCCTAATGGTTTCATTGGGCGACAGGGCTTGAGATGTCATTTCATCTCAATGTCGGGTAAAAGTCCCACAAAATTGTAAGCAACGTCTCCAAAATGACCTTTACAGGGTTGACGGGGACGTTAAACCTCAAATCAAACAAACAAAACAAACTTATGGTTTCCTGTATTTTATTCATATATATATATATATATATATATATATATATATATATATATATATATATATATATATATATATATATATATATATATATATATATATATATATATATATATATATATATATATATTGTTGTTCTTGTTTTTTTTTACATGTCTTTAATAGTTTTTGATATACGAATTTCACAGCAGATTTCAGTCGTAAGAATAATACTGCGGATTAAAAATACGCATCATTTTACATACATATAGCATTTCATTTATCTGAAGGCGTAACCTAATTTGCAAAATTGTCTAGATTTTAGACATCTTTCTACAGGACATCTTTCTCGATTGTCCAAGAACAAAAGAAAGAAAATCCAATCCTGGCGCATGAAACAATACGATTTTGACTAAATAATCAAAATTTGACATGTTGAAATGCTACGGAGATATTTACAACCAACAACTGCACTTTTGATCATATTGTGTCTTGAATGAGACTTACTCTGCTGAAACTGGATCTGTGTTGCCAAAGGCTACTTTTCTCTTTCAATCCTTTCTACCATGATAACGACAACATACCTATACAAATACATTGCCAATGTTTTGGCCAAAAATTAGAAACTTTAAGATGAAAAATTGTGATATGTTTCTTATTTCTGCTCAAAACATAGACTGCGGAAACTCCTCGACAAGGCGGTTCTATTGTGTACCCACAATCTATGTTTTTTAGCAGAAATAAGAAAAATAATATATACCCCCTTCAACCCCAGTTTTACTATATAAAAGTGGGGTTCAAGGGTGTCAAATTTATACAGGCGTGTTTTCGTGATGAATCTATTTGTGACAATAACGTGTATAACCGTTAACCCATTTAGTACCAGAAACCCCAAAACGGGTACCCTGTCAAACAGTGGAGGCGCAGATCAGACGCCGCAGAGCGCGAACGCGGCGTCTCATCAGGGCCTCCACTGTTGGAAAAAAGTTCAGCCATTTTCCGAATAAATTTTGGAGAAAACCCAACCTGACATCCCTAAATTTTGAAATGCACTCCTGTTATATAAAAGGAGGAAGATTACATTTGGTACAAAAAGGGTTAAAGATGAAGACCATACTCGCACTGACAAATAGCTATTAGGCGGCTTTGTTTGTGCAAAAACTATTACTGGTATAACTGGATCACCTTTGACTTAACAAGTATCACAGCTCATCATGTAAAAAGTCCGTAAAATGAACACCCCCTAAAAAGAAGTGGAGGCAATGATCAGGAAGAAAACTGGGGTGTAAGGGGGTATACATTATTTTTCTTATTTCTGCTCCAGGATATAGGTTGTGGGTACTCGCGTTAGAACCGCCTCAATGAGGCGGTTCTAACGAGCACACAACCTATATTTGCATAAATAAGAAAAATATTACTGATTTTCATCAGAAAAGTAGCCATTTTTTAGGTTTGAAAAAAATGCACTATGTCGCACGGGCGTGTTATCGTAATGTTTTGCGGTAGAAGTTTTGGATACGCTTTCTGTGCAGCCGTTATCGTCCTGCTATATTCGTAATTATTTTGTTTCTTTTATCGTTCAGATATTATTATTATTATACAGGAAATATCGATATACAGCTACACAAAAGCATTGGAATGTAAACTAACACAAATTTCGTTATTTGTTGAAGCAAATGCTCTAAGCTACAAGCTGGCAGTAGCCTGTCTTTTCGGATATTTTCAAGCTGAAAACAAGCCATTAGATAAGTATAATTAACATTAAAACAAACATTCCTTGAATCAAACGTAAGAATAATAATTTTGACCCCAGAAAACCTCAGGTTTCTTTATATAAAGTGGTTTATTACACCGAATTGTAAACATGTTGAACATCATACATGCCTATATAATTATGACCCCCATGAACTCCAGTATTGTATAGTTAAACTTGGGTTTGCAGGGGTAAACCACGTTTGTCTTATTTCTGCTCTAAAATATAGATTGTGGGTACTCGTTAGAACAGCCTTCATGAGTCGGTTCTAACGTGTACCCACAATCTATATTTGGAGCAGAAACAAGAAAAAATAACAACTTTTCATCTTAAAAATTTCGTGTTTTTTTTTTTTTTGGCGGTAAACTTAATAATATATTTGTGTATGCATGTTTTCGTTATATGTACGGTCGAATCTCAATACAGCTTTTGTGTTAAGGGAATGTGTGGCATATCTACCATTGGGCCCCTCATCAAAACGTATATTTTCAGTTACCCCCTATATTAATTACATTGTCACACCTTGACCTGGTAAAGATATGCTATCTTGGGACAAGTGAGCTTTATCACGTAGAATCGCTCGTCAAGCCTCGCGATTCTACAAGCGTTCTCGAAGCCTTGCCTGATAAACTTGATATCAAAAGACACGAACCTTGTTTTATCTATTTATTTTGTCTAGTCCTTTGTTAGTATTGATTATATTGTGAAATTCTGAAAATATCTGAATGTCACTGATGAGGTTAATTGGCCCATAGCAGCTAGTCTAGCAACAGAAAACTGCAACGGAACTCAGGGTGAGGGTTTCGGCCGCGTTACATCAAGAAAACACGCCTATATAATTTTGACCCCCCTCGAACCCCACTTTTAAATAGTAAAACTGGGGTTTCCTGGGGTATACCTTATTTTTCTTATTTCTGCTCTAAAATATAGATTTTGGGTACTCGTTAGAACCGCCTCGATGAGGCGGTTCTAACGAGTGCCCACAATCTATATTTTGAGCAGAAATAAGAAAAATATCACAATTTTTCATCATAAAATTTTCATATTTTGGGCGATAAAGGTGGCAATGTGTTTGTATAGGCGTGTTTGCGTAATGAATCGATTAAAGCCTCCAAGTAAAATACTTTTGACTGACCGTTCCGAGGCCGTTCTCCTGTCGCGTTTTATTTTTGTTGTAGCTTGTATTTGAATATGTGTATCGCTTATAGTTTTTGCTTTTGATAGCCAATAGACCATTTTGTGTGAAAGTAACTGTTCTTTTGGCTTTCCGCTATTGATGTTTCCATATGGATCTAGATATTTCATGTTTGTGGTTCGTTCCATTTGGTGTCTCTGATGGGAATGTGTTAATTGTATCGATTCCTGATCATTGCTTTCACTTCTATTTAGTAGACCGCATCCTTTGCCTTGGTGGTTAAGGGTGCGAACTCTTAAACGAAAGAGCCCTCAGCGCTGCGAGGTTCAACACTCGTAATCAATTGTTAACGGCTAACCTTCTTAATCAGGGTTATCGATAACATAAACTACACAAAGCCTTTTCAAAATTTTATAGATGTCCATCCGATTTAATTCCAAAATTCAATGTTGGACTTAAATCATTTCTGCAACAAGGTCTATTGGAACCCTAATTTTATGCTGACTTAGTATATGAATTCAGAAATATATATACTTGCAATGACACCAGTACCCAATTTCGAAAAATCATTCTAAGCCCCACTTCCCCAGTGGAATTCGTTTCACTGACCGTTTTCGGCGGTTCTTCTGACGTGTTGTATTTTTGTTATGGTTTGTCTTTGTGTGTGTGTTTTTCTTTCGGATAGCCAATTGGCCATTTGGTGGGGAAGTAACTGTCCTCTTGGCTTCCGCTATTGATGTTTCCATTAGCGTCTAGTTGTTTCATGCTTGTGTTTCTTTCCCGTTGGGTGTCTCTGATGGGAGCTGCGGGTTAATTGTATCGATTCCTGATCATTGCCTCCACTTCTATTTCGATATGAAAATAGAGGATCTTACATGAGTGTTCATGTATTATTGAATTTATTAAACGAGTTGAGGAAAAGGGATAAAATGCGAGGCTTTGCCGAGCATTTTATCCCTTTTTCTCAACGAGTTTAATAAATTAAATAATATATGAGCACGAATGCAAGATTCTATTTATCATATGACATTTAAAACGCATTTTATTCACGATTTGTTTACAAAATGTCAATATTCCGCCGTTAGTAAACGCGACGTCGTTAAGGACGTCGTACATGTAACGTTACGGGACGTATGTAGCTAATTTGCATATTTAATCCACTAGTGGATTATCGAAAATAATACATGACGTTAATACACTCTCAGACGCGACGTCATATGATAAAGATTGAGTACAACATTACTGTAATACGACGGACCGCATATATGGTTGTTAACTCAATCACGGTTGACAACTTCGCTTCCCTCTTTAATTGCACGCCGGTGGGTCAGGCCTCAGATTCTATGAGGCTTCCTTTGTTTAGGTTTCCATTATGGTCTGGCCGCTTAATGTTTGTATTTCTTTCCCTTTGGTGTCTTTTATGGGTGGAGTAAGTTAATTGTATCAATTCCTGATCTTTGTTTTACTTCTACTTTCCAGTGTAAAAAGAAGTGAAACCAATGATATGGAATCGATACAATTAACCCACAGCTCCCTTCCAAAATAACCAAACAAAGAAAAAAAAATACAAGCGATACACACACGCAAAAACAAACCATCAAACTAAACCGCGACAGAAGATCCAAAATATTTTTTGCTATGGTATACATGTACTTGTTAAAGTATATAACCTCGGGGTCTGATGTTTGTTTTTCAGCAAAACTAATGTAAGTAGTAGTTTAGGTCGTAGTACCAAAGTGCTAATCCAAAATCATTAAGCCATAGACAAATGACAATATTAATGTTCAGACCAACAGACATGGACGCCAGTAGGGTGTAATCAGGCGTCCTAGGATCATAAGCATTACTCGGTAAGCAAGCTTCGCCAACCATGCCTATCGGCCTGAACTAAAAAAACGGAGTAAATGCCGAGAAAGGTATGTCCTATATTTTGGCTTCCTATGGCTTTCCATTGGTAAATGATGTAAACCCTTGTTTTTCATTGCAAAGTGTTATTTACATGGGTGTGCATCCCGATGAGAAAATATGTAACATATAATTCATCATGCTTATGCCTTACAAAATGTCAAACATAATTTAGTAGATAAATCATTTTCCAATAATAAACGATATTAAGACAATATTAGATAGAACAGTTAATATTCTTCTATATTGACTCTTTAAGGCTGTCTGCACGCAAATATTACCACTGAATATCGTAATAAAATTAGCACAATGCGTTATGTGCATGTCAGCTGCCCTTTTTGCATTGAGGACTGTATTATGACTGAGTAAATATACAGGCTGATTTGCGGTTTTGCTTACTGTAGAACGAGTCATAGTACGTGTTACAAGGTTTTATTCTTTCTCCTTTTTGAAATATGGGATTTATAAACCGAGAAAGGTAAAAGCACGAATTTCTTTAACGGATTGTTTTACCTCTCTTGGTTTATAAATTTCTATATCGGATTGTTTTACCTCCCGAGGTTTAAAAATCCCATATTTCAAATAGGAGACATAAATAATCTTTATATTACATGCACATCAATAGACTTTTAGGACAGTTTGGGTCCAGAATTTTGTATTTGAATTCCCGTTCAGTTGACTGTTAACAGCTCATGTTATAGCAATGACGTCATCGTTAGCGTCAACATGACGGAAACTTTCCCGCGTTTCATTACGATAACTCATCTGTGCGACATAGTGCATTTTTCACAACTCCAAAATGGCCACTTTTCTGATGAAAATCTGTCATATTTTTTCTTATAAATGCTCATAATATAGGTTGTGTGTGCTCGTTAGAACCGCCTCATTGAGGCGGTTCTAACGGGTACCCACAACCTATGTATTGGAGCAGAAATAAGAAAAATAATGAAGACCCCCGTAAACCCCAGTTTTCTCTATAAAAAGTGGGGTTTAGTGGGGTATTCATTTCACGGACTTGTTCACGTGATGTTTCCCGCGTTTGAACATAACGACTGCGAAAGAGGTAGCTTGTATCTTATACATAAAGTAGTTCAGCTTAAGAGATTTATTTCCCCAGATAAGAGGAAATATTTCTTCTTTTAATTTAGCAAAAAGGAAAATCGATAGGAAGTAAACGGCGGGTCGGGCATGATGTCGCGCAGACGACGTTGAAACGGCGCCCTTTGATAATATCGTCGTTAATGTGAAATCTTTTTATACTGTTCTGTTTAACTGGATAGGCCTTGACCCAAATATTGTATTAAAGAGTGAACTTTTTGTAAGTCTGTATTCCCACTTTTCTATGGGATAAATCGCATACAGAGCAATACAAAAGGTAAAACGTCTCCCCGTACATCAACCATAGTGCAGTTTATATTTTACTTTTGGTCCTTTGAGATCAGCGTAAATATTCTGAGAAATCAGAATAAATTATTAGTTTAGACTCAAATTCTAGAAAGTTTTTTAATTATTCGGACCTCATTTTGATTTATATCCGTCTTTGAATCGACTGCCTATTCGAAATTCGCAAAATTGCAGTATGCCTCCTCTGGCTTTCGTTGCCGGATCATTACAGGGTCACTGATGAGGCTTTATTAGCCGAAACTACGTAGTATGACCCATCTTCTTTCTTATGGATATTTTCATTGCTCTTAAAGGCACTCATTTTTGATTTTTATTAACAGGTTATGCGTATAAGGACAAACAATTAATAAACAAGGATAACATTGTTTTTGCGAGACCATAGCCCTCACTCTTAGATCTGTCGCAAGTTACACAAGTAATTTGGTACGTCGGCGTAAAGGTTAGGTTATTGTTTGTCTTTGGGTGTTTGTGCCGCTTATATTATTTTATTTTGGATAGCCTATTGGCCATTTTATGGGAAAGTAACTGTCCGTTTTGCTTTCCGCTATTGATGTTTCAATTAGGGTCTGTTGTTTCATGTTTGTGGTTCTTTCTCTTTGGTGTCTCTGATGGGAGCTGTGGGTTAATTGTATCGATTCCTGATCATTGCCTTCACTTCTATTTTATAACCCATATTTTGTCATTGTTTAACACGTACTGTAAACGGGGTGGCTGAATGGTGGCTATGTACGAGGGTAGGCTGAAAAGTTCTGAGCCTGACCAAGAAGCAGGCATCGAACAGCCATGAAATTTTGTCTTCATTAAATCTAAACCTTTATTACTTGATTTGACTCAAATGAGTTCAAGTTTACCTGCAATAACGTAGAAAGTCTAGACTTTGAAAATTAATACTAGCACGTTTTTGAGAAAATGGACAAAATCTGGCATCGTGGTGTCATCAAGTACCTCCATAAGAAGGGGTTAGCTCTTAAGGACATTCATGCCGATATGGTTGCTACATTAGGGGATGATGGTCCTTCGTATTAAACCGTGAAAAGGAGGGCAGCAAATTTTAAGATGGGCAAGGACAGCCTTGAAGATGATGACCGGTGTGGACGACTCACAATGGCAACAACTGACGAAACCATCAGCCAAGTGCACAGGACCGTGATGGATGACAGGCGGTTAACTGTGAATCAGTCAGCTAACACTGTTGGCATCTCCCGTGAACGAGTAGAGAACATTCTACACAATGAATTAGGAATGTCGAAGGTTTCCGCCAGATGGGTGCCACGGCTTTTTACGCCTGACCAAAAGCTGACCAGACTGAACATGTCACAAGCCAACTTGGCTATTTTTGAAGCAGACCAAGATGGTTTTCTTGACCGTTTTGTCACTGAGGATGAGTGTTGGGTTCATCACTACGAGCCAGACACCAAAAGACAATCCATGCAATGGAAGCACCCTGGCTCACCCCCTCCAAAGAAGGCAAAGGTCGTCTTCTCTGCAGTGAATATGATGGCATCAGTGTTCTGGGATGTCAAGGGTATAATATTCATAGATTACCTTCAAAAGGACAGAACAATTAATGGGGAATATTATGCAGATCTGCTAAAAAATTGCGAAAAGCAATTAAGGCTAAACGACCCGGAAAATTGACAAAAGGGGTCTTGTTCCATTAGGACAATGCGCCTGCTCATAAATCGGTTGTCGCAATGGCTGCTGTACATGACTGTGGCTTCACACTTGTCGATCACCCTCCGTATTCACCTGATCTAGCTCCATCAGATTATTTCCTGTTTCCAAACATGAAAAAGCACTTGACTGGGCAGCATTATCGGTCAGACGAGGAGGTGATAGCTGCTGTGGAGTGGTTTTTCAGGGACCAAGATGAGACCTTCTATACCACTGGAGGAAGTGTGTGGACAGGAAGGGAGAGTATGTTGAAAAATAAGGCACTTTCAGCATTGACAAACCATTGGATCTTCGTCAGGCTCAGAACTTTTCAGCCTACCCTCGTACACTATCCCTAGATTTCTCTAGAGCTACGGACTGCAGTTATTTGACTAGATCATATGACGTCGTGTCTGAGAGTGCAATAACGTCATGTAATATTTTCGTTAATCCACTAGTGGATTAAATATGCAAATTTGCTAGATACGTCCCGTAACGTTACATGTAAGACGTCCTTAACGACTTCGCGTTTACTAATGGCGGAATATTGATATTTTTGTAAACAATCGAATATATAATGCGTTTTAAATGTCATATGATAAATAGAATCTTGCATTCGTGCTCATGTATTACTGAATTTATTAAACGAGTTGAGGAAAAGGTACAAAATGCGAGGCTCATGTAAGATCCTCTATTTTTACCACTAAATTGTAGCTTAAGAGTATTAACGTAGTGGGTCGCCAAATAACGCCAACATTATGCGCTGCCTTAACTGCCGGACCCATATATACTGCCTATAAAAGTCTTAAAAACCTAGTTTAATGTGACGTAGAAATGTCGTTCTAGTTGTCTAATCATGTGTCTAAAAACATGGCTGACTGTCCTGCTTGTTAAGAGCCTGTTGTTGTGTTCGTTTTCTTTGAGTTTTCGTCGCTTTCTCTAGGTGACAAGTGTCGTCTACGCATCATGTTAGCATGTCCCCGAAACGAATACTCCTCTAAATATGTTCTATAAAAGGGTTATCCTTTGGAAGCAAGGAATACACCACAGAAGTGAAAAATATGGAGTGTACATATTTTCTGGGCCAGACAAGCTAGTTTCGGCCAATTAGGCCTCATCAGTGACCCTCAGATATTTTCAAAATTCCACAATGGAATCAATGATCCGAAAGGATATGAAAATATAATCTACACTACTATGTAGGGCAGGGAGACGTTTGACCGCCGCCACACATTCCCACACACCAGCTGTAGTGAAGTTAAATATGTTCTATAAAATATGTTCTAAACCCCACTTTATATACCGAAAACTGGGGTTTACGTGGGTAAACATTATTTTACTTATTTCTGCTCCAAGTCACAGTTTATGTGTTTTCGTTAGAACCGCCACATTGTGGCGGTTCTAACGAGCACAACAAATTATGTTTGGAGAAGTAATAAGAAACAAAATCAAAAATTTTCATCGGACAGTAGCCATTTTGGAGAAATGAAACTAGAAGTGAATGCAATGATCAGGAATCGATAAAATTAATCCACATCTCCCATCAGGGACACCAAAGGGAAAGAAACACAAACATGAAATAACTAGATCCTCTACAAACTTCAAAAGCGGAAAGCCATAAGGGCAGCTTCTTTCCCACAAGATGGTCTATTGGCTATTCAAAACGAAAAAATAAGTGACACACACACACACACACACACACACACAAACACACACACACACACACTTAAAGACACTCCATAACAAAAATAAACCGCGACAGAATGAACCACCTTGGAACGGCCAGTGAAGCTAATTCCACCGGGGGTTTCTTTCCCTTTTGTGTCTTTGATGGGAGCTGTGGGTTTAATTGTATCGATTCCCTATCATTGCCTTCTAATCTATTTTAAATCGATTTTACGCGGCCGCAATCTTCGCTTTTACTTCCGTCGCGATTTAGACAAATAATTTGTTCAGTCCGCATGAAGGCCTCCTGACTCATCAGTGCAGCATCTCCGACAACACAAAAATCAAACATCCACAGAGATGAAACAACTTTGAGGACTCAACAGCAAGAGACCACTCAAATGCTTGAGCAAAAGAAAACCAACAGTTAGACTCCGATGGGCCCGACAAAAGACAGAATGCACTTGTTATCGTAATCATCTTGTAATCATTGTTCTCCCTGTGTGTTTCTTTGTTTAGGAAATTATTAAATAGGGGATCTTACATGAGTGTTCATGTATTAATGCATTTATTAAACGAGTTGAGGAAAAGGGATTTATCCCTTTTCCTCAACTCGTTTAAAAAATGCAATGAAAAATAAATAAATAATGCAATAAAACTTGAGCACGAATGCAAGATTCTATTTATCATATGGCATTTAAAACGCATTTTTATTCACGATTTTTACAAAAATATAAATAATCCGCTATTATTAAACGCGACGTCGTTAAGGACGTCGTACATGTAACTTTACCGGTCGTATCTAGCTCATTTGCATATTTATTCCACTAGTGGATTATCGAAAATATTACATGGCGTTATAACACTCTCAGACGCGACGTCATATGATAAATTAATTTTTAGAGAATGTGTATTTATATCAACTATTTTCAAATTGCTCAGTTTCCATTCTTTTAGGGGTTTATAATCTAGCTTACACAATCCGAGAATTGAGGACGAGGATTGTAATCATCAGTTGAACGCAGCCGCCACCAATAGCTGTTTGTGCACGAATTATTTCAAGTTTGGTATGGCTGTTTTCTTTGATTGATTGCTTTTCCTGAGTAACGTTTTCTTGCTAGTTTATACGTCGTCTGCTTCCTGCGATTATTAAGCAAATTGTTCTAGTTTTAGCATTATACAGATTTTAGAAATTAAGAAAGTTTCTTTGAGTTCTTGCTACGCCAACTCAAATCCTGTGTCGCTTGAGACGACCCTATAACATGGTTTAGTATTAACTATGACGAAAACGAGTTATTCCTATCTTCAGCCTGCAGGCTGTCGCGGTTATAAAGCACTAATTCGCAAATAAATTTGATTTTTGTGGACATTTTTTAAGACATTTATCCCTAGCCTCCCCTGGGACAAAAGTAAAAATACAAGGAAAACAGTCAAACATGGAAACATTCTAGACGAGACATACAGTTCGAGTATGTTGGCATTAGTTTTGCTTTTCAGTTCACTTGAATCTACCTCCCTCCAAACGAGTATCAAACACATTACAAAAACACACCTATACAAATACATTGTGAACTTTACCGCCGAAAAAAAAGAGAAGATTTTAAGATGAAAAATTTTGATATTTTTCTTATTTCTGCTCAAAATATAGATTGTGAGTGCTCGTCAGAACCGCCTCATCGAGGCGGTTCTAACGAGTACCCACAATCTATATTTTAGAGCAGAAATAAGAAAAATAAGGTTTACCCCTAAAAACCCCTGTTTTTCTATATAAAAGTGGAGTTCAATGGGGACAAAATTATATAGGCGTGTTTTCTTGATGAACTGACATAAAATCATCCTGTTTTTCGAATCGTATTGATCAAAATGTAGGATTCTAATGCCAATGCACAAATTTAATTACACGTTCCTCGGTGAATCATGTGACGATGTCTTTGTAAGACGATGATAATTTAATTTGGTCAACTGTGGGATTAAAACGAGCAAACTTATCAAGTTGTCAAATGCATCTTGTGATATATGTAATTCAATTTACACACGACACCAGCGTTGTTGCTGCTGTAACATAAGTGATAGTGCACCGTAGATGATAACATAGATGCGCTAGTAAAAACCATAACAAAACGACGCCTTTACACGGTACAAACATTATGTATAAACAGAAAAAATTGTGGCAACGAGGTGCTCTGTTAGATAAAGGAAATATTTCCAGGAAGCAGGCACGATGAAACACATTATGAAAACACGCCTATATAATTTTGACCCCCTTGAACCCCACTTTTAAAGCTGGGGTTTGCAGGGATAAACCTTATTTTTCTTATTTCTGCTCTAAAATATAGGTTGTGGGTACGCGTTAGAACCGCCTCGAGGAGGCGGTTCTAACGCGTACCCACAATCTATATTTTGTACAGAAATAAGAAAAATTTTTCCCCCTTAAATTTTTTATTTTTTCGCCAATAAAGGTTACACTGTATTTGTTTAGGCGTGTTTTTATAATGAGCACAGCGGTGGCAAAAATTATGCATTTACAAAAATACACATCGAGATATATTTGCATTGGACGAAGGAATTGCGTAGGGCCTGCCTATATCCAATCTAATGAGATATTAGCGTGTCAGTTTGTATATGTATATGTGTTCTTAAGTGTATGTGTTTGTGCCAAATCAACCAATCAATCAATCAATCAATCAATATGCGACAGTTCGACTAAACATACATGCAAGATTCCAAAACGAGGCACAGTTGATAACAATCTCTTACTCCCGCTTGATTTTGTCATTAAATAATGTTAATTTAACTAGGAGACGACCATGTGAGCCGAACAGCAAACTCAGTTGTGTAAACCGTGGTGGAAGATACGGGTGAGGATGGCGGCCCCGTAAAACAGGTTTAAATCCCCGTTAATTTATACTGCCCATCCCATCGAGGTGCTTTTTGTTTATATGTTCGGTGCCTTTCATTTTTTAAATGTTTCATTTGAGCCGGCGAATATCAAAATAGAAGTGGAGGCAATGCAATGATCAGGAATAAACCTACAATAAGACCGGTGTGACCAGCACAGACTCAAATCCACCTGCGCACCCATGCACTATGACAATACCCTATGCTCATTTATCTTTGCATAGATATTAGCCTTAGTAGATACATACGATCAGCGAAGACTCTGATCAGACTGCGTGAATGCGCCGGCTGATTTGAGTCTTCGCAGGTCGCTCAAGACTTATTGTAGATTTTGTCATGCGCTGACTCATTTTAAAACTTATGTGTGTCCGAATACTTTAGTTCAGTAAAGATAACTGAGTTGTCATCTGGTTGGGAAAAAGTTGCTCACTCGGCTTGTCGCCGTTGTTTAACATGTCTTTGTCCGTCTTTCCCTTTGACATTTGTGACAGACTTTATTCGATATATTCCGGAATTATCTTTAATCATTTAATTTGTATAAGTTCTTCCAATAGGAGATCTGTGTGGTAGCTTAAACCAATCACAAGACAGACGTAACCGATTACTTCATTACATCAGCTTGCGTTAAAAATAACCTGTTCGACTGCAAATTAGTTTTCTTTCAGAATCTGCAATTTCAACCTTTTACAAAAAATAAGTGGGGATTTAAAGTTGAATGGGCGGCAATGATCAGCCCAATATCGATTTCAGTCCCCCCAGCCCCCAACCCCGTCACTAAAATAGTTTTGCTGACCGCTTCAGTGCGGTTCTTCTGTCGTGGTTTATGATTTGTTATAGTTTGTCTTTTTATGTACATGTATGTATTGTTGGCGGCCTAAAAAGTCTCCCCGTGTTTCATCCTAGTGCCGATTATATATTTTCTTTTCCTTTGGGATCATTGAACTCATTCTGGTTACTTTGAAAATCGAATATCGCTTAAGCCGGTGCTAGGAGGCGTATACAGCCTTGCAGACTATATTGCTGTATATAAAGAGACTCACGGAGATGTTGCACTGATGAGTTAGGAGGCTTTCATGCGTACTGAACAAATTATTTGTCCAAATCATGACGGAAGTAATGGCGAGGATTGTGGCCACTTTATATCGATTTAAGCCCCCCCCCCCCCCACACACACACACACAACCCCTACACCTGTCGAATTCATTTCACTAACCGTTCTAAGGCGATTCTTCTGTCTTCTGTCGCGGTTTATTTTTTATGATTTGTCTTTGGGTGTTTGTGTCACTTAAATTATTGTGTTTTGGATTGCCAATTGTCCATTTTGTGGGAAAGTAACTGTCCGTTTGGCTTTCTGCTATTCATGTTTCCATTAGGGACTGTTGTTACATGTTTGTGTTTCTTTCACTTTGGTGTCTCTGATGGGAGCTGTGGATTAATTGTATCGATTCATGATCATTGCTTCCACTTCTATTTTTCGATAAAACCGAGTCCCCGATTTTTAGTCATTTCTTTTATGTATTATTTGTTTCCAAAGGCAACCTTTTATCTTTTTATTTTACCACACTGCAGCTGGACGCCGTAAAAAATTCTCCCCGTGCTTCATCATAGTGCAGATTATATTTTCCTTTTCTTTGTGTTCATTGAGCCAATTCTGGTTACTTAGGAAATCCAATACCGCTTAAGCCGGTGCTAGGAAGCGTATGCAGCCTTGAAAACTATATTGCTGTGTATGAAGGGATTCAATAAAACCGAGGCTCCGATTTTCTTTCTTCTCTTTTAATTTATGTTTTTTTTTTCTTCAAATTTTGCCTTGAAATTTATTTTGAAGAAAATTTCATTTAGCAATGGTCGTTTACAAAGGCAAATCACTGAACAATAGCATCTAAACTCCAAGAAAAATAAATCTATATTACATATATTCTGTCTGGTTTAGACAAATAATTTGTTCAGTTCGCCGCATGGACCAAAGATATTTTTACTCAGACGGGAACATTATTGGCAAAATAGTGCCAAGAGCTCAGGTGAGCGATCTGGACAACATGATCCACGTGTATTACATCCATACCGCGACTTTTGAGCTTTTCTTGAATTAGTGCAGCGTCAACATAGGGACATCAGCTGAATGAATCGAGTAGCAATCAATCATCAGGATGCATACTAAATTTCTGGAAAAGGAATATTTGATATGTTGTATAAAAACAAAAGAAAACTCCAGGTAAAGGCAAACTCACAATACTAAGCCTACCCGGGACACCAGAGGGACGAGAACGCAAAATCTCACAGGAAACGAGCACAGCAAGCGCTTAACAAGCCAGCCTATGAGTCCTCGAACGGGATAATGAGACTGCTGGAAAGCACGTAACACCATTGAACAATAGAGTAGAAAACGCGAACCGTATTTACCGGCCCCGATAGCTCAGTTAGTAGAGTGTCCGCTCCGGGGAACGGGAGGTCACGGGTTTGATCCCGACATACCAACGTCGTTAAGAATGGTACTAGCTGCTCCTCGCTTGGCACTCAGATTTACAGGGTAGAGCTAGGACTGGTCGACCCAGTGTCAGGATAATGTGACTGGGTGTGATATCATGTAATGTGTCTTGGACATGATACTTCAGTGAGGCAGCACTATAAATGTGAGCATTGAGCTCCCTGTCGCAACCAGACACCGTCGTGATATGACTGAAAAGTTGTTGAAAGCGACGTTAAACCCGAATTCACACACACACGCGCGAACCATATTATTGAAATATAACAAAGCTACAATAAAAGAACAACTCCAGTATCACCGCCTAAGAAAGGTCGACAACACAAGATACCGGGAGGTGAGGGGGTGAGGCTGGGTGCTTAAGGACATTTTACTTCCTGGAAATCTTCGCCCCAGGTTCAGCTGTAATTTCCAACATAAAACACACACTATTCGATATGCATAATGGTTTTCTAACTCTATCAATGCATCATCACAGACACATATAACTCAAAGGAACAGTCCCTATAATGCCCATTTTATCGCACCTTTTTGATTTTCTTTAATAAACTTACGTTGTGCTTTTGCGTAAAGACGTTCAGTAAGTTTAGCTGAAATTTTGGTACGACTTATAAGTGAGTATAATGGTAAAGTGAAGAATTTTTACACAAAAACATATACATTATGTTTAACATCTATAAAGGTCTAAACAATACTAAAAAGACCCACTTGCCAGGATGCTTTGTGCTAGAGATAATAGCGTAAGAACAACAAGTCACTCAATGGGGTAGAATTTCCCCACCTAATTTGGTAGCTCATAGAGACAATAACATTACATCTGCGGATCTGAAATTTCACCACATTACAGCAAATACATCCTATGTTGAGTCTGCAAAGTTTAAAGAAACTCAAAAGTGGCCATAAAATGGGCCTTATAGGGACTGGTCCTTCAATCACTGAAATGAAGCGAGGACGATGGCGGCTTGCCGATGCATCTAAAATTTTTAGCCAGAGTTAAAGAAACCACTTGTTAAACCACCGGGGGTCCAGTAAAAGACAGAGCATGATAATGAAAAATATGGAGTGTACAAGGTTTCTTTTTTCTTGGCCAGTCTAGCTGGTTTCGTCCAATCTGGCCTATTAAGTCACCCTCAAATATGCTTTAAGATTTCGCTATTCGAAAGCAATGATCCCAAAAGACTTGAAATTATTATATACCCAGAAAATGTCCCGTTTCCTTTCTGCAGAAGTTACCGGTCAATATTTTTCCATATTGCGCGTAGTGAAGTTCATATTGCCCTAAGATAAGCAGTCACGTTCACAATATAACTACTTTCAAATTTGTCCATTTCGATACTAAAAAACGGCAGCCAACTTGTCGTGCGTATCGACTGAATGAACGTAAAACAAAATGAATATAGGTGCTGACAAAGTGCACAAAGCGCATTTTATGCTGTCAAATATGACATACCTGCAATCTGTTTAGATTTTCAACACTTTCTGCTAAGAAATCTGGCGTATTTTGAAAGAAATATAACCGATGCGTTGGAAAAAAATGGCGTCCTGTGTTGGGAAGCGTCAATGTTTTTAATGACGTCACATCGAATCTTCACCGTGGCCCCGTTGGGCGTGGTTTTTCAACGGGTAGGGAGACACTTAACGACCTTCATTATTTTCATTTCAAACCATTTAAAGATGTATAATCGGATTTACGTTCAGATTTCTATACCAGGCAATCCTGAATTCTAGTATAGACAGTTGAATTTTTGGGTATATAATAAAAAGGTTATTGACTTTATATTGTGAAATATTCGGCACTCGTTCATATGGCGAAGACGAGCTCGTGCGTCCTTTGCCATATGAACTCGTGCCGAATCTTTCACAATATAAAGTCAATAACCTATAAATATAATCAACGCTATGACGAAGGTGATTGAGACTTTTATATGAGGCCCGTCATATTATCTTAACACCGTCTGTAATTACTTATTATAATAATAAGTATATGTTCTATAAAGACCTGAAAGAAAGAAGTATACAAGTTCCCCATGGACCGTACTAGTTAGTTTCGATCAGACAGGCCTCGTTGGTGACCCTCAAATACTCTTTAAAATGAATGTACACAATAAAATCAATACTATTTCTAAGTTTAAAAACGCTATTTCGATTAAGTTTCAAAATTCAATGTTGGACTGAAACCTCTTCTGCAACAAGGCCTATCGGAACCTGAATTTTGACTCAGTATATAAATTCAGAAAAATATATAACCGCAATGACTTCAGCACCCAATTTCGTAAAATCATTCCTCGATATAAAAAGATTGGGTACAACATGGATATTATACGACAGACTGCGTGCATGGTAGTTAACCGATCACGGTTGGCAACTTTGCTTCCCTCTTTAATTGCACGCCGGTGGGTCAGGCCTCAGATTCTATGACGGCTCCTACGTAAAGCCTTATTGAGAATTAGAGAAATCTAATTCTTGGTAATGTTGGTTGGTGCCTGATGCTCTGTCTCTAGTCGGGCCCTTCGGAGTCTAACTGTTGGTTTTCTTTTGCTCCAGCATTTCAGTGGTTTCTTGCTGTCGAGTCCTCACCGTTGTCTCACCTCTGTGGTTCTTTGATTATTTGTGTTCACGGAGATGTTGCACTGATGAGTTAGGAGGCCTTCATGCGGACTGAACAAATTATTTGTATAAATCGCGACGGAAGTAAGGGCGAGGATTGTAGCCACGTAAAATCGATTTAAGCCCCCCAGTGGAAATCTTTCCACTGACCGTTCCAAGGCGGTTATTCTGTGGCGATTTATTTATTATCCCCACGCTTTTCGAAGAAAAAGTGGGGATATTGTAATTGTCTCCGTAGTCCGCACGTCCGTCCGTCCGTCTTACCGGACAACTCCTCCCACACTTTTACAGCTAGAAACTTAAAACTTTGGGAACTGATAGGTCTTTGGTCTGAGGAGTGCATGACACTTTCGGAATTTTTCTCCTACCCCTAGGGGCCAGGCCAGGGGGTGGGGTGCCCCGGGGGTAAAAAATCAAAGTTTTCAGAACCTGGTTGTGTGACATATCAAATCGAACGGCATAATGAGTAGAATACATAACAATCAGAATTTGACCCCTAGGGTCAGGTTTGAGGTCACCAGAGGTCAAAAACTTGGATTTTCACCCCCATAACCCCCTTTTTAACGATTACCGGATACCTCCTCCTACGCCGTTTCAGCTAGAAACATGAAACTTTGGGAACTGATAGGTCTTTGGTCTGAGGAGTGCATGACACTTTCGGAATTTTGATCCTACCCCTAGGGGCCAAGCCAGGGGGTGGGGTGCCCCGGGGGAAAAAAATCAAAGTTTTCAGAACCTGGTTGTGTGACATATCAAATCGAACGGCATAATGAGTAGAATACATAACAATCAAAATTTGACCCCTAGGGTCAGTTTTGAGGTCACCAGAGGTCAAAAACTTGGATTTTCACCCCCATAACCCCCTTTTTAACGATTACCGGATAACTCCTCCTACGCCGTTTCAGATAGAAACATGAAACTTTGGGAACTGATAGGTCTTTGGTCTGAGGAGTGCATGACACTTTCGGAATTTTGATCCCACCTCTAGGGGCCAGGCGAGGGGGTGGGGTGCCCCGGGGGTAAAAAATCAAAGTTTTCAGAACCTGGTTGTGTGACATATCAAATCGAACGGCATAATGAGTAGAATACATAACAATCAAAATTTGACCCCTAGGGTCAGGTTTGAGGTCACCAGAGGTCAAAAACTTGGATTTTCACCCCCATAGCCCCCTTTTTAACGATTACCGGATAACTCCTCCTACGCCGTTTCAGATAGAAACATGAAACTTTGGGAACTGATAGGTCTTTGGTCTGAGGAGTGCATGATACTTTCGGTATTTTGATCCTACCCATAGGGGCCAGGCCAGGGGGTGGGGTGCCCCGGGGGTAAAAAATCAAAGTTTTCAGAACCTGGTTGTGTGACATATCAAATCGAACGGCATAATGAGTAGAATACATAACAATCAAAATTTGACCCCTAGGGTCAGGTTTGAGGTCACCAGAGGTCAAAAACTTGGATTTTCACCCCCATAGCCCCCTTTTTAACGATTACCGGATAACTCCTCCTACGCCGTTTCAGATAGAAACATGAAACTTTGGGAACTGATAGGTCTTTGGTCTGAGGAGTGCATGATACTTTCGGTATTTTGATCCTACCCATAGGGGCCAGGCCAGGGGATGGGGTGTCCCGGGGGTAAAAAATCGAAGTTTTCAGAACCTGTTTGTGTGACATATCAAATCGAACGGCATAATGAGTAGAATACATAACAATCAAAATTTGACCCCTAGGGTCAGGTTTGAGGTCACCAGAAGTCAAAAACTTGGATTTTCACCCCCAAAACCCCCTTTTTAACGATTACCGGATAACTCCTCTTAAGCCGTTTCAGAAAGAAACATGAACATTTGTGAACTGATAGGTCTTTGGTCTGAGGAGTGCATGACACTTTCGGAATTTTGATCTTAAGATTGGGTGGGAGTTGCAATTGCGAACTTATATAGTGGCGTATCTTTAAAAAAGCGTGGGGATATGTGATGGCGTGCCATCGACTGCGCGATTCTAGTGTTGTTGTTTGTTACTCTTTGTTACTTACTGTGTGTATCACTTATGTCTTTTTATTTCGGACGGCCATATGGCCATGTTGTGGGAAAGTAACTGTCCTTATGGCCTTCCTTTGTTTAGGTTTCCATTATGGTCTGGTCGCTTAATGTTTGTATTTCTTTCCCTTTGGTGTCTTTGATGGGTGGAGTAAGTTAATTATATCGGTTCCTGATCTTTGTTTTACTTCTACTTTTTATTATATAAATTCCGAAAACATCATGCCTGCAACCGTATTATGTTCTTCTGTCGCGTGTATTTTTGCTATAGTTCGTATTTGAATGTGTGTATCGCTTATGTCTTATGGTTTTGGATAGCCAATTGGCCATCTTGTGGGAAAGTAACTGTCCCTTTGGCTTTCCGCTATCGATGTTTCCATTAGGATCTAGTTATTTCATGCTTGTGTTTCTTTCCATTTGGTATCTTTGATGGGAGGTGTGGGTTAACTATAGCATTGCCTTTACTTCTATTAAGTACCCAATACCGTAAAACCATTCTACGATATACGTATACAAAAATGCTAAAATAGAAGAGAAGGCAATGGTCAGGAAAAGACAGGGTACATGAATAGTATTTAATCCAGTCACTGTTGACAACCTCACTTCCTCTCTAATTGCAAAATAGAAGTAAAGGCAATGATTAGTAATCGATACAATGAACCCACATCTGTAATAAGAGACACCAAAAGGACACATGAAATAAGTATACCCTAATGGAAATAACAATAGCGGAAAGCCAAAAGGACAGTTACGTGCCCACAAAATGGCCAATTGGTTACCAAAACCAAAAGGATATAAGCGATACACAATGTCAAACTAGTACGAAAAAGTCACCCAGGAAAGGCCACAATCCAATCCAAGAACGCAGCCATCTCAAGTCACCTATAGAAAGTTAGACAAACAATAACAAAAATAAACCGCGACAATAGAAAGGCCATGGAACGATTAATGAAAAGAATTTCACTGGGGGCATAAATCGATGTTACGCGGCCGCATTCCTTGCATTTTACTTCGCCCCAATTTAGACAAATAATTTGTTCAGTCCGCATGAAGGACTCCTTACTCATCAGTGCAACCGGCAGGTCAGGCATCACACGGCTTAAAGACTTTCTTAATCATATTAAGTAATGTTGTTTGGTGCCTGATGCTCTGTCTCTGGTCGGGCCCACCGGAGGCCAGCTGTTTATTTTCTTTTGCTTCAGCATTTCAGATAGTTCATGCTGTCTAGTCACGAACGTTGTTTCATCTCTGAATTCATCTCTATTTCACGTTCTCGGAGATGTTGCACGGATGAGTTAGAAATCCTTCATGCAGACTGCACCACGACAGAACCAAGGACGAGGATTCTGAACACGTAAATCTATTTAAGCCACCAGTAAAATTCTTTTACTAGCCGTTCGACGTCGGTTCTTCTGTTTTGGTTCATTATTGTTATAGTTCGTCTTTGCATGCATGTATGTATTGCTTAATTGTTTTATCAGTCACCACCTATATTAATTGCATTGTAGCACACTGACCTGATAAAGATATTGTTATGATTCGGCCACCAATACTTTGTTACAGTTTATGATCACCTATCACTCGAGATAACAATTGCTTACTTCGAATAAGTTACCTTCAAAAGGGTCGAAGAATCTATAACACCATCAATGCTAAAACGTCTGCCATTCTCGCGCCGACGATGCAAAGTACTTTTCCTGGGGAGAAAACTCCTTGTTCAGCGTTATCCGCATAATGAACAGTAACTTTTCGTGAAAGACCAGAGTTTTAGACACCAGATGTCTTAATAGGTATGTAATCCAGACACTAATCGTTAATTTATCAGTTTTAAAGAACCTGGAAAGTTCTCTCGACGCCATTTTGTACAGATAACCTGTATCTTTATGTGCCGAGCACTGTGATTGGTACGCTGTGGCCAAGCGAGCCAATCGCAGCCATCGACGCACGAAGACTATCCGCACGTACGCTCGTGCCTGAATCCTAGCAACCTCGGATGATATAAATACCGTGGTTTGTCCGAGCGTTCCACCACCACCAATGGTCTGTTGAAGTGTAAACATCAGCAAGAAATCGGTAAAAGAGTAAAAAGAAAAGATGAGAGAGGTATAAAATCGGTAAACCCGAATTGTGGGGAGAAGTTTGGATAGAAAGGGTTCCAAGGGAACTTTGTATGGCTAAATTCTCTCCAGTTTTCTGGGATTTTACCGAGTTTTAGAGTTACAAGCTTGACCGAATTTCTCGATCCCTTCTCCGAATTTTTGTCTCTTTTCTGTAATTGTTCCGGTGGTGGTCAACGGACTCGGATAGCGGGAGGAACGTTCCGAGAGTCTTTAATTCGCAGGGATTGACCGAATTAAGATAAACGGTTAAAGCATACGAGGGAACTTGCCAGATTTGCTGGTGTCACCAGAATAATCCCCTTTGTTATACAGTTATATGAAAATGTTTTTCTTAAGGCACTGATGTTAATTTTTTATGCAAACCTTCCTCATTAAAGATAGTCATGAACCCCGCATCTTGTTTTTATTTACCAGATTTTAGAATATTTCAACCAGGATCAGACGAACCCCTCAATTTGCTTGTGGCGACCTGACTCCTTTTATCGGCCTCACACAACCTGACACTGCCTGAGTTAACCAAAGGGAGTCGGGGCGTTACAGATTGGTGTCAGAATTGACGTATACTATTTTTTTCTGATAGGTTGATTTCTTTTTTTTTACCGAATTTCGGTGTTCATTTTTTCCCCTTTTAACACTGTGGTCAAAAGTGAAGAGGAATAAAGTCAGAAATTGTGGTCGAACGATCACCGAAATTGTATACACTGGCTTTGATTTCTGTGAAAGGGTGACCCGGTTTTGTTTTTTTTTTCTAATAAATAAAATAGAGATATAAGATTTCTGTTTTACCGATTTTTTTCTATTTTACCGAAATTGTCTGTTTACCGAAATTTTCTGTTTTACCGAATTTTTTCTATTTTACCGAAATTTGTGGTTTTACCGAAAATTACGGTTTACCGAAATTTTCTGTCTTTCCAGATTTGGTAAATAAAAGTAAAAATAAACGCCTTTAATAATGGAATCAGCTCGTCCGTTAAATGCCTCCTTGGAGGAAGAAAACGAAACTGTGCAGATTACTTCTAGACATAGTAGAGAAAGTAGTCTAGATCGTCGCTCGAGGCAATCTAGCACTGAAAGAGACATTCAGTCGCAAATATCCTCTTTGGCTAGTGAGGTGAAAACAACAGTAATGTCTTTGAGCGACACAATGCAGAGTCGGCTTGACAGAGTTAATGAAAGGTTGAGTGACTTGCAGAAGCATGTAACTGAGATAGAAAACAAAAATTCAAACAATGGTGTAGCTTTTCCCTTTGCATCAGTGAACAGGCAAAATAGCTTCACTGGGCAAAGCGAAAATACCGAATTTAGCATGCGTCAAAATGTAAGCGCCCCCACGAAAGTATGATGGGTCGACAGACCTAGATGAATACCTCACCCAATTTAACATTATAGCAGAGATAAATTGTTGGAATAGTGATGCGAAGGCTTTATATCTAGCAAGTAGTTTATCGGGTAGTGCTCGATCACTGCTAAGTGAGATAGATTCAGACAATAGAAGATCATTTCCGAAATTATTGTCAGCTTTACAGTGCAGGTTCGGGACTGTAAATAGGGCTGAAGTTTATCGGGCACAACTTAAAAATAGGGTCCGACAGAGAAGCGAGACAATCCCCGAACTAGCACAGAACATTCGAAAACTGACTCGACAGGCATACCCTGGGGCGAACTCAGATCTGATAGACACTCTAGCACTGGATCACTTCATTGATTCATTGCTGGATTCCGAAATGCGATTAAGGTTAAGAGAATGTAGTCCAAAGAACATTCAAGAGGCGGAAACTTTAGCCGTAAAAATGGAAGCTCAGAGAATAGCTGATAAGCAGCGTAGTAAGAATGTGGGGTCATTGAGCCAGACCTCTGAAAAAGTTCACGCTTCACCTGATTTTCAGGAAATGGCCGAAACTGTAAAAAGTTTAGAAGAAAGTGTTGAAAAGTTGCAAAACCGACAAGGATCAAAGGATGATCATCCTAGATCCAGTAACGGATACCGAAATAATGATGGCAGATTTAGACAAAATAGGTCACAGAGACCTAATCCTAATTATAGCACAAGAAATCAGTATAGGGCTGAAAATTGGAATAGACCCCGCAGGGCTGGTGATCACATAAACGATAATTGCATAAGATCACAAGAACAAAGACATTTTAACATGAGGCCTATGGAACAAAGAAATAACTCTCTTAGACCTCAGCAGCAGGGAAACGAAATCAGGTCAAGCATGGGGACCGCAGCTCGACCTCAACAAATGTAAGGTCCGAAATAGTGCAGCTCAATATGACAGGAAAGGATGACGATGGGTATTTTGTTAACGCAGAGGTAAATGGAAAATCGGTCACACTTTTATGCGACTCCGGGGCAAATGTTTCAATTCTGAATAGTTCATTACTGAACAAATGGGGGAAAAGCACTGCTCCTTGCCTCACTCCTGTAAATACGATGTTACTCACCGTCACCGGTGAAAGCAAACCTTTCCAGGGTAAATCTGTAATTGAGATTAAATTAGGGGGGAACACATTTCAGCATGAAGTCTTATTCGCTGACATCACTCAAGATGGCATCCTTGGTATAGACTTCATGATCAAGAATAGATGTGATCTGATCATTAGTCGCAGTTGTCTGAAAGTGAATGGAGAGGAAATTCCTTGCTATATGAGTAATGGTGTGCAGCCGGTGTGCTGTAGAGTGGCTCTGGTAGAGAATGTCAGTGTTCCTGCAGAATCAGAGATAATTGTTCCCGGAAAACCGTTAGATAATCTGGACAGAAATCGGTTAGGTATAGTAGAACCCTCTATGAAATTTGTAGAAAATACAGGAGTCCTTGTAGCGAAGGTATTAGTAGACCCCAAATCAGGGAATATTCCCCTACGGCTTGCTAATTTTAGCAAGGAACCAGTTAGGGTAAATAAAGACACGGTGACGGCAGTTTTGCAGCCTGTAGAGTCTGTAGATAGTGAGAAGGATAATTTCCACAAGCAGCCACTAAGAAGTCAAAATAGTGATACCTCTGAAAAGTTGCCTGAACACTTGGTAGCCCTATTTGACAGATCATCCAATAACCTAGACACACCTCAGAAAACTAGGTTACAGCAATTTCTGATAAAACATCAGGATATTTTCTCTAAAAACTCTAGTGACATAGGGCATACCACATTAATTGAACATCATATAGATGTACAAAATGCAAAACCCGTGAAAAAGATTCCCTATAGAATACCCCTGGCAAAGCGAAAAATTGCTGAGCAAGAAATTCAGAAAATGGTAGAAGATGGTATCATAGAGAAGTATCCCCAGAGTGCTTGGAATGCTCCTGTTGTTATGGTCACTAAACCTGATAATTCCATTAGATTTTGTTGTGACTTTCGTGGTCTTAATGAGGTGACTGTAAAAGACTGTCAAGCCCTTCCTAGAATTGATGACAGTCTTGACGCTTTGTCGGGATCGAAATGGTGGTCCTGCCTTGATATGAAAAATGGTTATTGGCAAGTGGACATTGCTGAAGAAAATAGACATCTAACTGCATTCTCTATACCTGGTGGTGAGCAATGGCAATGGCGGAAGCTAGATTTTGGCCTCTGCAACTCTCCTTCTACCTTCACTAGGCTTATGCAAATGGTTTTTTCTGGCCTTCTTTGGAAAGTAGTCATTTTGTACTTGGACGATATCATCTGCCACTCAAAGACATTTGATGAGCAGTTTACTAACTTGGAAATGGTCTTTGAGAGGCTGAGAAAAGCTAATCTAAAACTAAACCCTAAGAAATGTCATTTATTCCAGAAAGAAGTAACTTTTCTCGGACACACAATCAATGAAAATGGTGTAGGCACTTCTCCTGACAAGATCCAAGCTGTTAAGAATTGGCCCACCCCCAGAAATGCTAAGGAAGCAAAAAGTTTTATATCTTTGGCAAGTTACTATCGGTCATATGTTTACCAATTTGCAACAATAGCAAAACCTATTCATCAACTTGCTGAAAAGAATAAAAACTTTGAATGGACAGAGGAATGCGAGAAGTCTTTTCAGATGATAAAAGATACATTATGCAGTGCACCTATCCTCGCTTTCCCCACTGAAAGTGACCCCTTTGTATTAGATTGTGATGCTTCTAATGTTGGACAGGGGGCAGTGTTGTCCCAAATTCAGAATGGTGAGGAGAAGGTTATTTGTTATTTTAGCCGATGTTTCTCAAAAGCTGAAAGAAACTATTGCGTCACAAGAAGAGAACTTCTAGCTGTGGTGAATGCTATTAAACACTTCCACCATTATCTTTATGGCAATAGATTCACGGTTAGGTCTGACCATGGTAGTCTTCGGTGGTTGTTGAATTTCAAAATATTGGATGGGCAGTTGGCTAGAATGTTGACTTTCCTATCTGCATATGATTTTTATATTCAACATAGAGCAGGAAGACTACATAGCAATTGTGATGCTTTGTCTAGGAGACCCTGCATAGATCTTAATTGTAAATATTGTGAGAGGGTAGAAAGCAAGTTTCTTATGGACACTGTTGTAGATAGCAGTAGTATAGGAAAGTGTAGTACTAATGGCGTGTATTGTATAGGCACTGACCAAAACAGACAGAAACCGCCAAAAGAAAACCATGAGAACGGTAGAACACACCCTACTATAGAAATTGAAAAAGCTAAACATAATACAGAAGGGAAAGATGCAGAGAAAGTAGTTACCCAATCTTGTGGTAAGGTAGGTGCAGCCAAGAGTGTTGCACCAGATTCAGAACCTCAACCTGGTACGTCGACTGAAATTCCTTCAAGTCACCTAGGGTTAGGTAGAGATAGGAAAATAGAGAAGAATAGTATAGAAGAGGTTGATATAGATTGGGATGCTTTTGACAATGAGAAAATCAGAGAGCTTCAGATGGCCGACCCAGTTCTAAAGAAATTGCATAATTGGAAAGAAAGTGAAATAAAGCCAGAGTGGAGTGAAATAGCTAATCAGGGTCTAGAGATGAAATATTACTGGCATCGATTACAAATGTTATGTGTAAAGGATGGAGTGCTGTACAGAAGGTGGGAGAGTGAAAATGGAAAAGATATTAAGTTTCTGTTAGTGGTTCCAAAACCTCTTATACAATTCATTTTGGCCCAATTACATGATAACACAACTGGCGCTCACCTCGGTATTGGGAAAACACTATTTAAAATCAGAGAACGTTTCTTTTGGTATGCAATGAAGAGAGATGTGGAAGATTGGTGTGAACGCTGTGAAATTTGTGGTTCACGAAAGGTATTTCCAAAAAGGGGTAAAGCTCCCATGAAACAATATAATGTTGGGTTGCCCATGGAGAGGGTTGCCATTGATTTTATGGGTCCTTTTACCAGAACCAATACACAGAATGGTAATGCCCCTAAAAGATACATAATGGTAATTGGAGATTATTTTACCAAATGGACCGAGGCAATAGCTTTGGAGAATATTGAAGCAAGAACCGTTGCCAGGGCACTGATAGATAATTTCATCTGTAGGTTTGGTGTTCCACTTTTCATTCACACAGACCAAGGGTCTACTTTTGAAAGTCGGTTGTTTCAGGAAATATGTCAGGTCTTAGGTATTAAGAAAACTAGGACAACTAAAGCAAGACCGCAGTCCGATGGAATGATAGAAAGGGCAAATAGAACTATTTTGAACATGCTTTCAGCATTTGTATCAGAGCACCAAAGAGATTGGGATGAATATTTACCTTTAGTAATGATGGCATACAGGTCCTCTGTACATGAATCTACCAGGACCAGTCCTAGCATGATGACCTTTGGCAGAGAAATACGACTTCCCATTGATTTAATATTTGGTCAGCCAGAAAGTGAAAGTGATGAAAAAGTGTTTGGAAGTCAGTATGCCAGGCAATTAGGAGACAGACTGAATGAGGTGCATGGATTTGCTAGAAACCGCATGCAGTTAGCAAGTGATGCTATGAAGAGAAAATATGATATAGGAACAAATGTAAATACATTTGAAGTTGGTGATCTTGTTTGGCTGTACGACCCCGTCAGAAAAATTGGGTTAAATCCTAAGTTACAGAGGCCCTGGAAAGGTCCTTTTAAAATAACCGAAAAGATAAGTGACATCTTGTATAGAGTAAAACAGTCCCCGAGACATCGGTCCCGCGTCGTGCATCATGATAAACTTAGGAAATACAAAGGGAGTAATCTGCCAGTTTTGTTTTAGGCAGCCCTAGCATGATATCATGATCTTTTGTTACTTTGTTTCAGATTATATCATACAACTGTGGGATCTGTGAGGACATCAGCTTCACCACTAAGGGGAAATGTTTGGGCCACCTACGGGAGCAGCATGCGGGGATACAGTACAAGTGTCTCACTTGTAAGAAATTGTACCGGAGAAATGACAACCCCCATGGATGCCGGGCTAAACCAGAAGGTTATGTACTGTTCGACGTACAGACGGGTGTTAAGGGAGAAGAGGCAGCGGAAAACTTAAGAAAATTTATGGGGAGGGCAGAAAACTTATGGGTCATCGAAACAAGGGCATCAGAAAATGGAAATATAGGAAACAGGGTTCAAAATAGGCTTGGGAGAGGGAGACCATTTGAAAATAATAACACTTTTCAAACTCCTTACTGCACTGAAAGGAAAAGAACAAGGCCCTCCCTGCCCTTTAATGGGAAGCGACGCAAACAGGCGGCTTCCCCAGTTTACAGAGCCTCTTCTACTCTATCTGTCTCTTCATCGACCACCGTTTCTTCTTCATCTTCCTCACTCTCTTCCTCTTCTACCTCAACTGTCTCGGCGGTGCCTTTTGCTCTGCAGAGGTACTGCCAGACACCCAACTTGAGTGAAGAGGAAGAAAGATTAAACGAAATTGGCGTCAACTCTGACTGTTTAAATTCTTATGAAGAGTTGACAGGCTGTCCAGAGCCACAGGTAAATGGCGAGGATGACATGGTGGTGGAGGCAGTTGAAGACATAGATAGAGGAATTGAAAATAAGGAAAAAGAAGAAAGAGAACAGAAGGAAAGAGAAGAAAGAGAGAGAGTAAGGAAAGAAATGGAGGTGAGAGAGCAGAAGGAAAAGGAAAGGAAGGAAAAAGAGAGGAAAGAAAGGGAAGAAAAGGAAAGGAAAGACAAGGAAGAAAAAGAAAAGGAAGAGAAAGAAAGAAAGGAAAGAATCGAAAGAGAAAAGAAAGAGAAGGAAGAGAAAGAAAAGCAACAGAAGGAAAAAGAGAGGGAAGAAAGAGAAAAGAAAGAGAAGGAAGACAAAGAAAGGCAAAAGGAGAAAGAGAGACAGGAAAGAATTGAAAAAGAAAAGAAAGAAAAGGAAGAGAAAGAAAAAGAACAAAAGGAGAAAGAGAGGAAGGAAAGAATAGAAAAAGAAAAGAAAGAGAATGAACAGAAGGAAAAAGAAAGGAAGGAAAAGATTGAAAAAGAAAAGAAAGAAAAGGAAGAGAAAGAAAAAGAACAAAAGGAGAAAGAGAGGAAGGAAAAAATGGAAAAAGGAAAACAAGAGAAGGAACAGAAGGAAAAAGAGAGAAAGGAAAGAATTGAAAAAGAAAAGATGAGAGAGGTATAAAATCGGTAAACCCGAATTGTGGGGAGAAGTTTGGATAGAAAGGGTTCCAAGGGAACTTTGTATGGCTAAATTCTCTCCAGTTTTCTGGGATTTTACCGAGTTTTAGAGTTACAAGCTGGACCGAATTTCTCGATCCCTTCTCCGAATTTTTGTCTCTTTTCTGTAATTGTTCCGGTGGTGGTCAACGGACTCGGATAGCGGGAGGAACGTTCCGAGAGTCTTTAATTCGCAGGGATTGACCGAATTAAGATAAACGGTTAAAGCATACGAGGGAACTTGCCAGATTTGCTGGTGTCACCAGAATAATCCCCTTTGTTATACAGTTATATGAAAATGTTTTTCTTAAGGCACTGATGTTAATTTTTTATGCAAACCTTCCTCATTAAAGATAGTCATGAACCCCGCATCTTGTTTTTAATTTACCAGATTTTAGAATATTTCAACCAGGATCAGACGAACCCCTGAATTTGCTTGTGGCGACCTGACTCCTTTTATCGGCCTCACACAACCTGACACTGCCTGAGTTAACCAAAGGGAGTCGGGGCGTTACAGATTGGTGTCAGAAGTGAGAAAAGAGAAAGAAAAGGAACAGGAGAAAGAAAGAAAGGAACAAATTGAAAAAGAAAAGAAAGAGAAAGAAGAGAAAGAGAGGGAACAGAAAGAAAAAGCGGAAAAGGAAAGAAAAGAGAAAGAGAATAAGGAGAAAAAGGATATAGAAAAGGAGAAGAAAGTGTGCAGGGTAACGAAAGGAAAAGAGAAACAAAATAAAACTGAAAGTAATGTTGACAACAGAACCTCTATCCGCAAAAACATAAAAATTGTTGCTCCCACCTATAAGAAATTAGAACAGAATCACCAGGACCAAACACAAAAAATAATTTTTAATATTGGGGGTACTTTATTTACGTCCTGTGAAAGAACCCTCCACAACACCCCTAGTCTTTTGTCTAAAATATTATCTACAAATTCCCCAATGACCCCTATTGATGGTACCTATTTTTTTGACCGCGACCCTGAACCCTTTGCTCATATGCTAAGTTTTTTTAGAACGGGAAAAGTCCCTCCCCTGAATATAAAAAGCTTACACACCCTCCGCACCGAAGCCTCTTACTTCGAGTGCGAGATATTGTTAACTGCAATAGAGAGAAAGTTGAGAGAAGAAGTGGGACTGGAAGAATGAGAATGGAAAGCAGAGGTGTGAAAGTAGTATGGGAGTGGAGGTGTGAATGAATGAGTGTGAAAGTGAAGAACCTGAACGTTTCTAACCCCACTGGAACCCTAGAACCCGGGAGGGGGGTGGACTTTAATGACAATAATTTACTTTGAAAGGGGGTGGTTTGTAAATTTAAATTAACGAGTAGCCTGTGGTGGAGGACATGATAGTCTTCAATACCCGGCTACAAGTTAAATCGGAAAGGGGTGGATTTTATATGCATAAAGGCTGGATCAGATTGGTCTCCCTCGACCTGCCAAAATAAGCTAGAAATAGAAAGTGGAAACGATCATGAATCGATACAATCAGATCCCAAATCCTACCCAAAATATCGCTAGGGAAAGAAGTCAAAACATGGAGTGATGGCAGTAAACAAAACCAACTACTGGTAAACCGAGTCAGCAGTTTTTCGAAACAGGTGGTGACTCAGATAATCCAAATGTAAATGAGAAATGTGGTAAGGCTGAAGATGACAGCCTAAAATCGAGAACTGTTGTTAGGCTGAAGGTGACAGCCTTAAAATGAGAACTGTTGTTAGGCTGAAGGTGACAGCCTAAAGATGAGAACTGTTGGAAGACTGGAGGTGACAATCTAAACATATCTAAACTTAGGTAAATAAGGTTACCATGAAACTGTGACTTAAGTGAATTCTTGCGTTAAACAAAAGCTAGTGTATTCAAATATGAATCGAACAATACTGACTGTTTGTAAACAGAATTTATAGGAGTATTTCATAAATGAATCCGTTTCAATTTAAGAAATGACTTTTATTTGAAATCGTTTCAACTATGAGATATATAAACAAAACCCGAGCAAGGGTTAACAGCAAAACTGATGTCAGACAAGACTGACTTAAAATTTACTTAAAATGACCAACTAAGTGTTTCATTAAGGTTTTTATTCACAAATCATTTAATAACAGTATATATACAGGTACATGTTTAACATAACAGGGATGCCATGATCCTCACATTAATTCCTGTACAGATGTTATTATTCCTATCCCATGATATAATTGTTAGCAATGAAGATCATTCAAACAATTGCATCATCATAAATTTCGTAACCATAAATGTTACATTTTCTATTTCACACTTTTAAATAAATCTAAGTAAATGGCATGCCTGTCTTATGTAATAACAATGGAGTGCATTTGTATCTATAGGTTGCAAATTACATCTTATCTAGGGTAACAGAATGATCAACCTATGGGGATTGTTGCTACCTGGGCATCAAACTCCAGGAGGTTGAATCTTGAATGATAATGCAGTCCATTGTATAAGAATCGTCGGCTAAAGAATGGCAGACAAACATATCATAAAACTATTTGGTGGCTGTTAAAAACCTTGTTATCAATTGGGGACCAATTTTGTTCTCAAAGGTGGGGGTAATGTTATGATTCGGCCACCAATACTTTGTTACAGTTTATGATCACCTATCACTCGAGATAACAATTGCTTACTTCGAATAAGTTACCTTCAAAAGGGTCGAAGAATCTATAACACCATCAATGCTAAAACGTCTGCCATTCTCGCGCCGACGATGCAAAGTACTTTTCCTGGGGAGAAAACTCCTTGTTCAGCGTTATCCGCATAATGAACAGTAACTTTTCGTGAAAGACCAGAGTTTTAGACACCAGATGTCTTAATAGGTATGTAATCCAGACACTAATCGTTAATTTATCAGTTTTAAAGAACCTGGAAAGTTCTCTCGACGCCATTTTGTACAGATAACCTGTATCTTTATGTGCCGAGCACTGTGATTGGTACGCTGTGGCCAAGCGAGCCAATCGCAGCCATCGACGCACGAAGACTATCCGCACGTACGCTCGTGCCTGAATCCTAGCAACCTCGGATGATATAAATACCGTGGTTTGTCCGAGCGTTCCACCATCACCAATGGTCTGTTGAAGTGTAAACATCAGCAAGAAATCGGTAAAAGAGTAAAAAGAAAAGATGAGAGAGGTATAAAATCGGTAAACCCGAATTGTGGGGAGAAGTTTGGATAGAAAGGGTTCCAAGGGAACTTTGTATGGCTAAATTCTCTCCAGTTTTCTGGGATTTTACCGAGTTTTAGAGTTACAAGCTTGACCGAATTTCTCGATCCCTTCTCCGAATTTTTGTCTCTTTTCTGTAATTGTTCCGGTGGTGGTCAACGGACTCGGATAGCGGGAGGAACGTTCCGAGAGTCTTTAATTCGCAGGGATTGACCGAATTAAGATAAACGGTTAAAGCATACGAGGGAACTTGCCAGATTTGCTGGTGTCACCAGAATAATCCCCTTTGTTATACAGTTATATGAAAATGTTTTTCTTAAGGCACTGATGTTAATTTTTTATGCAAACCTTCCTCATTAAAGATAGTCATGAACCCCGCATCTTGTTTTTAATTTACCAGATTTTAGAATATTTCAACCAGGATCAGACGAACCCCTGAATTTGCTTGTGGCGACCTGACTCCTTTAATCCTCGCAATTACCTCTGTCGCGGTATACACTAAATTTGTTTAGTCCGCATGAAGACCTCTTGTGGCTGATCTGTTCTTGTATTGTTATAAAAGAGACTTCATTTTGTCGCTTTCCATTGATAACCAATCTGAAATTATTGAAGCTTTTAGCTCTACTTCTAAATATTTAGATGATTTATTAAATATTGATAATACCTATTTTGATGGTTTGATCAGTCAGATTTACCCCCTAGAACTTCAGTTAAATAAAGCAAATTCTTCTGATACCGAGGCCCCGTTTTTGGATTTACATCTATCTATTGTAGATGGATTTGTTTCGTGCAAAATTTATGATAAACGCGATGACTTTGATTTTACGATTGTAAATTTTCCTTTTTTGAATGGTGATGTTCCTCGTGCGCCATCCTATGGCGTTTATATTTCGCAATTAATTCGATTTGCTAGAGTGTGTAGTCATGTAACTGACTTCAACACTCGTAATAAATTATTAACGGCTAAACTCCTTAATCAGGGTTATCGGTACCATAAACTACGCAAAGCCTTTTCAAAATTTTATAGACGCCATTCTGATTTAATTTCAAAATTCAATGTTGGACTTAAATCTCTTCTGCTACAAGGTCTATCGGAACCCGAATTTTATGGTGACTTAGTATATAAATTCAGAAAAATATATAACCGCAATGACTTCAGCACCCAATTTCGTAAAATCATTCTTCGATATAAAAAGATTGGGTACAACATGGATATTATACGACAGACTGCATGCATGGTAGTTAACCCAATCACGGTTGGCAACTTTGCTTCCCTCTTTAATTGCACGCCGGTGGGTCAGGCCTCAGATTCTATGACGGCTCCAACGTAAAGGCTTATTGAAAATTAGAAAGATAATGTTGGTTGGTGCCTGATGCTCTGTCTCTTGTGGGGCCCATCGGAGTCTAACTGTTGGTTTTCTTTTGCTCCAGCATTTCAGTGGTTTCTTGCTGTCGAGTCCTCACCGTGGTCTCACCTCTGCGGTTCTTTGTTCGTTTTGTGTTCACGGAGATGTTGCACTGATGAGTTAGGAGGCCTTCATGCGGACTGAACAAATTATTTGTCTAAATCGCGACGGAAGTAAGGGCGAGGATTGTGGCCACGTAAAATCGATTTAAGCCCCCCAGTGGAAATCTACCACTGACCGTTCCAAGGCGGCTCTTCTGTGGCTATTTATTTATGTTGTTGTTTGTTACTTACTGTGTGTATAACTTGTGTCTTTTGGTTTTGGATGGCCATATGGCCATTTTGTGGGAAAGTAACTGTCCTTATGGCCTTCCTTTGTTTAGGTTTCCATTATGGTCTGGTCGCTTATTGTTTGTATTTCTTTCCCTTTGGTGTCTTTTATGGGTGGAGTAAGTTAATTGTATCAATTCCTGATCTTTGTTTTACTTCTACTTTCCTAACTCATCAGTATAACATCTCCGAGAAAATACAAATAAAAAAACTACAGAGATGAAACAAGGTTGAGGACTTGACATCATACAACACAGAATTGCTGGTGCTAAAGAAAACCAACAGTTAGACTCCGAGTGGCCCGGCCAAAGCTGCAAAC
>OY757023.1:2322331-2391707 GCA_963580285.1 Lucinisca nassula | reverse complement strand
TGGCTTTATATAGGCGGAACCGTAACTGCGCCGGGTTTCAGTCAATTTCGTAAAATTAGTCTTCGATACAAAAATATTAGTTACAACATAAATGTTATACGACAGACTGCATGTGTAGCAGTTAACCCAATCACGGTTGATAAAAATAGAAGTGAAGGCAATGATCAGGAATCGATACAATCATCGATATAGTAAATACATGGTTAGTGTCTTTAATAATAAAATATAATCGGTGAGCCTTTGACAATTTTATAGGGCGAGCTTCAGCGAGCTTCTATAAAATTGTCGGGGAGAACCGTTTATATTTCATTAAAATAAAGACACTGATCATGTCCCTAGTTTATACCGTAATTCAAAACATTCAAGGGTTTTGCAATATTTTAGCAAATTTAAGCAAAAGAGACAGCAAAACGTGTGACATGTTAAAAGACATTTCAGTGTCATGGCGCGCACACGTAGTATAACGTGATGTCAATTATTGCAAAGTTTCTGACGTCACCGCGCCACAGAGACGAAGGAAACAACAAAGACGCTCGAATAATAGATTATCAGAGCTTTACATTCTCTATGAAAAGTAGAAGTAAAACAAAGATAAGGAATTGATACAATTAACTCACTCCACCCATAAAATACACCAAAGGGAAAGAAATACAAACATTAAGCGACCAGACCATAATGGAAACCTAAACAAAGGAAGGCCATAAGGACAGTAACTTTCCCACAAAATGGCCATATGGCCATCCAAAACCAAAAGACACAAGCGACACACACAGCAAGCAACAAACAACAACACAAATAAATCGCCACAGAAGAGCCGCCTTGGAACGGTCAGTGGAAGATTTCCACTGGGGGGCTTAAATCGATTTTACGTGGCCTCGCCCTTACTTCCGTCGCGATTTAGACAAATAATTTGTTCAGTCCGCATGAAGGCCTCCTAACTCATCAGTGCAACATCTCCGTGAACACAAAAATCAAAGAACAACAGAGGTGAGACAACGGTGAGGACTCGACAGCAAGAAACCACTGAAATGTTGGAGCAAAATAAAACCAACAGTTAGACTCCGATGAGCCCGACCAGAGACAGAGCATCAGGCACCAACCAACATTATCTCTCTAATTTTCAATAAGCATTTACGTTGGAGCCGTCATAGAATCTGAGGCCTGACCCACCGGCGTGCAATTAAAGAGGGAAGCAAAGTTGCCAACCGTGATTGGGTTAACTACCATGCATGCAGTCTGTCGTATAATATCCATGTTGTACCCAATCATTTTATATCGAAGAATGATTTTACGAAATTGGGTGCTGAAGTCATTGCGGTTATATATTTTTCTGAATTTATATACTTAGTCACCATAAAATTCGGGTTCCGATAGACCTTGTTGCAGAAGAGGTTTAAGTCCAATATTGAATTTTGAAATTAAATCAGAATGGCGTCTATAAAATTTTGAAAAGGCTTTGCGTAGTTTATGGTACCGATAACCCTGATTAAGGAGTTTAGCCGTTAATAATTTATTACGAGTGTTGAAGTCAGTTACATGACTACACACTCTAGCAAATCGAATTAATTGCGAAATATAAACGCCATAGGATGGCGCACGAGGAACATCACCATCCAAAAAAGGAAAATTTACAATCTCAAAATCAAAGTCATCGCCTTTATCATAAATTTTGCACGAAACAAATCCATCTACAATAGATATTCGAATTTTTATAGACCAAAACAGATTTCTTCCTGATCGTTAAAAGTAGAAGTAAAACAAAGATCAGGAATTGATACAATTAACTTACTCCACCCATAAAATACACCAAAGGGAAAGAAATACAAACATTAAGCGACCAGACCATAATGGAAACCTAAACAAAGGAAGGCCATAAGGACAGTTACTTTCCCACAAAATGGCCATATGGCCATCCAAAATTAAAAGACACAAGACTTTATCACAATATTTAATTACATGCGTTTTAATAGCAGTAAGACAGGAAGTTATTAATTTAGAAAGTTCAGTGGTAGTGCAAGAGCTAGAAGTTGCAATAAACCGTGCTTTGTTAGGTTTTTTATGAAGTTTTGGTAACCAGTATAGCGTAGGAAGCTTGTCCTGGCCTTCGTTAACACAGAAAGTTTGTCGACCGTAAAAAGCCTCCCCGACCTTCATCATAGTGCGGTTTATATTTTATCTTGTGCTTTGGAGTCGTTGTGAAAATAGTTGAGGGTCACTGATGAGGCCTTATTGGCCATAACCATCTAGTCTGGCCCAGAAATCCATGTACACTTCATTCTTTTCAGTTGTTCGGTTTCCTTCCAGTGGATAACCTTTTAATAGAACATATTTACTGACCGTTCCAAGTGGGTTCTTCCGTTTTGTTTTATTATTGTTAAAGTTTGTCTTTGAATGTATGTACTCCTAAAAACGTTTTTTTTTTATTTTGGATAGCCGTTTTTGCCATTTTGGTGGAAAATTACTGTCACACTGGCATTCCGCTTATGACGTTTCAGTAGTGAAGTTGTCATTACGCAAACACGCCTATACAAATACATTGCCACCTTTATCGCCGAAAAAATGAAAATTTAAGATGAAAAATTGTGATATTTTTCTTGTTTCTGCTCAAAATATAGTTTGTGGGCACTCGTTAGAACTGCCTCACCGAGGCGGTTTCTAACGAGTACCCACACTCTATATTTTAGAGCAGAAATAAAAAAATAAGGTACACCCCCGGAAACCCCAGTTTTACTATATAAAAGTGGGGTTCAAGGGGGTCAAAATTATATAGGCGTGTTTTCGTGATGTTTATATTTGTGTTGCTTTCCTTTAGTGTCTTGCATTGAAGGTGTGATTCCTGACCATTATTTTCGCTGTCACAGTATACCGAAGTTTTAAAAAGACTATATCGAATCAATAATGCTAAAACTGCTTTTCCTTGTTAACCCCATTTTTTATTTTCTTTGCGATTATGTATTTCAATGAAACCGGATAGCTCTAGCATGTTCGTCATTGTTTTGCCATGGCATATTATATAGCAATGTAATACTGCGCACCTTTAATAGGTTTCGTGAAAAAAGGCAAATCACATATGTAAGGTATGGAAGAGCCGGAAACGGAAAGGCAAAACATGCGAAAATAAATGAAGTTTAAGCGTTTTTAATGTGTTAAATTAAATATTTCAGTTGCGTTTTTGGCTTTCCAAAAAAAAAAAAAAAACAGATATAAGCGATACACACACTCAAAGATAAAACCATAACACAAATAAATTGCAACAGAAGCTTCTTTAGGAAAGGAGTTAGTCAATTTATAGTCTATGAAAGAGACTTCAGAAACCGGTGTTTATGCTCAGCTATTTCCGTCATAAAAGTGAACATAGAAGTGAAGGCAATGATCAGGAATCGATTCAATCAACCCACAGCTCCCATCAGAGACACCAAAGGGAAGAAAGACAAATATGAATTAACTAGACCCTAATGGAAACATCAATAGCGGAACGCCAAAAGGACAGTTTCTTTCCCGCAAAATGGCCAACTGGCTATCCAAAACAAAAAAAAATGAGCAATAAACACACTCAAACACAAAATAAACCGCGATAGAATAAATGAAAAAGAAGCCTGGCTTGAAGTGTCTGGCATGGCATTAATATGTTGATATAATGAATATGCTTTCAGAAAAAAAAATTGTTTAATTCAAACACCTTGATTGTGTTATTAGAATCGCATCATTGCAACGGTTGGAACGATGGCACATTGTATTCAATGAATATTATTTTAGACACAAGCGACAGGGATAACTGTATCATACAAATCTGCGTTATCATTATAGTGATCATAAACACGTTTAAATTTTCGGTTAGCGTCTTTTCATCCGTATCCATTACATGCTTTTCATGTAAGACTTTATAGATGGATAACTAACGGCAGGTAACATTCAGGAAACACTCCAATGTCTAGTAATGCTTATTTGCATGATTTGTTTGTTTGTTTGTATTGGAGTTTAACGGCCAAGTCAACACTATTTAGGTCATTTTTAGCTCACCGTCACGTAGTGACGAGGTGAGCTTTTGGGATCACTTTTTGTCCGTCGTCCGTCGTGCGTCCGTGCGTCCGTCCGTGCGTCCGTGCGTCCGTGCGTAAACAATTTCTTCAAACGACATCTCCTCCTAAACCACTGAGCGGATTTTGACCAAACTTCACAGGAATGATCCTTAGGTGGTCCCCTTTCTAAGTTGTTCAAATGGTTCCGGTCCGTTGCACATATAGGTCACAGGAGCCAAAAATCGATTTTTTTCACCGAAAACTTAAAAAATCTTCTTCTCTGAAACTGCAAGGCCCAGGTCTTTGATATTTGGTATGAAGCTTCATCTAGAAGACCCCTACCAAGATTGTTCAAATTATAGTGCTGGGGCCAAAAATGCCCCCGCCCTGGGGCCCTTTGGTTTTACATGGGCTTATATAGGGAAAATCTTTAAAAATCTTCTTCTCTGAAACTGCAAGGCCCAGGTCTTTGATATTTGGTATGAAACTTCATCTGGTGGACCCATACCAAGATTGTTCAAATTATTGTGCTGGGGCCAAAGATGCCCCCGCCCCGGGGCCCTTTGGTTTTACATGGGCTTATATAGGCAAAATCTTGAAAAATCTTCTTCTCTGAAACCACAAGGCCCAGGTCTTTGATATTTGGTATGAAGCTTCATCTAGTTGACCCCTACCAAGATTGTTCAAATTATAGTGCTGGGGCCAAAAATGCCCCCGCCCCAGGGCCCTTTGGTTTTACATGGGCTTATATAGGGAAAATCTTTAAAAATCTTCTTTTCTGAAACTGCAAGGCCCAGGTTTTTGATATTTGGTATGAATCTTCATCTTATGGACCCCTACCAAGATTGTTCAAATTATAGTGCTGGGGCCAAAAATGCCCCCGCCCTGGGGCCCTTTGGTTTTACATAGGCTTATATAGGGAAAAACCTAGAAAAATCTTCTTCTCTGAAACTGCAAGGCCCAGGTCTTTGATATTTGGTATGAAGCTTCATCTAGTGGACCCCTACCAAGATTGTTCAAATTATAGTGCTGGGGCCAAAAATGCCCCCACCCCAGGGCCCTTTGGTTTTACATGGGCTTATATTGGGAAAATCTTTAAAAAATCTTCTTCTCTGAAACTGCAGGGCCCAGGTCTTTGCTATCTGGTATGAAGCTTCACCTAGTGGACCCCTACCAAGACTTTTCAAATTATAGTGCTTGGGCCAAAAATGCCCCCACCCCGGGGTCCTTTGGTTTTACATAGCCTTATATAGGGAAAATCTTTAAAAATCTTCTTCTCTGAAACTGCAAGGCACAGGTCTTTGATATTTGGTATGAAGCTTCATCTAGTTGACCCCTATCAAGATTGTTCAAATTATAGCCCTGGGGCCAAAAATGCCCCCGCTCCTGGGCCCTTTGGTTTTTCATAGACTTATATAGGGAATATCTTGAAAAATCTTCTTCTCTGAAACCACAAGGCCTAGGTCTTTGACATTTGGTATGAAGCTTCAGCTAGTGGACCCCTACCAAGATTGTTCAAAGTATAGCCCTGGGGCCACAAATGCCCCCGCCCCAGGGCCCTTTGGTTTTACATAGACTTATAATAGAGATAATCTTTGAAAATCTTCTTCTCTGAAACAACAAGGCCCAGGTCTTTGATATTTGGTGTGAAGCTTCATCTAGTGGACCTCTATCAAGATTGTTTAAATTATAGCCCTGAGACCAAAAATGCCCCTGCCCCATGGCCATTTGGTTTCACATAGGCTTATGTAAGGAATATCTTTAAAAAAATCTTCTTCTCTGAAACCGCAAGGCCCAGGTCTTTGATATTTGTTGTGTAGCTTCATCTAGTGAACCTTTGCCAAGATTGTTCAAATAATAGCCTTTGTTGATATTTGGTATGAATTTCACCTTTTTAGACCTCCCTCAACATTATGCACATTATAACCCTGAGGTCAATAATGGCCCTCCCCGGGGCCCACTTGTTACTCTATGGATCAGGTGAGCGATCCAGGGCCATCATGGTCCTCTTGTTTAGCCGGTCAGTTTACCTAACAACACTTTCCTGGGCAGGCTTATACGTAAGCGGTTAACCAGTACAGTGCACATTCTTTCGCCAGAAACTGACAACTGCCCTTCTTGAATCAGCGGAAGGAGAGAATGACGCTTATTTGCATGACAGTAAAACGGTACGGTTTGACTGTTTTCTTGCATTACGCAAACACGCCTATACAAATACATTGCCATCTTTATCGCCGAAAAATTGAAAATTTTATGATGGAAAATTGTGATATTTTTCTTATTTCTGCTCAAAATATAGATTGTGGGCACTCGTTAGAACCGCCTCATCGAGGCGGTTCTAACAAGTACCCACGACCTATATATTAGAGCAGACATAAGAAAAATAAGGTATACCCCCCCCCCCCGGAAACCCCAGTTTTACTATATAAAAGTGGGGTTCCAGGGGGTCAAAATGATATAGGCCTGTTTTCGTGATGTATATGATCACAAATAGTTTGTGGTTACCGTGGGTACCGTAGTTACGATCACCTTCCTCAGGGTATTCATTACTGTACCTGTTCTAATATAGTTCTTATTTATGCTCAAACATATATTGTGAAGCGAACATCTTGGGGTCTAAATGGAATCCTCTATTTGGATCGACACCCGTAGCAAACTATTGACAGCTTTGCTTCCCTCTTTAGTTGTACGCCGGTAGGTCAGGCCTCAGATTCTATGACGGTTCCAGCGTAAAGGCTTATTGAGAATTAGAGAGATCTAATTCAAGGTAAAGTTGGGTGGCGCCTGATGCTCTGTCTCTGGTCGGGCCAATCGGAGTCTAACTGTTGGTTTTCTTATGCTCCGGCATTTCAGTGGTTTCTTGCTGTCGAGTCCTCGCCGTTGTTTCATCTCTGTGGGTGATTGGTTATTTGTGTTCACGGAGATGTTGCACTGATGAGTTAGGAGGCCTTCATGCGGACTGCACAAATTATTTGTCTAAATCGCGAGGGAGGTAAGGGCGAGGATTGTGGCCACGTAAAATCGATTTAGGCCCCTCAGTGGAATTCGTTTCCGCTGACCGTTCCATGGCGGTTCTTCTGTCGCGGTTTATGTGTGTTATGGTTTGCCTTTGTGTGTTTGTGTCGCTTATATTATTTTATTTTGGATAGCCTATTGGCCATTTTGTGGGGAAATAAGTGTCCTTTTGGCTTTCCGCTATTGATGTTTCCATTAGGGTCTGTTGTTTCATGTTTGTATTTCTTTCCTTTTGTTGTCTCTGATGGGAGCTGTGGGTTGATTGTATCGAGTGAGTGAGTGAGTGTTTGAGTTTTACGTCCCACCAACAACTAAGGTCATACGGAGACGGGACCTCGGTTTAAAGACTCATCCGAAAGTCTGGAGAAGCCCGGGATCGATCCTGCGACCCCTGGTTTACAAGGCGAGTAGCGTAACCACTGCACCACGGAGGCTTCTATTGATTGTATCGAATCCTGATCATTGCCTCTACTTCTATTATGCATCACTGCACTGGAATTATCGAATGCGAATCTGTTTATATACCAAATTGGAACTCCGTTACGAAAACACGCCTATACAAATACATTACAACGTTCATTGCCGAAAAATGGAAATTTATTATGAAAAATTGTAATATCTTTCGTATTTCTGCTCAAAATATAGATTGTGGGTACACTTTTAAACCGCCTCATCAAGGCGGTTTTAACCAACCCACAATCTTTATTTAGAGCAGAAATAAGAAAAAAAATAAGGTTTTCCCCTGTAAACCCTAGTCTTACAATATAAAAATGCGGTTCAAGGGGGGTAAGAATTATATAGGCGTGTCTTCGAGATGAGAAGCCAAAAATCGGCCCAGGTTTCGCTCAGTAAGGTGTAGAACCTTTGGGAACATTGATGTCATATTGGATTTGGAAAATATCAGATGGTCACTGATGAGATCTAATTGGCTGAAACTGGTTCTGTATTCCTTGCTTCTAAAGCACAATGTTTATAGGCGTTTATAGAATATATCTGATTCTTATCAAAGTTGAATTTTAGGCGGTAGAAATAAGAATAATAACGTGGCATGTTTTCAACAGAAACAAAACACCTTCATAAAACGAAAACCTGTTCTGTATGTTACAGCCAGTATTTCTAAATATATTCTAGAAAATAGTTTTGCAAGAGGCGCTGCCGAAACCGAATTTCTATAGAATAGAAGTGAAGGTAATGATCAGGAATCGATACAATTAACCCACAGCTCCCATCCCAGACACCATATTGAAAGAAGCACAAACATGAAAGAACTAGACCCTAAAGGAAACATCGATTGCGAAAAGCCAAAAGGACAGTTACTTTACCATAAAATGGCCAATTGGCTATACAAAACAAAATAATATAAGCGATAAACACACTCAAAGACAACTGAATAAAATAACCCCGACAGAAGAACCGCCTTAGAACGGTCAGTGGAATGAATTCCACTGGGGGCTTAAATCGAATTTACGTGGCTACAATCCTCGCCCTTATTTCCGTCGCGATAAAGACAAATAATTTGTTCAGTCCGTATGAAAGCCTCCTAACTCATCCGTGTAACATATCCGTGAACATAAAAATCAAACAACCACAGTGATGAAACAATGGTGAGGACTCGACAGCAATAAACCACTAAGTGCCGCAAAAGAAGACCAACAGTTAGACTCCGATAGGCCCGACCAGAGACAAAGAGACTGCATTAATAAAATACACTGCTCAGAACAATTAAAGGAGCAAACATTTAACCCTGTATAACATCACCGCTTGGCAATTTTTAAACTTAAGTAAATGCATAATTTGAAAGTGACATCTCTTAACAATGTTAATGCAAAAATCAAGAAGCAAGGTTCACGTGCAAAACAAGAATGTGAGCTACAACAGGGATACCCCCGATAAAACGGTCGCTCAAGCTGTCGCGTTGCTTGAAAGTGGGTACACCCAAAGGATCGTTGCTGAACGCTTTGATGTATCGAGAATGGTTGTTGTCAGGCTATGGTGACGCTACTAGGAGACGGCCGAGTTTACTAGACGAGAAGGACAAAGTAGAAGTAGAACAAAGATCAGGAATTGATAAAATTAACTTACTCCACCCATCAAAGACACCAAAGGGAAAGAAACACAAACATTAAGCGACCAGACAATAATGGAAACCTAAACAAAGGAAGGCCATAAGGACAGTTACTTTCGCACAAAATGGCCATATGGCCATCCAAAATAAAAAGACACAAGTGACACACACAGTAAGTAACAAACAACACCATAAATAAACCGCCACAGAAGAACCGCCTTGGAACGGTCAGTGGAATGATTTCCACTGGGGAGCTTAAATCGATTTTACGTGGCCACAATCCTCGCCCTTACTTCCGTCGCGATTTAGACAAATAATTTGTTCAGTCCGCATGAAGGCCTCCTTACTCATCAATGCACCATCTCCGTGAACACAAAAAATCAAAGAACCACAGAGGTGAGACAACGGTGAGGACTCGACAGCAAGAAACCACTGAAATGCTGGAGCAAAAGAAAACCAACAGTTAGACTCCGATGAGCCCGACCAGAGACAGAGCATCAGGCACCAACCAACATTACCTTGAATTAGATCTCTCTAATTCTCAATAAGCCTTTACGTTGGAGCCGTCATAGAATCTGAGGCCTGACCCACCGGCGTGCAATTAAAGAGGGAAGTAAAGTTGCCAACCGTGATTGGGTTAACTACCATGCATGCAGTCTGTCGTATAACATCCATGTTGTACCCAATCTTTTTATATCGAAGAATGATTTTACGTAATTTGGGTGCTGAAGTCATTGCGGTTATATATTTTCCTGAATTTATATACTAAGTCACCATAAAATTCGGGTTCCGATAGACCTTGTTGCAGAAGATATTTAAGTCCAATAATGAATTTTGAAATTAAATCAGAATGGCGTCTATAAAATTTTGAAAAGGCTTTGCGTAGTTTATGGTACCGATAACCCTGATTAAGGTGTTTAGCCGTTAATAATTTATTACGAGTGTTGAAGTCAGTTACATGACTACACACTCTAGCAAATCGAATTAATTGCGAAATATAAACGCCATAGGATGGCGCACGAGGAACATCACCATCCAAAAAAGGAAAATTCACAACCTCAAAATCAATAAATTTTGCACGAAACAAATCCATCTACAATAGATAGATGTAAATCCAAAAACGGGGCCTCGGTATCAGAAGAAGTTGCTTTATTTAACTGAAGTTCTGGCCGAAACCGCATGACGTCACAAAGGGAATATCAATATCTTCGAAATCGGCAGTACACGGCCAGAAGGCTACAAATCGACTTCCAGCATGCAATTGGTCAAAGGATATCTAACCAACAATACGTAACAGGTTACATGAAGGTGATCTGAGGACCAGACGTCCGGCAAGAGGGCCTATTCTCACCAGAAAACATCCTGCACGGCGATATGCGTTGACCCAAGAACATCAGAACTGGCGATTGCGAGACTGGCGTACAGTTCTGTTCAAGGGTGAAAGCAGTTTTCACCTGAGTACATGTGATCGAAGTGTTCGAGTCTGGAGACGACCAGGAGAACGAAACGAGGACTGCAATATTGTGGAAACAGACAGATATGGAGGGGGTTAGTGTTGGTATGGGGTCGAATTTCTTATGAAGGCCGAACGGACTTGTACGTGATAAACAGAGGTACATCAATTGCATCACGATGTGGAGATGAAATTCTAGATTCTATTGTGAGGCCTTTCGCTGGAGAAATCGGTGACAATTTCATCGTGAGAGAGAGCGAGAGAAGTAATGGACTGAACGCCACGTTCTCCTGACTTCTCAAAGGCGGTTCTTCTGCGGCGGTTTATTTATGTTGTTGTTTGTTTCTTACTGTGTTTATCACTTGTGTCTTTTTATTTTGGATGGCCATATGGCCATTTTGTGGGAAAGTGACTGTCCTTATGGCCTTCCTTTGTTAAGGTTTCCATTATGGTCTGGTCGCTTAATGTTTGTGTTTCTTTCCCTTTGGTGTCTTTGATGGGTGGAGAAAGTTAAGTGTATCGATTCCTGATCTTTGTTTTACTTCTACTTAAACCCAATAAATGTGTGTGGCCTTCTTTACAGACGTATCTTACAGGGCGATCATCCACCAATGACTATTCAAGAACTCAAAATATCCTTAGACATGAGTTGGAAACACTAGCCTTACAAACTGTTCAAAATTTGGTTCGTAGCATGCCTCGGTGATGCCAGAAGTGCTGAGCTTCTCGAGGTGGTCAAACACATTACTGACAGGAAAAAGTGTCTGATTTGCGCATGTCTATGACATTTGAAATAATCTGACGTTAAGATGGCGATTTCTCAAACATTTATGCAATTTCTTCCTTAACAGGTTACAGGCCGTGATTTGTAAACTGGTTGCCAATGTTTGCCTTAATGCCGCAATTAACATGTTGCAGATAATGTTATTCATCTTTGTGAATCGTTGTTTCATCATCATTATCCAACATCGTTATACGATGAGAAAATATGTGTTTGCTCTTTTAATTGATTTGGGCAGTGTATATTGGCAATAGTTATTTACTATGCAGTTCACCAATTTTATTGTCAGTGGACAAGACGATTTAGATGTTATATATGTTAAATAGAGCGAATGCATGGTAGTCGATTTTTTTTTCATAGGACAACTGTATATTTGTACTGTAATATTACACATAGTGTTAGGTATAATAAAGAGGACCTTACATGAGTTTTCATGCATTATTGGGTTTAGGAGTAACTGTCCTTATGGCCTTCCTTTGTTTAGGTTTCCATTATGGTCTGGTCGCTTAATGTTTGTATTTCTTTCCCTTTTGGTGTCTTTTATGGGTGGAGTAAGTTAATTGTATCAATTCCTGATCTTTGTTTTACTTCTACTTAACAAATTCGATAAGACATGAGCACGGATACATGATGGCATTCAAAACGAATTTAATTCCCGATTTTTGTAGAAAATGTCAATATTCCACCATACGTATACGCAACGTCGTTAAGGACCTCGTACATGTAACGTTACGGGGCATAACTAGCTAATTTTAATGAGTTGATTACCGAATTCAGTACATGACCTTATCATATGACGTCGCGTCTGACAGTGTAATAAAGCCATGTAATAAATTCGATGATCCACTAGTGGATTAAATATGCAAATTAGTTAGATACGTACCGTAACGCTACACGAACGACGTCCTTAATGACGTCGCGTTTACTAATGGCGGAATATTTACATTTTTCTATAATTAACGTGAATGAAATGCGTTTAAATGTCATATAATAAATAGAATCTTGCATTCGTGTTCATGTATTACTGAATTTATTAAACTCGTTGAGGAAATGGGATAAAATGCACGGCAAAGCCTCGCATTTTATCCCTTTTCCTCAACTCGTTTAATAAATTCAATAGTACATAAGCACTCATGAAAGATCCTCTATTTATTACATTCACAGACGCGACTTCATTTGATAAAAGTGAATTAAGGCTCACAGCAGTAAACCAGACCTATATCAATATCTGCATGGAATGCAATTAGTAAAGACTTTCAGAATGCACACCACCATCTGTCTGAATGACAAGGGGAACTATAATTAGAGTACAATGCGGACTTGTTGGTTGTCATTTGTCCATGCATTTCAGTGGTTTCCTGCTGTCGAGTCCTCATCTTGTTTCATGTGGTTGTTTGATTTTTGTGTTCGCGGAGATGTTGCACTGATGAGTTAGGAGGCCTTCATACGGACTGAACAACTTATTTGTCTAAATAGTGACGGAAATAAGGGCGATGAATGTGGCCTCGTAAAATCGATTTAAGCCCCAAGTGGAATTCGTTTCCGCTGACCGTCCCATGGGGGTTCTTTTGTCGCGGTTTATTTTTGGTCTTGTTTGTCTTTGAGTGTTTGTACCGCTTATATTATTTTGTTTTGGATAGCCAATTGGCCATTTTGTGGGAAAGTAACTGTCCAGTTGGCTTTCTGCTATTGATGTTTCTATTAGGGTCTGTTGTTTCATGTTTGTGTTTCTTTCCCTTTGGTGTCTCTGATTGGAGCTGCGGGTTAATTGTATCGATTCCTGATCATTGCCTTCACTTCTATTTTATACTCAGCATGGGGATGAAAGATAAACGACGACTGGGTTAAAGCAGGTGACAAATCGAAGAATAAATCATGGTACATCTCCTATTGAGATTTCCAGAAAATATTTTTCTTCCCTCATTGCAATTAAATTTTCAATGATTATTATGTTTTATTACACATTTAGTTCTAAAAATTATGTTTTAATGGGAAAAAATCTAAACGTTTGTGAGGATATAATTTTAATTTCTTCTTTTTAATCCGATATGAATAATTTATTACGAAAGCAAATTGGATCTCTGTGACTCTGTAATTACCAAATTCGTTCTTCTGTGAATTTAAACAATTAAAACCCATCAAGGCTTTAATTAGAAAAAAAATGCCAAGTCATCCGTATTTTACCTTGGTGTTATTTTAATTACAAATCGCAGTTATAGTTTTGAATGTGATTGTTGCGAATTGGAAAATAGAAGAAAATGTAACTTGAAATTCTGTTTGTTAAACACTTAGTCCCCAACAATATGCTTGCTCAAATGCCCAACATTTCAAACAGTCATGACAAAGAAATTTTTCCTTTTTTTTTCATTACCACCTATCTATTCACCAATTTTAAGGCTCTAGCTCCAACAGTTTTTAAGATATTTTGCTTACAGGATTTAATCCAAAAAATTTCAAAGGTCAATAACTCTTGAAAAACATTATAGCTGAGCTATAGATATATTGGCTACTTAGCGAGTGGTGTCGAGCGGGGCGCGGGGGGGGGGGGGGGGGGGGGCTGAAATCGATTTTACCTGGCAACCATCCTCGCCCCTTACTTCTGTCGTGGCTTAGTCAACTAATTTGTTCAGTTCTCAAGACAGGAAGTTAAGGGCGAGGATTGTTACCGCGTAAAAACGATTTAAGCACCCCACTCCAGTGGAATTTGTTCCAAGACTGTTCTTCTGTCGCGGTTTATTTTTGTTATGGTTTGTCTTTGAGTGTATGTATCGTTTATTTTATATTGTTGTAGATAGCCAATTGGCCATTTTGTGGGAAAGTAACTGTCCTTTTAGCTTTCCGCTATCGATGTCTCCGTTAGGGTCTAGTTGTTTCATGTTTGTGTTTCCTTCCTTCTGGTGTCTCTGATGGGAGCTGTGGGTTAGTTGTAGAGATTCCTGATCATTGCTTTCAATTCTATTTTCCTAATTCCTCAGTGCCCCATCTCCGAGAACATAAAAATCAAACAACTACAGAGATGAAACAACGGTGAGGACTCCACAGCATGAAATAGATGAAATGCTGTAGCAAAAGAAAGCAGTTAGACTCCATAGGGCTGTATTTAATCATTAAGGTTTTTCTATTAACGGGTAATCCTTTGGAAGCAAGGTTTACAAATGAAAATTTAAAACTGTAGAGTGTCAAAAATAGAAGTGGAGGCAATGATCAGGAATCGATAAAATTAACTCATAGCTCCAATCCGAGACACCAACTGGAAAGAAACACAAACATGAAACAACAGACCCTTACGGAAACACCAACAGCGAAAATCCAAAAGGACAGTTACTTTCCCACAAAATGGCCAAAAGGCTATCCAAAATAAAATAATATAAGCGACACAAACACCAAAAGACAAACCATAACAAAAATAAAATGCGACAGAAGAACCGCCTTGGAACAGTCAGCGGAATCAAATTCCACTGGGGGCTTAAATCGATTCTTCTGTCGCGGCATATTTTTGTTATGGGTTGTCTTTGAGGGTGTGTATCGTTTATTAGGGCCCCGCACTGAAAGTGTGGGTGCCCTTTAGTAATCACTCTGTCCGTCCGTCTGTCTGTCTGTCTGTCCGTCCGTCCGTCTGTCCGTCCACAAATTTCTGATAGCGCTGCCGGGGCCCTAGTCAGTTTCACTGACAGCTCTAGTTATAGCCCCGCTTTGAAAAAGTGGGGCTATATTGGATTTGCCATGTCCTTCTGTCATTCCGTGATTCCGTTAATTTGTGTTGGCTCCATAACTTTGTATCTGCTTAACATATTTTCATGAAACTTCACACAAATGTTAAACACCATAAGACAATGTGCAGAGCGAAGGAATTATAACTGTGGATTGCCTACTTTTGGAGTTATTGCCCTTTGAACATTTTCCGTAATTCCGTAATTCCGTAATTCCGTGATTCCGTTAATTTGTGTTGGCTCCATAACTTTGTATCTGCTTAACATATTTTCATGAAACTTCACACAAATGTTAAACACCATAAGACAATGTGCAGAGCAAAGGAATTATAACTGTGGATTGCCTACTTTTGGAGTTATTGCCCTTTGAACATTGAAAAATGGCAATTTTAATTGTGTCCGCTTCATAACTCGAAAACCGTTTGAGATATTTTTAGGAAACTTCACACAAATGTTAAGCACTATGAGACGATGTGCAGAGCGCAGGAACCATAACTCTGCATTGCTTATTTTTGGAGTTATTGCCCTTTGAACATTGAAAAATGGCAATTTTAACAGTGTCCGCTTCATAACTCGAAAACCGTTTGAGATAATTTCATGAAACTTCACACAAATGTTAAGCACTATGAGACAATGTGCAGAGCGCAAGAACCATAACTCTGGTTTTCGTATTTTCTGTGTGTCTGTCTGTGTCTGTTAACAATTTTCGTGTCCGCTCCATAACTTTAAAACCCATTCACATATTTTCATGAAACTTCACACAAACATTAAACACCATGAGATGGTGTGCAGAGTGCAGGAACCATAACTCTGGATTGCCTAATTTTTGAGTTATTTCCCTTTGAATATTGAAAAATATCAATTTTAGCCGTCTTTGCTCGATAACTCAAAAACCGTTTGAGATAATTTTATGAAACTTCACACAAATGTAAAGCACCATATTACGTGTGCAGAGCGCAGGAACCCAAACTCTGGATTGTCTACTTTTTCAGTTATAGGCTTTTGAATATTAAAAAATGGCAATTTTAACTATGTCCGCTCCATAACCGTTTCTGATATTTTCATGAAACTTCAAATAAATGAAAAGCACCTTGAGATGATGTGCAGAGTGCAGGAACCATAACTCTGGTTTGCCTACTTTAGGAGTTATTGCACTTTGAACATTTAAAAAGGCAATTTTGACTGTGTCGGCTCCATAACTCACAAACCATTTGAGATATTTTCATGACACTTCACACAAGTGTAAAGCACCATGAGACAATGTGCAGAGCGCAGGAACCCTGACTCTGATTTGCCTACTTTAGGAGTTATTACCCTTTGAACATTGAAAAATGGAAGATGAAATTTAGTATAAACATGGACATTCTGGTAATGTATCATGCTCATTGAAATGAGGGACAAGGGCTCACAACTCTTAGAGTTTTTTCAGATAATGTAAAATTTTCAACAGTTATTTCTTGTTCATAACTGTTTTCTCTGCAGCTTAAATAACTTTCTTCTCTGACAGCGCTGAAGCGGGGCTATAGTCAGATCCTCTGACAGCTCTAGTTTTATATTGTTTTGGATAGTCAATTTGCCATTTTGTGGAAAAGTAATCGTCCTTTTGGCTGTTGATGTTTCCATTAAGGTGTAGTTGTTTCGTGTTTCTGTTTCTTTCCTTTTCTCTTATGGGAGCTGTGGGTTAATTGTATAGATTCCTGATCATTGCCTTCAATTATATTTTCCTAACTCATCAGTGCCCCATCTCCGAAAACAATTACAGAGATGAAACAACTGTGAGAACTCGACAGCATGAAATAGATGAAACGCTGTAGCAAAAGAAAACAGTTAGACTTCGTAAGGCTGTATTTAATCGTTAAGGCTTATCCATAAACGGGTAATCCTTTGGAAACAAGGTCTACAAAAGAAAACGTAAAACCGTAGAATGTAGTGTTTCTGGACCAGACTAGCAAGTTTTGACCAATTAATCCTCATCAGTGTCCCCTAAATATTTTCTAAATTCCGTATTGAAATCAATGATCGCAAAAGACAAAATTTATACACCGATGCTATGATGGGGCTTCGCTGTTGTTTTATCCTTGAATTTGCTGTGTTCTCGGAGATGTTGTACAGATGATTAAGAAACTCTTCACCTGGACTGGTTAAATAATATGTTTATTTTTCGCAATAATTCTTCACTGTCTCCGACGTTTCGGCTTTTTACAGCCTTTATCACGGGATTGTTCTTTCAAACTATCACATATTTTTCCTATTCATCTTTTGAATGGTGGAAAGATGAATAGGAAAAATATGTGATAGCTTGAAAGAACAATCCCGTGATAAAGGCTGTAAAAAGCCGAAACGTCGGAGATAGTGAAGAATTATTGCGAAAAATAAATGTTATAAAACTGTTTGTGCGTCAAAGATATAAATAATATGTGTCACCCAGGGCAGAACAGAGGGCCTGAGGTAAAGCCACGTAAAACCAGTTTAGGCCCCTAACCATTCCCACAGTAAAGATTTAACTGACCTGTCCAAGCCTTTTTGTCTGTTGTGGTTTATTATTGTCATTTTTACATGTACTGTTGCCGGAAGATAAGTTGAAAGTGACGTCAGCGAATGTTTTTGTTATTAAGCATTGTCAACTGCTGTCAAAAGGTAACTACGCTTCGGTAATGATAATTTTAACGGCATTGCCTTCTTGCCGGCCAATGATGGGTATACTAATGATAACGGTGCAACCTGTCAAACCTACCTGTGGTGGTATACCCGTTTACGTCCCTGCCTACTTATACTCCGACAACAATATCTCCCAGTAAAATCTTTATTTTGGATTACAGTTCGGCAATGTTTGGAATTAAGCTGTAATCTTCTACGTGTAATGTTGTTTTTTTTTTCTCGATAATGCCGTGTGCGTATTCCTTACACTTTATTTCTTTGACGGAATGTGTTAGATAACAATATTGATCTCTGATTGTTTCCATCCCTACTTTTTTCTTTCCCGACTTTTTCCTTCCCTACTTTTTATATTCTGTTGAAGAGTGTGCACGGCGCTGAGCTAGGAAAGAGACTACGGAGGTTGACGACCTCTCCGAAGGGGTTAAATCAGTAATGGCCTTGGTAAATAGACTTTTTAACAGTACTCAGCAGAACCATGTCTCGCCGACAATATTCTGTGTTTGATGATCCAGATGTTGCTGCTGAGTTAGATGAAATCCATCAAAAGTTCGTCATTGTTCCATCTGACGAGGCATCTAACAATATTGTGTTTGTTTGCAAAACACGCTATATAAACTGCTTAAAAGAAGAGCTTGGTTTGAGCACTATGACAGGCAATCAAACATATTATCTTTCTTCTTTTTCCAAAGATGAAATTCTGCGAAACCACCAATCGGTGATGCTTTCGTTTGGAATTTCCCTCCCAGAGGAAGATATGGAACTTCCAAAGTTGTACTGGCTTTCCTAAGCTTCAGCAGAGATACGATCGCGGGTTCAGATAAGTATTCAACCAAGCCTCTTTCACAGACCCTAACACGAATCCTTACTGCAGTTAAAGATGGCATTCAAAAATATTGTGACACTGAATATGCCAGGAATGGTATGAATCAGATGTGGATCTTGAAAAACTCCAAAGAGCTTCTAGAACATCTTCAGTCACAGTCTTTTCTCTGAGTAAACAGCATAAAATCTTTCGATTTATCAACACTCTACACAACTATTTCTCATGATAAATTGAAATCTAAACTCAAGGAAATCATAAATCAATGTTTCTTCCACAATAATGGTAACCGTTGCTACCAGTATGTTGTCCTTGGCTACAAAGACACATACTTCGTTCGAAATCTGATGCACCACAAACGTACAAGGATGCAGATGTCATAAAGATGTTGGAATATCTAATTGGCAATATTTTCGTGGAGTTCAGTGGCCTAATATTTTAGCAACAATTGGCATACCAATGGGTACTAATTGTGAACCGTTGCATGCCGAATTCTTCTTGCACTTGAATGAGGCGGAGTTTGTTCAATGTCTCCTCAAAGCAGGCAAGAAACGCCTTGCACAACAATTCAATTTCACCTACAGATATATAGATGATTTATTGTCTCTGAAAAATGCAAAATTCGCAGAGTACTTGGAGTCCATCTATCCACGTGAACTTGAAATTATGAAAACAACAGAGACTGCAACTTCCTCCTCATACTTGGATTGTTATCTCTATATTGACAACGGGAAGCTTGCTACAGGTTGTACGATAAACGAGATGACTTCACTTTTCCCATAATTAACTTTCCCTTCCTGAGCAGTAATATCCCGTCTGTACCAGCATACGGAGTATACGATTCACAGTTAATCCGTTATGCTAGAGTCTGTTTCAAGTTTCAGGACTTTATAGAACGTGGGAAGGAGCCCACTACCAGGTTGTTATGCCAGGTGTATAAAAAACAAGCTGCTATCAACACTAAGGGGGTTCTATGGGAGGCATCATGACCTTGTTGATCCGTACAATGTGGCCATTTCGAGAATTATTTCTGATGTGTTTGCCAATGGAAAGACATATGAAGACTTCCAAAATCTCGGACATACCATTCCCGGCATTTACTCCCTTTCTTCGTTCAGGTCGATAGTGGGCGAAGGTTGCTTGCCAAGTAATACTTACTATCCTAGGACGCCTGAGTACACTCTTCTGGAGTCCATGTCTGTTGATCTGGACATCAATATTTACATTATGTATTAATGATTTTGGATTAACACTTTGGTACTACGACCTGAACTACTTATGGATATTTAACTATCAAATTTATGCCCTAACTGATGAGTTAGGCGGCCTTCATGCGGACTGAACAAATTATTTGTCTAAATCGCGACGGAAGTATGGGCGAGGATTGGGGCCACGTAAAATCGATTTAAGCCCCCTAGTGGAATTCGTTCGACTGTCCGTTCCAAAGCGGTTCTTCTGTCGCTTGTTATTTTTCGTTATGGTTTGTCTTTGGGTGCTTGTGTCGCTTATATTATTTTGTTTTGGATAGCCAATTGGCCATATTGTGATAAAGTAACTGTCCTTTGGCTTTCCGCTATTGATGTTACCGTTTGTATTTGCATGTTTGTGTTTCTTTCCCTTTGTTGTCTATGAAGGGAGCTGTTGGTTAATTGTATCGATTCCTGATCATTGCCTTCACTTCTATTTTAACCCCGAGCAGTCGTCTATGCAATGACAACGACAAACCGAGTGCGTGTAATATCGTGATGACAAATGTCATTACGAAAGCACGCCTATACAAATACATTGTAATTTTATCGCTGGAAAAAGGCAATTTTCAGATGAAAAAAAAAACGAGATATTTGTTTTTATTTCGATTGTTGGTACACATTAATGATCAAGAAAGTAAAAGAATCAAAAATTCATTAACACACGTTGTTTCTATCTATCACTTCTTTGCTTACATAGTGAAATGCAGATTTTCTAGCTTTGAACTCACTTGAGGGCGTGGGGAGAGAAATATTACTTGGATGTCCTAAATGGTATTTACCAGTTTATCATATTACGTCGCCTCTGATAATGTAATAATGCCATGTAATAAATCCACTAGTGGATTAAATATGCAAATGAGTTAGATACGCCCCGTAACGTTACATGTATGACGTCCTTAGCGACGTCGCGTTTACTAATGGCGGAAAATTGACATTTTTGTAAAATAATAGTGAATAAAATGCGTCTAAATGTCATATGCTGAATAGAAACTTACATTCGTGCCCATGTATTACATTCGTACTCATGCGATAAAATGCTCGGCACAGCCTTGCATTTATCTCTATTCCTCAACTCGTTTAATAAATTCAATGATACATGAACACTCATGAAAGATCCTCTAATAGAAAGGCCTCCAGCAGCAGTTTTCTTTGGTTGGTATCCCGTGCTCCTAGGAGACTCAATACATAAAAGATCTTACATGAGTATTCATTTAACATTGACTTTATTGAACGAGTTTAGGAAAAGGGAAAAATAAAATGCGAGGCTGTGCCGAGCATTTTATCCCTTTTCCTCGACGAGTTTAATAAACTATTGATTTAGAGGAGCTTACATGAGTGTCCATGTATTATTTAATCTATTGAAAGAAAAGAGATAAAAATACTCGACAAACAACGAGTTTAATAAATTCAATAAAACATGAGCACGAATGCAAGATTCTATTTATCATATGACATTTTAAACGCATTTAATTAACGATTGTTTAACAAAAATGCCAATCTTCCCATTAAGTAAACGCGACGTCGTTAAGGACATCTCCCGTTACGGGAGACATCTAGCTAATTTGCATATTTAATCCACTAGTTATCGAATTAATTACATAGCGTTATTACACTCTAAGACGTGTCGTCATATGATAAAATAATGAGTATTACTGACAATTAACCAAATTGTCCCTTAAGGGGAGTAAACACTGCCCTACAAAGGCACATAATTATCAAAAATCCTTAAAAATGAAACGATGAGCCTGATTGATGTATCGTATCTTGAATAAGATGGACTTAACTATGAACAAGAAGCTAATGAGAAAGATAACATATAAGCCGTTCGATTCATATATTGAATGTTTACATGTCAAAACATCTTCGAAAGGTTGTGAGCTTCTTTCCATTTTGTTGAAATCTTAAGCTCCAGCAATTCTGTTGTTTTATGCTGTCGAGTCCTCAACCTTGTTTCATCTCTGTATTTTTTTTTATTTGTATGTTCTCGGAAATGTTACAATGATGCGTTAGGAAGCCTTCATGCGGACTAAACAAAATTAGTGTATACCTCGACAGAGGTAAGGGCGAGGATAATGGTCATGTAAAATCTATTTAAGCCCCCCCCCCCCAGTGGAATTCTTTCCACTGACCGTTCCAAGGCGGTTCTTCTGTGGCGGTTTATTTATGTTGTTGTTTGTTACTTACTGTGAGTATCACTTGTGTCTTTATAATTTTGGATGGCCATTTGGCCATTTTGTGGGAGGGTAAATGTCCTTATGATCTTCCTTTGTTAAGGTTTCAATTATGATCTGGTCGCTTCATGTTTGTGTTTCTTTCCCTTTGGTGTCTTTGATGGGTTGAGTAAGTTAATTGTATCGATTCCTGATATTTGTTTTAATTCTACTTTAATTGCACGGTGACAGTTTAGGCTCCGTTGAAAAGTAGCTGTATTTTTGGCTTTCTAAGTTTGACGTTTTCATACGCTTAAATTGATTTATGTTGGTGTTGTTGTTTTTTTCCCCTTGATGTCTTGGATTGGGAGGCGTGGGTAATTATTTCGACCCCTGACCATTATCTATACTTTTTTTTCAGACTCATTTACGACCTCAGCATAAAGCTTGTATCAGTTGGGTGGTTATACACTATTTATCATATGACGTCGGGTCTGTAATTGCTTTCTGTAATAAATTCGATAATCCACTAGTGCAATAAAAGATACATCCTGTAACGTTATAGGTACGACGTCCTTAACGTCGTGTTTACCTATGGCGGAATATTGACATTTTATAAAACAATTGTGAATAAAATGCGTTTTAAATGCCATATGATAAATAGAATCTTGCATTCGTGCTCATGTATTATTAAATTTATAAAATTCGTTGAGGAAAAGGGATAAAAGGCTCTTTATCCCTTTTCGTTAACTCGTTTAATAAATTCAATAATACATGGACACTCATGTAAGATCCTCAAAATCAATAATTTATTTAACTCATTTTCCCTCAACACGTTTAATAAATTCAATAATACATGAATACGCATCTAAGATCGTCTATATACGTCGAGTTTACAGCGGAAATATGAATACACTATTAAAGATTTTCATCAGAAAATAACAGTTTTGGAAATCAGAACACTCTGTCATATGGATGTGTTATCCCAACGATCATCGAACTTCTTTTCCTATCGTTATTATCTGTCATTGCTGGCTGTAAATCTTAGAGAATTAAATAACTCAGGCTAAAACACGCCTGGGAAATTAAAGTGAGACCAATTTTCTGTATTTATTACACCATTACAGCACCCAAAAGATGCATGTTCAAAATCAGGTGTCATATCTGCATGTTTTCCGCGCTTTCCGCCAAAGAGTAACTTTAGATACTCAGGATGTGCCAGTTTCTTTTAGGCTGTTTTGTAATTTCTCGCCGTTTTTCCCGTTTTATGGCAACTTGAATTTCAGATATGGCTCTGCATGAATATTTATTTTCGTGTGAGTTCTGGTTCGTCCTGACATACAACTCTACAAAAAACTAAATATGTTCTAGAATGGTTATCCTTTGGAAGCAAGGAATACACCACAAAACTGGAAAATATGGGTCAGACTAGCTAGTTTCCGACATTTAGGCTTCATCGGTGACCTTCAATATATTTTCAAAATTCTACAATAGAATCAATGGTCCAAAAGAACAAGACAATATACACTACACTATGATGCAGAGCAGGGAGACTTTTTTACGGCCGCCACACATTCCCAGACAACAGCTGTAGTGACGTTAAATATCTTGTAGAAATGGTTATCATTTATAAGCAAGGAATACACCACATAACTGGAAAACATGTTTTTTTGGTCCAGACTAGCTAGTTTCGGCCATTTAAGCCTCATCGACTGTTCTCCGCAGGGAAAAAACATATCCAAATTAACAGTAACGTTGGAACTAAAACCCAATCTAAGTGCACCGAAAATGTACTGAAGTTCCAATAACCCATTTTTGTTTACAATGGAATCCTCCTCCTTATATGTGGCTAGTGTCCATTTCGAAATTTAGGGGTGTCACTTTTAAATTTATTTGATAATAGCTTAATTGTTTGCGCATTGTGTAGGCCCTGCTTCTGCGGCGTCTGATCTGAGCCTGTACTGTTTGCCAGCGTATCCGTTTTGGGGTTTCCGGTCCAAAATGGGTTAATGAATAAGAGTAGAATGTTACTGTACTAACAACTTATATTCTGGTATTGCATCAAAGTCAATTCAAATGTTGGGAAGGGTCACATTCTAGCAGTTTATTTGTCTATACTGTTACAGTACATATACCCACTACCCCCACCCCGAAACAACGGATGCAATGACGGATTGCATTTCCATTTAAAATAGAAGTGAAGGCAATGATTAAGAATCGATTCAATACCCATAGCTCCCATCTGAGACACCAAAGGGAAAGAAACACAATCATGAAATAACAGACCCTAATGGTAACATCAATAGTGGGAAGCCAATTGGCTATCCAAAACAAAATGATATAAGCGATACAAACACTCAAGGACAAAACATTACAAAAATAAACCATGACAGAAGAACCGCATTGCAACGGCCTGGGAAGCGAATTTAAAAGCCTTAACCATAACAAACCGGAGCACATACTGAGCAAATAAGGTACAAAAATACTGTTACAGATATCCGACACATAGTCATGACTTGGAGAACAACATTAACAAATAATTTGAAAAGAGAGTCTTTGAATGTTTAAAATTTAGCATTTATACTTTTAGAAAACAAGCATCCGAGTGGCATTAAATGAGCATTTGTTTAAGAGACGATATAAAACTGGACAAGCGATTATTCTTGCTCATAAGAGTTGTGAAGGCAATGATCAATAATAGTTACAATTAACCAATACCTCACACCAGTTGGCTATGTTAAACAAAAAGACTTACATTTCAGTACTGGTCATGAACAGACCCTCTTACTTCCACATTATGAATACACATTAGAGAGAAAAAGTAAAAAAAAAAAACAACAACAAAAATAACTAAATGTATGTAGGCAGAGACTACTTATGGCTGGCATACGGCTCACCATAGTTGTCCTGGTGTCAGTTGTTCAGATTGCTACTTTGAAATTTTTAGTTGTTCAAATTGCTATTCGTGGAGTTCAGTGGCCTATTATTTCAGCAAACAATTGGCATACCAATGGGTACTAATTGTGCACCGTTGCTAGTCGACTTGTTCTTGTACTCGTATGAGGCGGAGTTTGTACAAGGTCTCCTCAAAGCAGGCAAGAAACGACTAGCACAACAATTAAATTTCACCTAGAGATATAAAGATGATTTATTGTCTCTGAAAAAAGCTAACTTCGCAGAGTACATGGAATTCATCTATCCACACGAACTTTAAATTAAGGAAACAACAGAGACTGCAACCTCACCCTCATACTCGGATTGTTATCTCTATATTGACAACGGGAAGCTTACTACTAGGCTGTTCGATAAACGAGATGACTTCAATTTTCCCATTGTTAACTTTCCCTTCCTGAGCAGTAATATCCCGTCTGCACCAGCATATAGAGTTTACGTTTCACAGTTAATCCGTTATGCTAGAGCCTGTTCCGAGTATCAGGACTTTATGGAACATGGGAAGGTGCTCACTACCAGGTTGTTGTGCCAAGGGTACCAAAAAACCAAACTGGTATCAACACTAAAGAAGTTCTATGAGAGACACCATGATCTTGTTGATCCGTACAATGTGGCCATTTCCAGAATTATTTCTGATATGTTTGCCAATGGAACGCCATAGGAAGACTTCCAAAATCTCGGAAATACTTTTCTCGACATTTACTCCTTTTCTTCATTCGGGTCGATGGCCATGGTGGGCGAAACTTGCTTACCAAGTAATGCTTACTATCCGCGGACGCCTGATTACACTCTTCTGGAATCCATTTCTGTTGATCTGAACATTGATATTTGTTATTTAGTCTATGGATTAATGGTTTTGGAATAACGCTTTGGTACTACGACCTAAACTACTTATTAAACTTTATGGTCATGTCAGAAAGTGTGTGAAGCTCTAACCTTTCTACTTGACAATATTTACATAAGATTTTGTACCAAGTTATGTAGACAAGATGGGGTATTCCGATGGGTACTAATTGCGCGCCACTTGTGGTTGATCTGTTTTTGTTTTGTTATGAGAGAGACTTCACGATGTCCCTTTCTGCTGAAAACCAGGCTGAAATCATTTTAGCTTTAAGCTCGACTTCTAGATAAGATACTTGGATGATTTATTAAATATTGACAATACCTATTTCGATGGTATGATCTGTCCAATTTACGCCCCCACCCCCCCCCTCCACCAGAACTTCAGTTAAATAAAGCAAATTCTTCTGATACGGGCCTTGTTTTTGGATATATTCATCTATCTACTGTAGATAGGTTTGTTTCTTGCAGAATGTATGATAAACGCGATGATTTTGAGATTGTAAATCATATTAATGTTCCTCGTGTGCCATCCTATGGCGTTTATATTTCGCAATTAATTCGATTTGCAAGAGTGTGTAGTCATGTAACTGACTTCAACACTTGTAATAAATTTTTAACGGCTAAGCTGCTTAGTCAAGATTATCGGTGCCATAAACTACGCAAAGCCTTTTCAAAATTTTATAGACGTCATTCTGATTTAATTTTAAAATTCAATATTGGACTTAAATCTCTTCTGAACCAGAATTTTATGGTGACTTAGTATATAAATTCAGAAAAATAAATTACCGCAATGACTTCAGCACCCAATTGCGTGACAATCAATCTTCGATATAAAAAGATTGGGTACAACATAAATGTTATACGACAGTCTGCATGCATGGCAGTTAACCCAATCACAGTTGACAACTTTGCTTCCCTCTTTAATTGCACGCCGGTGGGTCAGGCCTCAGATTCTATGACGGTTCCAGCGTAAAGTCTTACTGAGAAATAGAGAGGTCTACTGTGTAATGTTGGTTGGTGCTGGTGCCTGATGCTCTGTCTTTGATCGGGCCCATTCTAACTGTTGGTTTTCTTTTGCTCCAGCATTTCAGTGGTTTCTTGCTGTCGAGTCCTCACCGTTGTTTCATCTCTGTGGTTGTTTGATTTGATTTTTTTGTGTGTTCGAGGAGATGTTGCACTGATGAGTTAGGAGGCCTTGATGCGGACTGAACAAATTATTTTTCTAAATCGCGACGGAAGAAAGGGACGTGGATTGTGACCTTGTAAAATCGATTTGAGCCCCAAAGTGGAATTCGTTTCACTAATCTTCTGCCGCGGTTTAATTTTGTTATTGTTGATCTTTAAGTGTTTGTATCGCTTATATAATTGGTTATGGAAGGCAAATTGGCCACTTCGTGGAAAAGTAACTGTCCTTTTGGCTTTCCGCTGTTCGTGTTTCTATTAGGGTCTGTTATTTCATATTTGTGTTTCTTTCCCTTCGGTGTCTCTGATGGGAGATGTTGATTAATTGTATCGATTCCTGATCATTGCATTCACTTCTATTTTTTAACGAACTCATTTGTTGCCAAACTTTTAACTGTTCTAGTTGGTAAGGCATCTAATGCCGTGTCCGTTTTATTGGAAGATGTAAGAAGCTTATAGATTACTACCCTCATGTCTTCATGACATAACCATGTCAGTTGCAATGACGTCGTTAGTTTTGAACAATTGGGCGGCCCGCATCACCAAATGTCTAGAAAACTGACGTTTTTTTTTATTTTATTTTTTTACAAATATAACAAACCATCCGGCTTGTATGCCCAAATGTTGCTCGCTACTTGCGAACTTTCAAGATCGGATCAGCACGGCATCGGATAGGGCCGATTTGTGTTGCGTTTCATAACATTTTGAAATAAAATATGAGTGTCTGGTCTTTAGACACTGAGAATAATAGCATGAGGACTAATAAAAACAATGTCTTAAGTATGTTTTATAAAAGGGGTATCCTTTGGAAGCACGGAATATACAGTAGAATAGAAAAGAAGGCAATGGTCAAGAATAGATACAATTAACCCACACCTCCTATCAGAGACACCAAAGGTAAAGAAGCACAAACATGAACTAACTAGACACTAATAGAATCCTCATTTGTGGTAAGCTAAAAGGACAGTTTCTTTATCAGAAAATGTCCAATTGTCTATCAAAAACAAATCGATATATGCGATACACAGATTCAAATATAAACCTCGACTGAAGAACCGCCTTGCAACGGTCAGTGAAAAGCATTTCACGGGGGTGGGGGGTCGTTATTACGCGGGCATATCATCTCCCTTACTTTTGTCGCGATTCAGACAAATAAATTGCAGTCCGCATGAAGCCTCCGTCTTTGGTCGGGCCCCTCGGAGTCTAACTGTTGGTTTTCTTTTGCTCCAGCAATTCTGTTGTTGTATGCTGTCGAGTCCTCAACCTTGTTTCATCACTGTAGTTTTTTTATTTGTATGTTCTCGGAGATTTTACATTGATGAGTTAGGAAGCCTCCATGCGGACTAAACAAAATTAGTGTATACCGCGGCAGAGGTAAGGGCGAGGACTATGGCCATGTAAAATCAATTTAAGCACCCCCCCCCCCCCCCTGTGGAATTCTTTCCACTGACCGTTCCAAGGCGGTTCTTCTGTGGCGGTTTATTTATGTTGTTATTTGTTACTTACTGTGTGTATCACTTGTGTCTTTTTATTTTGGATGACCACTTGGCCATTTTGTGGGAAAGTAACTGTCCTTGTGGCCTTCCTTTGTTTAGGTTTCCATTATGGTCTGGTCGCTTCATATTTGTGTTTCTTTCCCTTTGGTGTCTTTGATGGGTAGAGTAAGTTAATTGTATCGATGCCTGATCTTTGTATTACTTCTACTTCCCTACCTTACCAGTGTACTACCTCCCAGAACACAAAATCAAATAACCACTCAGATAAAGTAACGGTTGTGTTAATTGTATCGATTCCTTATCATTGCCTTTACTTCTGTTTTGCTAGCTACAAAATTTATGATAAACGCGATAATTGTGATTTTGAGATTGTAGATTTACCTTTGTTGGATGGTGATGTTCCTCGTGCGGCATACTTTGGCTTTTATATTTCGCAATTAATTCGATTTGCCAGAGTGTCTTGTCATGTAACTGACTTCAACGCTCGTAACAAATTGTTAACTGCTTAACTTCTTAATCATGGCCATCGGTATCATAAAGTACGCAAAGCCTTTTTTAGAATTTAATAGACGACTTAATTTCAAAATACAATGTTGGACTCAAATACCTTCTGCAACAAGGTCATTCGGAATCCGAATTTTATGGTGACTTCGTATGTAAATTCAGAAAAAATGTATAATTGCAATGACTTGGGCACCCAATTTCGAAAAATCATTCCTCGATATAAAAAGATTGGGTTCAACATAAATGTTATGCGACAGACTGCATGCATGGTAGTTAACCCAATCATGGTTGACAACTTTGCTTCCCTCTTTAATTGCACGCCGATGGGTCAGGCCTCAGTTTCTATGACGGTTCCAGCGTAAGGGCTTTAATTTAATTTAATTGTATGTAATGTTGTTTGGTGCCTGATGCTCTGTCTCTGGTCGGGCCCATTGGAGTGTAACTGTTGGTTATCCTTTGCTCCAGCATTTCAGTGGTTTCTTGCTGTCGAGTCCTCACCGTTGTTTCAGCCATGTGGTTGTTTGATGTTTGTGTTCTCGGAGATGTTGCACTGATGAGTTTGGATGCCTTCATGCGGCGGTTTACTTTTGTTATGGTTTGTCTTTGAGCGTGTGCATCGCTTATATTTTTTTGTTTTGGATAGCGAACTGGCCATTTTGTGGGAAAGTAACTGTCATTGAGGCATTCTGCTGTTGATGTTTCCATTAGTGTCTAGTTATTTCATTAATGTGTTTCATTCCCTTTGGTGTCACTGATGGGAACTGTGGGTTAATTGTATCGAATCCTGATCATTGCTGTCACTTCTATTTTGAGCAGTGCGGTCGTATCAGAAAGTGTTTGTGTGCCTTTCTCCTTTCTGTTTGACAGAATTAATGTTGAATTTGGTGCTGACTTGTTTGGATAATTTGCAGGAATTCCGTTGAGTGGGGTTGCGCGCGCTGCTTGTGGCTGGTTTGGTTTTATTCTGCTTTGAAGGAGACTTGACGGTGCCCATCATCACGTGAACAAGTCAGTGAAACGAACACCCCCGAAACCCACTTTATATAGAGGAAACGGGTTTACTGGGGTATACATTATTTTTCTTATTTCTGCTCCAAGAGATAGGTTGTGGGTACTCGATAGAACCGGCTCAAAGAGGCGGTCCTATCGAGCACCAACAACATATCTTAGGAGTAGAAATAGGAAAACTACAATAAATTTTCATCAGAAAAGTAGCCAATTTGAAGATGTGAAAAATACACCGTGTCGCAAGGGTCTGTTATCGTAATGTTTGGAAGAAAACCGGCAGAAGGTTTTTGGAGCTCTCTGCTCGATGTCTGGATGTTTGGCATTTGTTGGGTATTGACACAATTATTTCGATGGCTGCATCGGTCGAGTAGGGTCTTCGGGGTGTCTGTTGAATTTGGCAAATATGTCTGTCGCCGAGGACCTGATTTGGGATTTGCGGCTGTCTGTTTCGTATGGGTTTAGATTTTATGAAAATGGGTTTTTCCTTCATGTTTTGTGTTAGTGGTTCTGATTCTTTCCCCTATCATATAATTTATGTTATTACTTCAATTATTCGGATTCCTACCCATTTTGGTTGTTAATTTCAGATACGTTTGTCCTTCCGGTTTAATGTTTGTTTTGTTGGTGGTTCTGATTCATTCCCCCATTTTGTATATTGCTCTTTTAATTAGGTTTGGATATTCTGAGTCACCATCTGTTTGGGAAACAGCTACTGACTCGGTTTGCCCATTGTGTGTTTTGTTTACTGGCGTTGCTCCGTGTATCGACGTCTATCCTAGTTATGTTGTGGGAAGAATTTGGGATCTGATTGTATCAGTTCCTTATCGTTTTTCTTTTAAATTTTGTTTCATGCCGGATTTATGCATGCTTCATGCAGGATCCCTTTGGTGGCTCTGATTGGAGCTGTGGTATATCGATTCCTGATCATTGCTTGCACTTCTATTTATAATAAAGGATGGTTTTGATTGTGTGCTCGTCGGTTTTCCTTTTTCGAGTAGGGTGTTCCTCGTGCTGCATCATTTGCTTTTTGTGTGTCGTATGAACTTCGGTTTACCAGGTGGTCTGATCAAAATGTTGGTTTTTTGCGCTCGTGTAGATAGTCATAAACTGGACAAGGCCTTTACTAATCTTAAATGTGCATAATTTCATTTAGTTTCAAAATTAAATGTTGAACTGAAGTATCTTCTGCAGCAGAGGAGTCCGGAATCTGAAATTGTTTTGCGACTCAGTTTGGCGTGAAAGTGTTCAGCCTGTGACTGTTCAGAATCTGTGATGGCTCCAGCCAAAGGACATTTAAGTAAGTCGGTTTGTGTCTCTTTGAAACTATTTGATCACATGACTTTGATGCCTCAGATGGGAAGTGTGAGGTAATTGTATCGATTCATTGCCTTCATGTGTATAAGGTAAGAAGGTCGTAATTACCATCCCCCCTTTGTAATAACCCATTGCATGTGGAAAACCACTAAATGGCTACCTTGGCAAACAGTGCGGGGCCAGATCGGACGCCGCAGAACGCGGCGCCTGATGATGGTCTGCACTATTTGCAAATAGAATTTTCCGTACAAAATAGAATAAAAACGAATAAATATGCCTACCGCACCCTATATGATAAATGGACTTGTCCAACAACTAGCAATGGAGAGTCCACTAGTATATAATAGGTTAAACGATACTGTCATGTGTATAATACTCATACGGGTATTGTTTACTGGCACTTTATAATACCATTTCGAAAACACACCTATACAGATACATTGTCAATTTTACTGCCGAAAAAAAATGAAAATTTTAAGATGAAAAAATTGATATTTTTCTTATTTCCGCTCAAAACATAGTTTATGGATCAGAATAAGAAAAATAATGTATACGCCTGCAAACCAGTTTTACTATAAAAGGGGGGTGGGGTTAAGGGGTTCAAAATTGAAAAGGGGTGTTTTCGTGATGATTTCAATGTTTTCCACCAGCTAAAGGGCCAACAATTCCTGTTGCTGTAATTAGTTTTTGCCTTTTTATTTTTATAGTTTTTCATTACGAAAACGCGCCTATACAAATGCATTGAAAACTTTACTGCCGAAAAAATGAAAATTTTGAGATGAAAAAGTGTGATATTTTTTCTTATTTCTGCTCAAAATATAGGTTGTTGGTACCCGTTAGAACCGCCTCATCGAGGCGGTTCGAACGAGTACCCACAATCTATATTTTAGAGCAGAAATAAGAAAAATAAGGTTCACCCTGTAAACCAAAGTTTTACTATATAAAAGTGGGATTTAAGGGGGTCAAAATAATATAGGCGTGTTTTCGTGATGATTAGTTTTTGCTTTTACATTTTTATAGTTTTGTTATATTATGATGGACTATTTATATATATTGTTTCTAGTAATTCGTTTACCAGTGTAAGAAATCCTCACAAAATACGTCTGGGTCCGTTTATGTAATATTTTGAATAAGGCCCTGTATTACAACTGGAACAATAATCAAGCAACTTTGATTTTGCTTCGCTAGCAACCGTTTTACTTTTGTTGCTAGGTTAGAAAACTAGTAAGAAACGGTCACTCAGGAAAGGCCACAATCCAAGAACGCAGCCGTCTCAAGTCACCTATAGAAAGTGACACGGGGGCACACCCATAACAGACGAAACATGAACCAACGGCACAAAGCCAAGTAACAACACGACACTACAAAAGACCGCCTTGGGACGGTCAGTAGTGAAACTACTTGAGGCCTTCAACTTCGGAGTTTATGAAATTTCAATCCTCACCCGCAGTTCCCATACAGTGTCAAACAGAATAACAATAAGAAATTGATCTGCATGGAGGTTTTCTAGCTCAACAGTGAGTCATGATAAAATACATGGTAAAATGGTTATGTATAGTTTAATATTATCATGTATCTGGGTTGAGGACCTAACATTAATCTGGCGTTAGAACAGAAGAAAACCACCAGTTAGATCACGGAGGGTCGAACCCAGGTAATATCCGGCTCCACCCTTCCCGAATTCAAAGGATTTATGGTGGGACTGTCATCAAAGAGTCCTGAATCCGGCCCACCGCTGTGAACCAAAGAGTGAAGGAAATTTGTCCACTGTAAAAGGGTCGACAACCAAACACGCGGTCTGTCGCAAAACATCTACACTATATCCATTTTTCATGCATAAGCAACAATTTTTCTGAACTGACCTTCCTAGTATTCTTCTGAATGTATTAACCAAATCCCCATTAAACTCAGGTTCCGACATTTTCTGTTGCAGAACGGTCTTCAAAGAAATTCCATATTTAGAAATAATGTCGTAATGCCGACGATTAACTTTTTTGAAAACGTTTTGCGCAGTTTATGATACCGCTAGCCTTGTTTTAGAAGTTTAGCTGTTAAAATTATGTTGCGATCATAAATTTTAAAGTAATCTCTGTAGCAAAACGAATAAGCTGTGGCATATAAACTCCATAAAGTACAGCCTTAGGGACGCCACCATCCCAGAAAGAAGAAAATACAATTTCAAAATTAAAATCATCTCTTTTATCGTACATTTCGGAAGAGACAGTACCATTAGAAACTATCAAAAGTATATCCAAAAATGGGTCTTCAGATACATCAGAATTAACCTTATTTAACTTTAATCTTTTTGGATAAATTCTATCAACCATTTTATCAAAACAAACATCATCAATATTTAAAAAGACATCCAAATATCGATAGGTAGAGTTGAATGCCTCATTAACATCGGTTTGTTTATTTTTAGAAAGGGACAGCATGGATTCTTTTTCATAACAAAAAGGAAACAAATCTGCAACACGGGGAGCACAGTTTGTCCCCATCGGAATACCACTACTTGTTTTAAATAATTGAGATCAAAACCTTACATAGATATTATCCAATAAAAAGGAATGTGCCTCACAAACCACTTGGCATGTCCAATATTCATAAAAATAAGCATTTCTATCATTGCATGCCAGTTACAAACACATTTCGCGCAGACAAGTAGTTTCAATTAAAGTAAATAAAGTTTCTTTAATCCGATTTTGAGGTAAAGTTGTGTAAAGAGTAGAAAAAAACGTACGTCGACAAACTAGATACACGAAAACCTCCTGCTTTCAGTTGATTCAAAACTTCACTTGAATGTTTTATAGACCAAAATAAGTTAATGCCAGAATTTTCTTAAGCCTTTTCACAGTAGAAGTTTGACTTGTATGATATGAAGTGTTCGTCTCAATAATTAATATTATGTAACTGTACGAGGCCTTTCTGATATTCAATCTTCATCAGTGTGCCTAAAATTTGAAACCAAAAATGGTGATGGGCAAAACTCGGTAAGCAAAGCACATCCTTCTCCGAGCACTCATCAACTTACGAAGCGCAGGATACAGGCCAGCATCCGATATCAGGTAGGAGACTCATAGCGCTACTCATCACGTCAACAATTCCGTGAAATAAAGACCCCATAAACGCTACTTCATATAGACATAACTGGGGTTTTCGGGGGAATACAATGTTTTTTCTTATTTCTGCTCCAAGATACAGGTTGTGGGTACTCGTTAGAACCGCCCCAATGTTGTAGGTACTCGTTAAAGACACATTTTTTTCTTTTATAAAAGGGTGGCCTGTCTAATGATCTCCAATAAACATTTCCTTCGGACCATAGTGCACATCAAAGGCTTATCTTATCTAAGTGATTATGAGGTGATTATGAGCAGATTTCTTGTTTAATAGGGGGCTCAATAAGGGTATTGAGAGATAATATAATTTACTGAGATAGTTTCCAACAACATATTGTTTAAATAACTTCTTTTTAATTTTAAAACAAAGTAAAGAAAAACACTGATATCCATTGTTTCCTTTACTCAAAAGTGCAAAGAAGTAAACAAACAAGGTAAATGAATTGATTAACCACAAAATTTAATCAATCAGTTTTACCTTTATTTATTTATTTATTTATTTATTTATTTATTTATTTATTTATTTATTTATTTTGGTTGAAAGTATGTGATACACAAATCATATAATGTCTAAACCATTAGCATTTTATAGTTTCAGTCAAGATGGAACTATAAAATGTTTGTTTTAGACACAATCATATCAGAAAAGAGAGAGAAAAAAAATAATATTTTATTTTTCACCTTTTCAAGTTTAAAACTAAAATAACAAACACAATTAAATTTAATTTTCTTATTTATATTGCAAACATAGGTTGTGGGTGCTCGTTAGAGCCGCCTCATTGAGGCGGTTCAAATGAGTACCCACAACCTATGACTCAATGAGACGATTCTAACGAGCACCCGCAACCTATGACTTGGAGCAGAAATAAAGAAAAAATAATGTTTATCCCCTTAAACCCCCATTTCTCTATAGAAAGTGGGGTTTAGGGGATGTTCCTTTTTCCTCAAAAACATATATTGTGTGCCTAATGGAAGCAGTTCATACAAGCAGTCACACTGTAAAAACAAATTGTGGGTACCCGTATGAACCGCTTCGCCGAGGTGGTTCTAATGAGTACCCACAATATATGTTTAGAGCAGAAATAATAAAGTTATCAGGATTTTATCTGAAAAAAAAAAAAAAAAAAAACATTTTTGGTGGAAAAAATTTACCAATATATTTGAATTGGCATTTTCTGTGATGTTTATAAATAATGACTACTAAATATAAAATCGGAAAAAAGTGCTGTTGTTTCTTCCATTCAAATCAAAATAAGGACTTAGGTGTAAATGAATAGATGTCATTTGTCAAAGTCATATCCCTAGGTAATTTATTCCCCTCTCTTGGTCCCCTACCTGTATGACATCCTGAACAACCCAAGTGTATTCTATCTCAATGCATGATTCTTTAATAAACGGTCATTAGGATGTTATGTAATAAAAAAATCTGTCTTTAAAACCGCCTTATTGAGGCGGTTCTAACGAGCACCCACAACCAATGTTTTGAGCATTTATAGGAAAAATATCACGGGTTTTCATCAGAAAAGGAGCCATTTTGGAGATATGAAAAATTCACTATGTTGTACAGGTGAGTTATCATAATGTCATAGGCGTCCAAAGCCAACACGGCCCCAGAAGCATGGCTGTCCCGTATCTCAGGTAGGAGATGTCTCATGTAGCGAGAACCTGCAACAATGTAACTAAAAGAAATGGAGGATCTTACATGAGTGCCCATGCATTATTGAATTTATTAAACGAGTTGATGAAAAGGGATAAAATGCGAGGCTTTGCCGAGCATTTTATCCTTTTTCCTCAACGAGTTTTATTTTATTAAACGAGTTGATGAAAAGGGATAAAATGCAAGGCTGTGCCGAGCATTTTATCCTTTTTTCTCAACGAGTTTTATAAATTAAATAATACATGAGCACGAATGCAAGATTCTATTTAACATATGACATTTAAAACGAATTTTATTCACGATTTGTGTACAGGAATGTCAATATTCCACCTATGTGAACTCGACGTCGTTAAGGAGGTGGCACATTTAACGTTACGGGGCATATCTAACTAATTTGCATATTTAATCCACTAGTGGATTATCGAATTTTTTACATGGCGTTATTACACTCTGAGACGCGACGTCATATGCTAAATAGCAATTGAAACTGCAATCAACATTTGCTCAACAGCTGCTCTAGATACCTGCTTAATAGTACGAAAGAGATGTGAAGCAGTGATCAGGAATCGATACAGTTAGCCAACAGCTGCCATTAGAGACAACAAAGCGAATGAAACACAAATATGAAATAACTAGACCCCAATGGAAACGCCAACAGCGGAAGGGCCAAAAGGATAGTAACTTTCCCACAAAAATGACCAAAAGGCCACCCAAAACAAAACAAAAAATATAAGCGTTACACACACTGAGGGGGGTGGGGTGCTTTCATCGATTTTACGTAGCTACAATCCTCGCCATTACTTCCGTCGCGTTTTAAACAAACAATTTGTTCAGACCGCATGAAGGCTTCCTACCTCATAAGTGCAACCTCTCCGAGAACACAAAAAACAAACAATCACAGAGATGAAATAACGGCGAGGACTCGACAGCAATAAACCACGGAACTGCTGGAGCCAAAGAAAACCAACAGTTAGACTCCGATTGGCTCGACCAGAGACATAGCATCAGGCACCAACCAACATTACATAAAAAATAATTCTCTTTTTATCTCAGTAAGCCTTTTCGCTGGAACCGCCATAAAATCTGAGGCCTGACCCACTTGCAATTAAAGAGGGAAGCAAAGTTGTCAATCGTGGCTGTGTTAACTACCATGCATGCAGTCTGTCGTATAACGTTTATGTTGTACCCAAACTTTTTATATCGAAGAATGATTTTACGAAAGCTATAATCAAGAAATATATTTAAAGAACTCAGCCATTTTAAGAAACCGAATCTTATATAGCCTCTATACCGCAGTGGTTAGTGCGTTCGACTTATGATCGAGAGGTTGAGGGTTTGAAGCCTTCATGCGGACTGAACAAGTTATTTGTCTAAATGGCGACGGAAGAAAGGGCGAGGAGTGTGGCCACTTAAAATCAATTTAAGCCCCCCCCCCCCACCCGCCGATTGACATTCGTTTCACTGACCGTTCCAAGGCGGTTCTTCTGGCTTTGTCTTTGAGCGTGTGTATCGCTTATATTTTTTTGTTTTCGATAGCCAATATGCCATTTTGTAGGAAAGTAACTGTTCTTTTGGCTTTCCGCTATTGATGTTTCCATTAGGGCCTAGTTTCATGTTTGTGTTTCTTTCCCTTGGGTATCTCTGATGGGAGCTGTGGGTTGATTGCATCGGTTTCTGACCATTGCTGACACTTCTATTTTGAATCCGGCCACCGGAGGCGAGATGTGCCCTTGTGCAAGACACGTATTTCCACTGCCCCACTCAACCCAGGTGTAAATGGGTAGCAGGTGTTAAAGTCACTGCCTCCCTTTCGTACGCGTGGTTACTTTCGGGATGCGTGTTCGAAGGCGATTCAAATAAGCTAGAAGCTTTCATCGCAAGCACAATAAAATAAATAACCGTTTGAACTAACCGGAATTATAAAGAATTACCCAGGAGGCTGAATTTCCGTGCATTGTTTCATAATCATTTGTTGTTCGCATGTACCATTTCTCCAAGTTTGCTAAATGAATGGTTTGACATATGACTGACATTAAATGAAATAATTTGAAAATCCCTTTGCAATATAAAAGACATAATTTCTCACAAGGGGCTATAAATCATGGAAAACAATTACCAGCTGTTTGATGAAATCATTGGCTTGTGACATTTCACCTTGTGTGACTTAAGAAAATCAAAGTCTAATGAACTGATCGCAACGGCAGAGAAGCATTGTTAAGGAAACATTAACTATGTTTTGTCTTAGTTACTGTTACGTTCGATGGAAATGGCGAATTGCCATACAGCAGCTCGTCATCGTCAGGGCACGGCAGGCATCTGTTTGTAGAAGACTGCTATAAAGCGGTTTCCATATTCTGCAAAATGGTAATGGTTTATGCAGTATCTAACAATTAGAAGACGATCGAAATTTCTGAATCAGCATCTATATTGTCTTGGATCCATTCGGATGTTTTCGATTTTCTGACATTAAACATTTGAGAACTTCGCTTTTGTGCTCGCAAGGCGGTGTAGGACAAACTTTGGGCTCTATGTCGGTTCCATCATAACTGCAATAAGAAGATTGGGTTTGATTTTGCAATCAAAGTTGACTCAGCATTTCAAACATTGTATACGATAAGGCTGATGTAGTTTAAATATACATACTAACTTCAGTTATCATATCGACTATATACTTTAACCACTAAACAGGCCACTTTGCATCTTTTATATACAAAAGATTCCGATAAAATCTTCTAATGCCAAAGACTTAGTATAATTCAACACGTAAAACTCATGAAAGTAAAACAGTATGGATACGAAGATAAAAAAAATCCATCCAAGTGGCATCAGCAAACGTGCATTCTAATGCACTTCTGTATGTAACGCGACGTTTGATTAGATAACGTCAAAAAATTGCGACAGTATATCCTGCGATATACTGTCGGAAATCCGACGTCATCACGTAACGTCACTTTTCATTGGTTGGCTTTTGCTTTTACACAGCTCCCTGTGCTTTCCGTTTAGGGCAAAGACAACATTTTTTTTAAACAAAACAAGTGAATAAGTGCATTAGAATGGGGATAACTGTATTGATAATTGTCACTTGGGGAGGTAAATCGTTGGTTTTACGGTTGCAAATTCCGTTTTACGGCTCCGCTGACGCGTCGCCCTAAAACGAAATTCCCGACCATAAAACCCCCGATTTTCCTCCCAAATGACAATTGTGAATACAGTTATCCCCTAATTATGCTGTGACCTATCGCTAGCTGTAGAACGCTGAGCAGATTAGCAAGAAAGAAAAGAAAACCCAAGTATTCAGGAAATACTGTCAGCTAAGGTCACGCAAAACATCGAGGACTTAATGATATGATGAACAAACAGAAACACAGAACAACACGCGCATCACAATACACTACTTTTGAACAGTCAGCAGTAAAGGAAATGTGTATAAAAACATTCATTATTAAGACGTCGCGTCTTAGAATGTAATAACGCCATGTAATAAATTCGATAATCCACTAGTGGATTTAGTTTTAAAAATAACGCTACGTCACTTTATACGTACGAAGTCCTCAACGACATTGCGTTTACTAATGGCGGTATATTGACATTTTTGCAATCGTCAATAAAATTGGTTTCAAATGTCATATGAAAAAAAGAATCTTGCGTTCTTGCTCATGTATTGTTGAATTTATTTAACTCGTCGAGGAAAGGCATTTTTCCTCAACTCGTTTAATAAATTCAATAATACATTAACACTAATGTAAGATAATCTGCATTAAATGTCAAGCAAAACAACCAGCTCTCACTTTCCAGTCCAGATGACTGTAAAGTGGTCATTACGATATTTCAACCGGGTTTCTGCTCTTAAATATTACAATAGCATACATTATAGTACATTTTTAACATCACCAAAATAGCCCTTTTGTAGAGCATATTTGTTATATAAATCCGTGATATTTGTCTTATGTATACTGCAAAGATGGGTTGTGGGTTATCGTTAGAACCGCCTCTTCTCATTGAGTACCAGCAGCTTATGCCATTGTCGAGTTTCATAGATTCAATATGAAATGACCACGAGTGTAAAATATGTTTATCATATTACGATTTGAAGTCGGATTTTATCGTCAAAGAAGTTCAAAAGAAAACATTTCGTTGTCTCGGACGGCGCCATGAGGTTACAAAAAAGAAGTAAAACAAAGATCAGTGATTGATACAATTACATGTAACTTACTCCACCCATCAAAAACACCAAAGGGAAAGAAACACAAACATGAAGCGACCAGACCATAATGGAAACCTAAACAAAGGAAGGCCATAAGGACAGTTACTTTCCCACAAAATGGCCATATGGTCATCCAGAATAAAAAGACACAAGTGATACACACAGTAAGTAACAAACAACAACATAAATAAACCGCCATAGAAGAACTGCCTTGGAACGGTCAGTGGAAACATTTCCACTGGGGGGGGGGGGGGTGGGGGACTTAAATCGATTTTACGTGACCACAATCCTCGCTCTTACTTCCGTCGCGATTTAGACAAATAATTTTTTCAGACCGCATTAACCTCCTAACTCATCAGTGCAACATCTCCGTGAACACAAATAATCAAAGAACCACAAGCCAGAAACCATGTGTTAATACACCTGTGGTCGTATGATGTTTATGACATGACCTTATCAACTAAATAACAGCGATGTTATATGATAAATGATAAATAGAGATTATCATATGGCATTTTTCATATCATACCCCATATCAGCCCTCGACCCACATCAGCCCTCGGGCCTTCGGCCCTCGGGCTGATATGGGAGTCTCGGGCTGATATGGGGTATGATATGAAAAATGTCATATCATAATCTATTTATCATACATTTCACAATTGTTCAAAATAATTTGTATTAATTGCATCTGCCTAATACCAAAGTTACAATGAGAATCTCATTATCTTCGGTCTAGCTATGTAATTTAAGGGCTGCTTGAGATTTGACAGAATGGTGAAAAACTACATTTGAAAAAGTCATCTGTTTATGTCGTCTGCTGTTTTTTTTTTTTTTTTGCAAACTTTTCAAAACTATTTTTTGCATACAGGCAAACAATGTGGACCCAGATCAGACTGCTCCTAGAGGAGCAGTCTGATCTGGGTCCACACTGTTTGCAAAAACAAATAAGAGACTTTTAAAGTCAGCAAAGACTTATCCAAACAGTTCAAACAGACGAAAATATTGCAAATTGCAAATGGCGTCCTGAACAACAAATGCGAAATGCCGAAAAAGGAAGAACGCCGCGTGTTCCGAATAGGGTGACGTCAGAGGTATGATAAAGGCTTAGGGATGCGATAAAGGGTTGTGATATGGATTTTCGGGGTATGATAAAGCACATGCGATATGGCAGGCACATGCAAGCGTGATACGTGCATTGGTGTCACGTTCGTATCGCATAATCAAAACCTAAGTATTTTATACTAAATGTATGATAAATTCTTTTATCATATGAGGTCTCGTCTGAGAGTGTAATAACGTCATGTAATATTTTCGATAACCCACTAGTGGAATAAATATGTAAATTAGCTAGAAACGTACCGTAACGTTACATATACGACGTCCCTAACGACGTCGCGTTTACAAATGGCGGACGATTAAAATTTGTGTTAAATAATCGAGTATCTAGAATGCGTTTTAAATGTCATATGATAAATAGAACCTTGCATTCGTGTTCATGTACTATTAATTTATTAAACTCGTTGTGGAAAAGGGATAAAATGTTCGGCGAAGCCTCGTATTTTATCCCTTTTCCTCAACTCGTTTAATAAAGTCAATAATGCATAACCACTCATGTAAGATCCTCTCTTTCTTATACCAATCTGAAGTGCATCTGGTATAAAGTTAAGAAGATTTACTGATTGCACTGATTAATGTGATATTTCATATCGATTGGATTATAAAACCGTTCACTTTTAATAGGTGTGACATAATTTTCAATTTATCTGAGATAATTGACAAGTTCCAGACGGGAGGAACGTGGAGAAAATAATTGCTGCCTATGGTTAACAGCACGGAAGCTGTTAAAGATGAAATAACGTAATTATTTTGATTCTGTGCCATGCACTAATATTCTGTTTATGCTGGAATTCAATGACAGATGTGATGTTCTTCATAAACATGTTTTATGTAGGAAATCCAATGCGGGACTCTAGCAAACAATGCAGGCACATATTAGACATCGCGAAGTGTGGCGAAAGATCAGGATTTTCACATTTTTGTGTTGTTGTTTCTTTCCCTTTGGTGTCTCGGCTAGGATGTGTAAAGCATGTGTATCGAACATTTTCAGCCATTTACTATACAGCTTTATATTAAGACATCCCTAAATATTGAATGGTCTCCAGCTGTATATATCGTGGAAAACTGTATAAATTACATAAAGGAATAAAGACTTTGGAACAAATGAAATCGATTAGAAGCCTCAGTGGTGTAATTATTATGCTACACGCCTTGTAAAGCAGGGGTTGCATGATCGATCCCGGGTTTCTCCAGACTTTCGGATGAATCCTACAAAGTATCATTAAAATATTTTAAACGGTTGATGAGTTATGCTCCGAAAATGAAATGTTTAAAAATATAGATCAGGGGAGTTAATTCTAAAATAAAGACGAACAGAGTTGTCATTCATGCACTCGACACTCAGCTATGACCTGTTCTATAGTCTTACGAAGTATTATTGAAGTAGTAAAGACACCAAAGGGAAAGAAATACAAACATAAAGCGACCAAACCATAATGGAAACCTAACTAAAGGAAGGCCATAAGGGCAGTTACTTTCCCACAAAATGGCCATATGGCCATCCAAAACCAAAAGACACAAGTGCTACACACAGTAAGTAACAAACAACAACATAAATAAATCGCCACAGAAGAGCCGCCTTGGAACGGTCAGTGGAAGATTTCCACTGGGGGGCTTAAATCGATTTTACGTGGCCACAATCCTCGCCCTTACTTCCGTCGCGATTTAGACAAATAATTTGTTCAGTCCACATGAAGGCCTCCTAACTCATCAGTGCAACATCTCCGTGAACACAAAAATCAAAGAACCACAGAGGTGAGACAACGGTGAGGACTTGACAGCAAGAAACCACTGAAATGCTGGAGCAAAAGAAAACCAACAGTTAGACTCCGATGAGTCCGACCAGAGACAGAGCATCAGGCACCAACCAACATTTTCTCTCTAATTTTCAATAAGCCTTTACGTTGGAGCCGTCATAGAATCTGAGGCCTGACCCACCGGCGTGCAATTAAAGAGGGAAGCAAAGTTGCCAGCCGTGATTGGGTTAACTACCATGCATGCAGTCTGTCGTATAATATCCATGTTGTACCCAATCTTTTTATATCGAAGAATGATTTTACGAAATTGGATGCTGAAGTCATTGCGGTTATTTATTTTTTCTGAATTTATATACTAAGTCACCATAAAATTCGGGTTCCGATAGACCTTGTTGCAGAAGAGATTTAAGTCCAATATTGAATTTTGAAATTAAATCAGAATGGCGTCTATAAAATTTTGAAAAGGCTTTGCGTAGTTTAAGGTGCCGATAACCCTGATTAAGGAGTTTAGCCGTTAATAATTTATTATTGTTGAAGTCAGTTACATGACTACACACTCTAGCAAATCGAATTAATTGCGAAATATAAACGCCACAGGACGGCGCACGAGGAACACCACCATCCAAAAAAGGAAAATTCACAATCCCAAAACCAAAGTCACCGCGTTTATCATAAATTTTGCACGAAACAAATCCATCTACAATAGATAGATGTAAATCCAAAAACGGGGCCTCGGTATCAGAAGAATTTGCTTTATTTAACTGAAGTTCTAGGGGGTAAATCTGACTGATCAAACCATCAAAATAGGTATTATCAATATTTAATAAATCATCTAAATATCTAGAAGTAGAGCTAAAAGCTTCAATAATTTCAGATTGGTTATCAATGGAAAGCGACAAAATGAAGTCTCTTTCATAACAATACAAGAACAGAGCAGCCACAAGAGATGCGCAATTAGTACCCTTCGGAATACCCACAATTTGTCTAAATAACATAGTACCGAATCTAATATAAATATTGTCAAGTAGAAAGGTGAGGGCATCACACACTTTCTGACATGACCAAAGTGTATAATTCTTATGCTCTTTAGAAGTGAAAAATGCATTTCTGACATTACATGCAAGATAGAGAGAATCTTCTCTGTTAAAAGCCCATTCAATTAAATCATTAAGCTTTTCTTTTATAAGATTATGAGGAAGTGTAGTGTAAAGAGTGGAAAAATCGTAGGTAGACAGACTAGAAGCACGAAAATGTCTAGATTTCAATTTATTTAAAACCTCATTCGAATTTTGTAAAGGCCAAAACAGATTTCTTCCTGATCTTTCAAAGACTTTATCACAATATTTAATTACATGCGTTTTAATAGCAGTAAGACAGGAAGTTAATAATTTAGAAAGTTCAGTGGTAGTGCAAGAGCTAGAATTTGCAATAAACCGTGCTTTGTAAGGTTTTTTATGAAGTTTTGGTAACCAGTATAGCGTAGGAAGCTTGTCTTGGCCTTCGTTAACACACACAGCAAACTTGGTGGCTGAAAGACAAACATGTTTATCTACTATAGCTCTCCCTTCAGCTAAATGCTAAAGTTCATAGGCCTTAGTACCACCAAGCTCCTGCTTAAGCGTGTTAACATAGTGGAGCCGTCACACAACGACAACGTTGTTAGCGGCCTTGTCTGCAGGGGCCAAAACAAACTTCAAACTTTAAGCCCCCCTGTGGAAATCTTCCACTGACCGTTCCAAGGCGGCTCTTCTGTGGCGATTTATTTATGTTGTTGTTTGTTACTTATTGTGTGTATCACTTGTGTCTTTTAATTTTGGATGGCCATATGGCCATTTTGTGGAAAAGTAACTGTCCATATGGCCTTCCTTTGTTTAGGTTTCCATTATGGTCTGGTCGCTTAATGTTTGTATTTCTTTCCCTTTGGTGTCTTTTATGGATGGAGTAAGTTAATTGTATCAATTCCTGATCTTTGTTTTACTTCTACTTTTCTTATGAAATTCTTGAATACCTAGGTTAAGATGACGTAAAGACGTCTGAGGCTTAGGAGGTAATAAGTTAGTATTTTGAGAATAGAAAGAAATGCGTTTCTTCACTAGTTTTAAAATGCTAAGTTTCCAGTCCTTAAGGGCTCTATGCTCAACATACTCTCGCTTACACCATCGATTACCGAGTTCATTCAAGGAAGCAGCGATTTCATCTCTACATTAACTGAAATCAATTTTAGAAGGAAACCGATATTTCGGTCCTTTAGAAATTATATTCCTTATCCTAGAATCAGGAATAATTTTCAAATTGCCAGTAATTACATGACCAGCAGCAGGATAGCAATACTTTGAGTTTTTACAATCACATGAATCAGGAGTATTAGTATCAATATCAAGATCTTAAACAAGTTTATTGAAATTAAAAATGATAGATCTAACAGGTTTGTTATATTTATAGCAAATTATAGGTGTTTCAGTATTTTGAAAATAAGCAGGAATGGAAGAAAGCACCGATCTCTCACGGAAGATACTTGGCAAAATGAAGTATTTCAAACGGTTGCCGAGTTATGCTCCGGAAACGAAAACAAAGTAAAAATATGGATTAGGGGGAGGGGATCTAAAAACGAAGACAAGCAGCGTTGTCATTCTTCCTCGAGACACTCCGCACCAACCTATTCTATAGTCATACCAAGTATCATTAAAATATTTGAAACGGATCGGGAGTTATGCATCGGAATTTAAACGCAATGTTGAAAACTATGGATGAGGGTAGATAATTCGATCATGAAGACAATGGGAGTCGCCATTCTTACACGCGCAATGACCTGTTCTGTTATCATACCAGGTATTGTTGAAATATATCAAACGGTTGTCAAGTTATGCTCCGGAAACGAACATAAAGAAAAAAATATGATTCAGGGGAGATAATTAAAGACAAAGACAAGCAGACCTGTCTTTCTTGCACATAACACTCCGCACCAACCTGTTTTATAATCATACAAAGTATAATTTAATTATTTCAAAACAGAAGTGAATGCAATGATCAGGAATCGACACAATTAACCCACAGCTCCTGTTAGAGATACCAGAGGTAACAAAACACGAACATGAAATAACTAGACCCTGATGAAAACACCACGAGTGGAAAGACAAAAGGACAGTCAATGGCCAATTGGTATCCAAAACAAAAAATAAGCGATACACACACTCTTAGACAAACCATAGCAAATATAAACCGTGACAAAAGAAACGCCTTGGAACGGTCAGTGAAACGAATTCCACTGGGGGGGGGGGGTTGAATCGATTTTACACGGTCGCAATACTCGCCATTACTTCCGTCGCGATTTAGACAAGTAATTTGTTCAGTCCACATGAAGGCCTCCTAACTCATCAGTGCAACATCTCCGTGATCACGAAAAACAAACAACCACAGAGTTGAAACAGCGACACGAAACCACTGAAATGCTGGAGCAAACGAAAACCAACAGTTAGACTCCGATCGGTCCAACCTGAGACAGAGCCACAAGCACCAACCAACATTACGGAAAATTACATTCTCTCTAAGTCTCAGTAAGCCATGTACTCTGGAACCGTCATAAAATCTGAGGCCTGACCCACCGGCGTGCAATTAAAGAGGAAAGCAAAGTTGGCATCCGTGATTGGGCGAACTACTATGCGTGTATTTTTCGTATAACATTTATGTTTATCCGGTCTTTTTATATCGAAGTATGATTTTACAACATGGGTGCTGAAGTCATTGCAATTTTATATTTTTCTGAATTTATGTACTATTCGAAAATAAAGATAAGCAGATTTGCCATTCTTGCACGCGACACCCAGCAATTGCCTATTATGTAACCTTACGTCTTGCACGCATTATACCAGATATTGTTGAAATATATCAAACGGTTGCCGAGTTATTTTCCGGGAGCGAAAATAAGGTAAACTAATGGATCAGGGGAGATAATTAAAAAACGAAGACAAGCAGAGTTGTCATTCTTGCACGAACTACGCCGCACCAACCAGTTCCATAATCCTATTAAGTATCGTTCGTGAAATATTTCAAACGGTTGCGGAGTTATAATTGCCTTCACTTCTGATATGTTCCGAAAACGAAATGTTGACACCCGCCCGTCGACGTACATCATTGTAATAATGGAAATGAAAAGCTAAAAGGTTGTCTTTGGAACAAAGAACACATAAGAGAACGAAAATCGGAGGCTCGGTTTTATTGAGTCTCTTCATACACAGCAATGTACCCCCCCCCCCCCACACACACACACACTAGCACCGTCTCAAGCGGTATTCGATTTTCAGTGTAACCAGAGTGGGTTCAATGATCTCAAAGGAAAAGAAAATATAAACTGCACTTTGATAAAACACGGGGCGCCTTTTTTACAGCCGCCGCCACACCTGGTTAAAAAACTTATTGGTTTCTTGCTATCGAGTCCTGACCATTGTTTCAACTCTGTGGTTATTTGATTTTTGTGTTCACGGAGATGTTGCACTGATGAGTAAGGAGGCCTTCATCCAGACTGACTAAAGTATTTGTCAAAATCGCGTCGGAAATAAGGACACGTAAACGATTTAAGCCCCGCTCCAGTAGAATTCGTTTAACTGACCGTTCAAGGCTGTTCTTCTGTCGTGAATTATTTTGTTATGATTTGTCTTTAAGTGTTTGTATCGCTTATATTATTCTGTTTTGGATAGCCAATTGGCCATTTTGTGGGAAAGTAACTCTCCATTTGGCTTTCCGCTAGTGATGTTTCCATTAGGGTCTAGTTGTTTCATGTTTGTGTTTCTCTCCCTTGGTGTCTCTGATGGGAGCTGTGGGTTAATTGTATCGATTCCTGATCATTTCTTTTACTCCTTTTTATTCATCATGCCCCTTTCTATTGAAAACCAATCTGAAATTAATTAAACATATTCAATACCTACGAGTCACAATTTTAATTAAATAAAGCAAATTCGTCTGATACTAAAGCCTTGTTTTGGAGCGGCACGTATCAAGATACTAGGTTTATTTCATGCAAATTATATGATGGACGCGGTGATTTTTGTTTTAAGACTGTTGATTCTTTTTTGATCCAGCAATACAGTTATTTCATGCTGTCGAGTCCTCATCGTTATTTCATCTCTGAAATGGATAGTTCTTTATGTTATCGCGCACTGATGAGTAAGAAACCCTTCATGCGGACCGAAAACATTTTGTCCTATCCACGGCAGGACCAAGGGCGGGGACTTGGGTCACGAAAAATCGATTTAACCACACCCCACCCCGCACGTAAGTTTTTCTTTCTTTCTTTTTTACTGACCCTTCCAATTCGGTTTTTATGTCGCAGTTTATTTTTGCTAAAGTTCGTCTTTGCATGTATGTATTGCTAATATATTTTTATTCTTGATAGCCGTTTGGCAATGTGGTGGGAAAGTAACTGTCCTTTAGACCATTGCCTTCAATTCTGCTATGAAAATCATATGTTCTGCAAAGTGTTTTCTTATGACCCCGCCATTCGAAGAATGGTGGAAGAATATATAGCGTTTCCCTGTCCGTTCGTTCGTCGTCCGTCCGAAACTTAAACTCAGTCAATAACTTTCTTATTTCGTGATGGATTTTTAAATTGTTTTGCAGAAATGTTAACCATCCCGAGGCGATGTGTCGCGCGCAAAATCCAGATCAGTAACTCCAAGGTCAAGGCCGTACTTAGAGGTCAAGATCAAAAGGTGTCCAAAACATAAACACGACAATAACTTTCTTATTTCTGAATGGATTTTGAAATTACTTGGCCTAAATGTTAGCCAAAATGAGACGATCTCCAGGTCCGTACCTCAAAGGTCAAGGTCGTACTTAGAGGTCAGAGGTTAAAACGGGTCCAATTTTTAAACACAGTCAATAACTTTCTAATTTCTGTATGGATTTTGAAATTACTTGGCAGAAATGTTAATCATCATGAGATGATGTTTCCTGCGCATAACCCAGGTCCGTACCTCCAAGGTCAATGTCGTACTTAGAGGTCAAAGGTAAAAAATATATTTTTTTTGTGTCTGGTTATTTTGAATAGATTTGGAAATTACTTGTTAGAAATGTTAATCGTCATGAGTCGATGTGTCTTGCGCAAGACCCAGGTTGGTACATCGAAGGTCAAGGTCATACTTAGAGGTCAAAGTTAAAGAAAAGTGTTTATTTATTTTTTTTTTTTTTTTTTTTGTCTTGTGTCCGCTCAATATATTTGTTGTTCCTGGATGGATATTGAAATGACTTGTCATAATGTTAACATTCATGAGATATTTTGCTTCATGCAAGATTCAGGTCTGTACCTGTAAGGTCAAGGACATACTTTCCTCCATTCTTACTGTATATTTATTGCAGGAAATGATTAAAAAAAGCATGATTGCTTGTTTTCAAATCCTGTATGCATGTACTATTGTATGCTGTCTATGTTTGAACTTGTAAATGTTTGACAAATCAAAATAAATAATGTTTAAACTAAGGACATACTTAGAGAGCAAAGATTAAATACTTACAACAACATTTTCACGCTGGGGCATCCGTGTCCTATTGACGCACTTCTGGTGTTTTTGTTGTTGTGTTTTTTTTTTCTCTAAATTATATAGACGTCATTTCTATCTAGTCACAATTCAATGTTTGACTGAAATCTCTGCAACAAGGAATATCGTAACCGAATCTTAACGGAACCTAATAACTATATTCAGAAATGATAAATTCATGCAATATTTTCAGTACTCAATTTCGCTAAACCATTCTGCGGTTGCAATATAAATGGAATTTAACACACTGCATGGTACTTTACACAATCATGATTGATAACTTTGCTTCTTTTTTTTGTAATTTTATTTGCAGGCAGACGAGGTGGAGCGGGTCTCAGTCTGTATGACAGGTTCGACCTAAACAGTTTTAAGTACATGTACATGTACGTCTGTTAGTTCCTGCTGCTTTGTCTCTGATCGGGTCCACCGGAATCCAATTGTTGGTTTTCTTTCTTCAGTGCATTTGGGTTTTTTATGCTGTTGAGTCTTCAGCGTTGATTTAATCTGCATTCGATGGGTTATAAACCCATCACGAGTACTGAACAAATTACTTGTGTAAATCTGTGGCCACGTAAAATCAAATAAAATTTACTGACCAACCAAGGCGTTTTTTTCTGTTGTGGAAAGTTATTATGTCATGTAATCCCTGGTTATACAAAGGTAATAGATATTTGGCTTCGGGAAAATTAACTTTCCTTTTGTCTATTGTTATTTTGATTTTGCTGCCGTTTATATAAGTGCTTCCCTCTTTCCCATCGGTATCTTGCACGGAAGGCGCTACGTACGTGTATTGATACACAATCATTGCCTTCCGCCATGAGCATTATTCTGTTTCGTAACTGTAATTTGTCTGACATGTTTTGTAAATTTGTACAGCGGTTTAATTTTGTCGAATCCTCATCATTGTTTCATCTTTGTGTTTGTTTAATTATTTGTGTTCATGCGGACTGAACAAATTATTTGTCTAAATCGCGACGGAAGTAAGGGCGAGGATTGTGGCCACGAAAAATCGAATAAAGCCCCAAGTGGAATTCGTTTCCGCTGACCGTTCCAAGGCGGTTTTTCTGTCGCGGTTTATTTTTGTTATGGTTTGTCTTTGAGTGTTTGTATCGCTTACATTATTTTGTTTTGGATAGCCAATTGGCCATTTTGTGGGGAAGTAACTGTCCTTTTGGCTTTCCGCAATTAAGGTTTCCATTAGGGTCTGTTGTTTCATGTTTGTGTTTTTTTCCCTTTGGTGTCGCTGATGGGAGCTGTGGGTTAATTGTATCGATTCCCGATCATTGCCTTCACTTCTATTTTTTATTTATTATTTTTTTTTTAAAAAAAAAAGAATTTAAGGCAATGATATGATCCATAATGAAACGAAACGCGAATTCATAATTGTAAACTATGTACATGATTTTTAGTGTTGTGTTTAATGCCCGTGTCGGCGTCATTATCACCAATTTTACCAGGTTCATTTTCCGATAATTGTTTTATCCGCTTTGGTTTAATTGTCTTCTTATTATCTAGTTTTGAAAGTTTTCTTCAGTGCATGTAAGCCTTGCTATCACTGTCAAATTCCTCAACAGAACAGAGGACCTGTCAACGGGATAATTAGAAGTAATGGCATTGATCAGTTCTTCTGTCGCGATTTTTGTTATGGTTTGTCTTTGGTGTGTGTTTCGCTAATATATTTGTTTTGGCTAGCCAATTAGCCATTTTGTGTGAAAGCAACTGTACTTTTGGCTTTCCGCTATTGATGTTTCCATTAGGGTCTAGTTATTTCATGTCTGTTTGTCTTTTCCTTTGGTGTCTCTGATGGGAGCTGTGGGTTAATTGTACCGATTCCTGGTCATTGCCTTTACTTCTATTAAACTCGGTTGTGCCGGATGTGCTGTGAAAAGAGTCCAAATATTTGCAGTGAGCTACCACGTTTTACTTGGTCAGCATCTTTATTTAAACGTAACAACATAATCTTGCAAAATCAATTTTAGATAGAACTTTATCATATGATGTCGCGTCTGGGTATGTAATAACGTCATATAATTAATTCGATACTCCACTAGTGGGTTAGATATGCAAATACACCCCATGACGTTACACGTACGGCGTTGTTAAAAACGTCGCGTTTTTTAATGGCGGAATATTAACTTTTTTGTTAAAACATCGCGAATAAAATCCGTTTTAAATGTCATATGATAAATAGAATCTTGCATTCTTTCTCATGTATAACTAAATATATTAAACCCTTTGAAGAAAAAGGGTAAAGTGTTCGGCTAAGCCTCGCATAATATCCCTTTGCCTCAACCCATTTAATAAATTCAATAAAACAGTAACACTCTTGTAAGATCATATCAGAACCTGGTCGTAAAAAGGACTTAACTGTGCATTCTCACAGTCTCATCTGAGTTGCCACTGTTTGCATGAGCCTCCGATAGCCGCTGAGTCTTTCAAGATTTCTAAAGAAATATTTAGCTATGATATGTGCTAGAGTGTGTGGGTGCTGAGGCTGGTCGGTGTTTTAGCTGGTCATACATATCTGCTTGTATACTTCCAAAACAATATCGTATTGCTCGAATATCCTATATTTATCAGAGGTCATCTGTATATACACTAGGTCAGCCATTATTAACAGGAGTTCAAGTGATATTAGATTGCGGTCAAAAATGAATAACCATGTTTTAATTCTGTCAAAAATGATAAAATGTTTACTAATAATGTAACTTCTACGGTGCCTGTTACAGGTCATCGGTCAGCTGTATTGGCCTCGGCCTTCGGCCTCGGACCTGTAACTGAGCCAACTGAAATTACTTGATTAATAACATCATAATAGTGTCTTTACAGGAAGCCCTGTTTCCCAGTTGCTTGAATATCGAATTTGTCCTGTCAGCAACAAACCAATAACAGACAAAAGTAATCGGCCCCGCCCATAGGGGCTTGAAGAAATATATGGCCTGCATGATGCTTCAACGCGGAGCTGAATCCGGCCTGCATACTAGTACTGGTAAACCGCTCAGAGGATCTAAGCCTGTCCAGGAACCGCGGTGCGAGGCGGACCGTCCATGCTAATAAACCCTATTGGTTTCATTGGGCGACAGGGCTTGAGATGTCATTTCATCTCAATGAAGTGACGACAATGATCACTTGAAACCTAACAATCTAGCAATCAGAATCGAGTGTGTTTGACAAACTGTCAAATCCGTATTTCAATTACATGTTTTACATCACAAAATAAACCCCATATTCTCATTTTCATAATGTGTCTGTGGTGTGCCTTATATATTTGAAGGTCACAAGTATTGGCCTATTATGCTAGTAGACACCTTTATGCGACATGACACTGATGGATGAAACTCATATGTGATAACATATGCTAGTTTTCTCCAGAAGAAAGAAATACATAACGTTTACCTTTTGCGCCAATATTGCATTTACATATATAGAAAGCTTACTGTAAATTAGTTTGGGGCTTGCCTTAGACATTCAAACGTTTACAATGAATTCTGATTAATGAGACTAACGCTTTGTCATCATAATATACCTTATTTAGCATAGGTATCAGTAATGTGTTTTGTATTTTTAACAATGTACTGTCTGGATGCTGTCTGAGTAGTATAAAAAGCATTGCCAATGCGGGTTTAAGATTAGGTGCTCTGGCAGGACAAAATAGAAGTGAAGGTAATTATCAGGATCCGATACAATTAAACCACAGCTCCCATCAGAGACACCAAAGGGAAAGAAGTACAAACATGCAACAACTAGACCCTAATGGAAACATCAACAGCGGAAAGCCAAATTGACAGTTACAGCTAAGTAATGGAAGGTATGCAAGAAAAGGAATCCAATATGGATGTGAGGGGTGGATAGAAAAATCCGTCCCTCGAGATCACTGTCCGGCATCACTCGGCAAGCCTCATGATGCCAGACAGTGTCCCTCGGGACAGATTTTTCAATCCAACCCTCACACCCATATAAGATTCTTACAAACTCACACACTATCCGAGTTACCAAAGGGAAAGAAACACGAATATGAAATTATTAGACCCAAATGGAAACATCACTAGCGGAAAGCAAGAAGAACAAATATTTTCCCACAAAATGGCCAATTGGCTATCCAAAATACGTCTTACTTCGCGACGGAAGTAAGGGCGAGGATTGTGGCCACGTAAAATCGATTTAAGCCCCCCAGTGGAATTCGTTTCACTGACCGTTCCAAGGCGGTTCTTCTGTCGCAGTTTATTTTTGTAATGGTTTGTCTTTGGTTGTTTGTGTCGCTTGTATTATTTTGTTTTGGATAGCCAATTGGCCATTTTGTGGGAAAGTAACTGTCCTTTTGGCTTTCCGCTATTGATGATTCCATTAGAGTCTGTTGTTTCATGTCTGTGTTTCGTTCCCTTTGGTGTCTCTGGTGGGAGCTGTGGGTTAATTGTATCGATTCCTGACCATTGCCTCTACTTCTATTAAGATATATTTCGAAAGAACTTCCTCTGTATTTAGATAATAAAGCGGAAAAAAAAGCATTTCAAAACATCAAATACAGAACTTAGGATAAAGCTAAAATAAAAAATGAGCTTGCTTCATCGCCATATGCAAATTGTGGAAATTAGTAAATTACATTGTGAAACAGATACATAACTGAATTAGTTGAAAGACGCTTGGAAACGGTTTCTATAAATTACAAACCCTACACCAGAAAATCTAATTTGCTCAACTATGAGTCTCGAATATAATGCTGATTCGCAAGAAATTGCTTTAACAAACTATTTTGCAGATGAGGCAAATGGATTTCTTAACATTGTGAAACTCTTTGGTCGATAACGGTTAAGTGACAACGCTTTTACGTTTGTATTAATAGGTCAGCCGTGTGGCTCGAAATATACCTCGGTAGAGTGCACCGTAATTTGAGCATGACATTACGAAAACACGCCTATTTTTATACATTGTTAACTTTACCACCGAAAAAATGGAAATTTTAAGTTTAAAAATGGTGATGTTTTTCTTATTTTTGCTCAAAATATAGATTGTGGGCACTCGTTAGAACCGCCGCATCGAGGCGGTTCTAACGAGTACCCAGAATCTATAATTAGAGCAGAACTAAGAAAAATAGGGTTTATCCCTGCAAAACCCATTTTTACTATATAAAAGTGGGGTTCAAGGGGGTCAAAATTATATAGGCGTGTTTTCGTGATGAGTGAGTGAGTTTTAGTTTCACGTCTCGCCAACAGCTAAGGTCATACGGGGACGGGACTTCGGTTTAAAGACTCATCCGAAAGTCTGGAGAAGCCCGGGATCGATCCTGCGATCCCTGGTTTACAAGGCGAGTAGCGTAACCACTGCACCGCGGAGGCTTGTTTTCGTGATGAATGAGTGATATGAAATAAATACCGATGTGGTGGCAACGATCAGAAATCGATAAACTTACTTTTTACATTCCATCCAACACAGCCAAGGGAAAAATGCGCCAATAGGAAGCAAAGGTACCGTATAGAAATCAAACAAGTAGGAAGCGAAAATGTCATTTAAAATTTGTTATCCAAAATAACAGCTATTACCAATACATACATACATACATACATACATACATACATACATACTTACATTACATACATGCATACATACATACATACATACAAACATACATATATACATACATACATACATACATACATACATACATACATACATACATACATACATACATACATACATACATACATACATACATACATACATACATACATACACACATGCATACAAACACACATACATACAAACATACATACATACATACATACATACATACATACATACATACATACATACATACATACATACATACATACATACATACATACATACATACATACATACAAACAAACAAACAAACATACAAACATACATACATACATACATACATACATACATACAAATATACATACATACATACATACAAACATACATACATACATACATACAAACATACATACATACATACATACATACATACATTCATACATACATACATACATACATACATACATACATACATACATACATACATGCATACAAAGGTAAACAATAACAAGAACAACCCACAACCGACGCAGTCTGGCCCAGAAAACATGTACACTTCATATTTTCCAGTTACGTGGTGTATTCCTTGCTTATAGAACATATTTAACGTCACTACAGCTGGTGTCTGGGAATGTGTGGCGGTCGTAGAAAGTCTCCCTGCCCTACACCAAAGTGTAGTTTATATTTTCTTGTCCTTTGGGATCAATGATTCCATTGTTTAATTTTAAAATATTTGAGGGTCACTGATGAGGCCTAATTGGCCGAAACTAGCTAGTCTGGCCCAGAAAAAAATGTACACTTCATATTTTCCAGTTCTGTGGTGTATTCCTTGCTTCCAAAGGATAACCCTTTTATAGAACATATTTAACGTCACTACAGCTGGTGTCTGGGAATGTGTGGAGGCCGTAAAAAGTCTCCCTGCCCTACATCATAGTGTACTTTAAACTTTCTTGTCGGTTGGGATCATTGATTCCATTGTTGAATTTTAAAATATTTGAGGGTCACTGATGAGGCCTAATTGGCCGAAACTAGCTAGTCTGGCCCAGAAAAAATGTTCACTTCATATTTCCAGTTCTGTGGTGTATTCCTTGCTTCCAAAGGATAACCCTATTATAGAACATATTTGTTGGGTTCTTAAAGCTATTTTACGTGGCTACGTCCTAAGTTCTGTCGTTAGATATTGTGTTCAGTCCGCTGATAAGTCCGCTTGAGTCTCAGGTGGCGCACACATAGCCTAACTGTTGGTTTTCTTTTGCCTCACCATTTACACTTGTTGTCTAATCCCAATCGCTGTTTTATCTCTTTATTCGTTTGATATTTACTTTTGCGAAGCTTATGCACTGATACATGTAAGTCGGAAGCCATTCGTGCGAACTGATAAAATTATTCGTCTAAACCACGACATATTGTGGCAACGCAATATTTATTATGCACCTCCCCCCCCCCCCACACACACACACAGCACCACCACCACCACCACCCCCACCCCAGCTCCAGAACTGTTTTTACCCCAGTTGAACTACGTACAAGTGGGGTTCAAGGGGTCAGAGTGATATAGGCATGTTTTTGTGATAAAGATCAAATCTCGAGCATGTAGCGCGAGTGATTTAAGTACTTACAACCGACCGACATTGGTGATTTAGTACTCAACAAATCTCATACTAGAGCCTGCATTTCGATTCTAAAACACTGCCAAACGGCAATAATGTTGGTATTTCCTTCAAATGCTCTTTCGCCATTGTTAGAAGAAATCCCGCCAAAATTGTGGACTGTAACACATGCACCGTTGTCCTTTTGCAAGAAAATAAAGTTACGACGTCTAACGTAAACGAATCTAGGCGTAATGTCATAAAATGGCGGCTTTTTACGTCACGCTCTTCTTCCTGTGATATTGCCCCCGCCCATAGGGGCTTGAAGAAATATATGGGCTGCATGATGCTTCCACGCAGAGCTGAATCCGGCCTGCACACTAGTACTGGTAAACCGCTTAGAGGATCTAAGCCTGTCCAGGAATCGCGGTGCGAGGCGGACCGTCCATGCTAATAAACCCTACTGGTTTCATTGGGCGACAGGGCTTGAGATGTCATTTCATCTCAATGTCGGGTAAAAGTCCCACAAAATTAGAAGCAACGTCTCCAAAATGATCTTTACAGTGTTGACGGGGACGTTAAACTTCAAATAAAAAAAATCTTCATGTGATGTATTGTAGAATAAATTATGCTTCTTTCCCATTGCCTATATAGGCGCGCTTTGTTAGAATAAGTATGAGGTACCCCGTGTATATAGATATTGCATTGTAACACATTGACCTGAAAAATATATGCTTTCTCAGGACAAGTGAGTTTTATCTCGTTACCGTAACATTGCACGTTTATGCGTGATGCGGACTACCGTTACTATTACTGGAAAAAAGAATAACGAAAACAAAAGTCAAAATAACAACAACTGTTATAGTCTTTCAAAACGCAGCGAGACGTGACTGCACTTTTAATTTTGGACTCGTCCGTGTTTTAGGTAAGTCGCCTGCAGTGGGTATTTTTTTACACTGGGCGATAGTTACCGTCATATTCTTAAACTTGCGCGCTGTTTAACCAGATTGCCGACCAGTCGAGACAGTCTAGTAACACGTCTCCCATCTTGGAGATCTAGGGTTCGAATCTTAGGCAGATGTTTTTTTTTTTTTTTTTTTTTTTACTTTTTCTTAACATTTTTTCGTACATATAAAATTGGAGCACAGGAGATGTTTGTTTGTTTGTTTGTGTGTTCGATTGATTTGAGGTTTATTGTCCCCGTCAAGTTAGGAGAAGTTGTTTCCAGTTTTGTGGGGTTTTTACCCGAGATTGAGACGAAATGACATCTCAAGCCCTGCCACCCAATAAAACTAAACGGGTTTATTAAATATGGTCGGTCCAACCCGCACCACTTTGCCTGGGCAGGCTCGGACTTACTAAGCGGTTTACCATTGCTCATGTGTCGTTAGTTTCAGATCCGCTTGAAAGCATCGTGCAGCTCGAACTATTTCTCCAAGCCCCGATGGGCGGTGCCATCACATTAGGTGTATATTCATTTTATTGAAAGGATGGAACGAGCACAAGCGAATCGTTGTAGCTCGGATTCAAGAGGTATTATCCAAAATGTTACTATGATTGAGCGTACGTTCACAGCCGTCAGTGAAGGCAAATGCGCTGTTGAAATGAATCTGAAAGAGTTTCGTTTGTTTGTATTGGGCTTTTACGGCCCAGGCATCGCTATTTATGTCATTTTTGAGCCGGTCAGTTTATTTATCCACACTTATAAATGTATACTGGGCAAGCTTATACGTAAGCGGTTAACAAGTACAGTGCACATTCTTTCCCCAGAAACTAACAACTGCCCTTCTTGAATCATCGGAAGGGAGGGAATGGCCATCGAAAAGATTTCATGATTAATCTCCATGGGAAAGAATGTTGCTGACCCCGGCAGGTATCGAGCCCGCGTCCTATTGACCACCAGTCATACGCGCATCCGAATGAACTACCGAGGCTGGCATCCAGAAGATTTACAATGACATAAAAATATAATTGTTGAACATAAAACAAAGGAAACAAAATATTAAGGATGTAACTATTAAAAATAAAGAAAATAACTTTAAACATAAAAAAGATAAAATAAAAATGAAACATTAAATATAAAAAATGTGCCACTGGGACTCGAACCCTCGCCAAAAAAAATCTTTAGTGTGGCTCGCAGTGCATCGCATTAACCACTCGACCATGATTTCTAGGTAGAAACTATATAAACATTAATTTATATCTTTAAAAACCCGAGAAAAAAAGGTGTCCTAAACCTGCTTCCCCTAAAAAATGGAATCGACTCATCACGCTTAAACTTTGAACTCTCAAAGGTCGTTGATAAACTATACAACAATGATAAAATTTCAAAAGAAAAATAACGGCCAGCTGATTGTAAATATACAGACCCGTTACAGTCTGTGCCGAAATTCTATACCAGAATGATAGGATGCGCTCAGGCAAATCGATAACTGATCGTAAATCGCCAATTTAAAGACTTTACAAAGGGATAAACTGATTAAAAGAATACAAGACTCTTGTCTATTGATATCAAGTTTATCAGGCTCATCTTCGAGAACGCATGCAGAATCGCTCGGCCAGCCTCGCGATTCTACAAGCGTTCTCAAAGCCTTGCCTGATAAACTTGATATCAAAAGACACGAACCAAGTGTTCTCTATTTCTCAGCGGAGATATTTATGAATAATTTCTGTCTTTGAGTCTTAGGCTTGATTTATTTCTCTTCTGTTTAATCTGCACGATTGCCAGTCAGAAGAATTATCCTTCGCTTGGCCTAGAACCGTCACCAGTTCAAAGCGTCGGTAATTATTTATCAGCATATTTATTTTGATGCTTGGTAACAAAGAAATGTAGAGCGCATTTAAAATACGATGCGAGCTCCGGATTGATTCCGAGTTTTTGTGATCAGCCATTTATCAAAATATCAGATCCTTGGGGGAAGGCTTAATATGCACAAATAGGACGAGTTTAAAGAAAAATATTTTAAACATGGCTATGAGTATTTTAAATATGCAACACATGCCCCATACTCTACCGTCGTTTGTTTGTTTGTTTGTTTTGGAGTTAAACGGCCCAGTCAACACTATTTAGGTCAATGTTGAGCCGGTCAGTTTACCTATCCACCCATTTCCTGGCCAGGCTTATGCGTAAGCGGTTAACCAGTATAGTGCACATTCTTTCGCCAGAAACTGACAACCGCCCTTCTTGAATCCGCGGAAGGGAGAGAATGACCGTAGAAAAGATTTCATGATCAATCTCCCCGAAAGAATGCTGCCGACCCGGCAGAAATCGAACCCGCGTCCTCCTGATCACCAGTCAGGCGCGCATCCGACTGAGCTACCGAGGCGGGCATCTACCGTCGTCAACATCACTAGCTAGTCGTCCTACTTTTCAGGTATGTGGTGTAGTTTTCTTGCTTCTTTAACATATTTTGCTCGATTACACATATCTTGCGGGTACGGACTTCCGTGGCCTAATGGATAAGAGCGCTGACTCTTAGTCATTAGGTCTCTCACCGCCGTGGGTTCGAGCCTTGCTCGGGTCACGTGTGAGACGCCAAGTTCTGCAACGGAAGGTCAGGTGGTTTTTCTCCGGGTACTCCGGTTTTCGCCCACCTATGATTAAAGATCGCCTCGATATGAGTGAAATAATCTTGAAAGGGCCTTAAAACCCAAACCAAAAAAAAAAATAAAAAAAAATATCTTGCGGGTACTCGTTAGAACCACCAGCACTCATAAAACAATGTCTGGCGTATATAAAGGAAAAACAACATCACATTCGGTCATCAGTAAAATAATCCCATTACGAAAAAACACCCGGGCGACATATTTCACATCTCCAGAATGGCTGAGGATAAATACTACAAACATAGCTTGTGGGTGCTCGTTAGAACCGCCTTATTGAGGCGGTTCTAACGAGTACCCACAACCTATGTCTTGGAGTAAAAATAACAAAAATAATGTAGACCCCCGTAAACCCCAGTTTTCTCTTTATAAAGTGGTGTTTAAGGGGAGTGCATTTCACGAACTTGTTCACATGATGCGTTTTGGAGATATGAAATATTGCGCTATGCTTGAGAGATCTTTTTCCCTGTATTACTGTTATGATTTGCCGTTGAGCTACCAAAAGGCAAAATCACAAAACAACAACAATACCAGAAACTCCAATTATAGACTGATATTGCAATTGTGAGTAGCACTGCAGTTGAGTTAAGGTTGGGTGTGGAAACGAAAGCTCCGTTATTGAATAACACGAAAAGGTAAAGGTAAAAGCTTAATAAGTTCTTGAAAGGGTTATCCTTTGGAAGCAAGGAATACACCACATAACTGGAAAATACGGAGTGTACATGTTTTCTGGGCCAGACTAGCTAGTTTTGGCCATTTAGTCCTAATCAGTGACCCTCGGATATTTTCAAAATTCCATAATGGAATCAATGATCCCAAAGGAAAATAAAATATAAACTACACTATGATGTAGGGCAGGGAGACTTTTTACGGCCGCCACACATACCCAGACACCAGCTGTAGTGACGTTAAATATTTTCTAGAAAGGAATATCCTTTGGAAGCAAGCAATACACCACATAACTGGAAAATACGGAGTGTACATGTTTTCTGGGCCAGACTAGCTAGTTTCGGCCATTTAGTCATCATCAGTGACCCTCAGATATTTTCAAAATTCCATAACGGAATCAATGATCCCAAAGGACAAGAAAATATAAACTACACTATGATGTAGGACAGAGAGACTTTTTACGGCCGCCACACATTCCCAGTCACCAGCTGTAGTGACGTTAAATATGTTCTAGAAAGGGTTATCCTTTGGAAGCAAGGAATACACCACATAACTGGAACATACGGAGTGTACATGTTTTCTGGGCCAGACTATCTAGTTTAAGTACTTCCACTAATTATCGCCCCGAGGCGTTCGTACTACTAATTATCATCATGTTAACCAGTCCGTGAAATGAAAACACCCGAAAACCCTACTTTATATAGAGAAAAGTGGGGCGGAAAAGACGCCGTTTTGGAGAGATGAAGGAATTCAATATGTCTCAGATGTGTTTTCGTAATGTGAATAGGTGAAACCGACCCGCAAACAAGTACTGGTAAACCGCTTAGAGGATCTAAGCCTGCCCAGGCAAAGCGGTGCGTGTCAGTCCGTCCATGCTTATAAACCCTATTGGTTTCATTGGGCGACAGGGCTTGAGATATCATTTCGTCTCAATGTCGGGTAAAAGTACCACAAAATTGGAAGCAACGTCTCCAAAATTACCTATACAGTGTTAACGGGGACGTTAAATCTCAAACAAAACAAACACTGTGTAAAGGTGCATTATTGAGCTATCGGGTCTCCATTTTTTTTCTGGTTTCTATCTTCAATGCTAACTCCTTTGCCATGGCGACAGAATTGTCTCTGAGTGTCGTTACTTATGGCATGGTATTCGGCGTCATATTTTTTCCGATTCAGGCATGGCCTAAGCAAACAAGGCCAAAAATGAACGTCGCATAACGCCATATATAGGGATTCTATTTTTGTCACGAACTAAAAATAGATCTAACTAGTGTTCGAAACCTAGTTTGGGAATCCCTTTCAAACTCGTTTACCTGTCATCATAATTGTTCGCATTTTTCATAAAATGCATTTATTTGTATTGTTTTAAAGAAAAATACCGGCTATATATATTTTATTTTGGAAGCATTTTTTCCAGATAGCTCAATAATGCACGTGATATTCTTAATGCAAATATTTTTGTTTTGTCTTTTTGCGTGTGCCTTTATTTCTCTGAGTCTTTCTTTTGTTTAAGATTGTATCTTTTCCTGAAAAACTTTTTCTTTGGTATTATCTAATGCAATATTCGTTTGTTTCAGTGACACGGGCATATACAGCCGTTCGATATAAACAAAAGCTAAAGCTTGCTGCAAAACGAGGAATTGTGACACTAGATTGTCAGAGCATTGTCAGTGATACGAGCAAAGTTAATAAACTCTTCTTGGAGACATGACCCAGCAACTGATATCTGATAAATAACATGACACAAATAGATTCTGGAAATGGCAGACAATATTGTACACTACGAAAAAAGAATCAGGGAAAATATTAAAGATCTTAAATTATTTTCCTTTAGGCAGGGAATCATTCAGCCGATAATGTCATCCGAAGTTTAAGACTTCAGAAGTTTTTTTGTTTTTTTTTTTTCGGATCAGCTAACGGTACAAAGGCAGTCGTTCCTTGGCAGCTATTTTATAATCTAACACTGCGCGCCAGTATAAAATCATGTTAACAAGTGCATGTAATCATCTGAAAAGTAGAAGTAAAACAAAGATCAATAATTGATACAATTAACTTACTCCACCCATAAAAGACACCAAAGGGAAAGAAATACAAACATTAAGCGACCAGACCAAAATGGAAACCTAAACAAAGGGAGGCCATAAGGACAGTTACTTTCCCACAAAATGGCCGTATGGCCATCCAAAATTAAAAGACACAAGTGATACACACAGTAAGTAACAAACAACAACATAAATAAATCGCAACAGAAGAGCCGCCTTGGAACGCCCCATTTTATATAGAGAAAACTGTGGTTTACGTGTGTGTATGTGGGAAGTGGGGGGGGGGGGGGGTAAACATTAGTTTCCTTATTTCTGCTTCAAGATATAGGTTGTGGTTACTCGTTAGAACCGCCTCAATGAGGCTGTTCCAAAGAGCACTCACAAACTATGCTTGGAGTATAAATAAGTAAAATATCACAAATTTTCACCCGAAACAAAAATGTTCGTTTTGGGGATATTAAAATGCTCTATGCCTCATGGATGTGTTTTCATAAGGAACCGTGATTAATTTCGCACAATATCACTTGGCGGAAGAACATCACATGTAAAGCCGCCGAATTACGTGTATGACGTCACTTGAAGATTGTATTACATTTGACGATGAAACGCTATTTTCTCGCATCAAAATATACAAATGAACACATATGAAATGATAAGTATGTAAGTTGTTGAGTAACACACCACGGTTTGTAGGTCATTTTTTTTTTTTTTTTTTTTTTGTTATGTTTGGTTTTTACGGCCCTTTACAGAATATTTAACTTTTATCAGACGCTAATCAGAGGTGGGCAAAAACCGGAGTACCCGGAGAAAAACCACCTTCCGTTGCAGAACTTTGCGTCTCAGATATGATCCGAGACAGGCTCGACCACAGCGGTGACAGACCTCATAATTAAGAGTTAGCGCTCTTTTCCACCAGGCCACGGAGGCCCGTTGCAGGTCAGTTGAAAGTAGATACACCAGTCCCGCTACGAGCTCGTGATTTGAACTCAACAAAGTGTGATTTCTCAACGAATCACTGATAGAGTTGGTATACGTGTACTTTGTATTTTGTGCGTTAGCTTTCCAATAAACTTACTTTGCTTCCCTCTTTAATTGCACGCCGTGGGGTCGGGCCTCAGATTCTGTGACTAGTTTCTATGATTCCTGATCATTGCCGTCACTTCTGTTTTACACTGGAAACTCATTACGATAACACACCCGTGCGACATAGTGCATTTTTTCTCATCTCCACAATGGCTAATTTTCTGATGAAAATCCGTGCAATTTTTCTAATAAATACTGCAAACATAGGTCGTGGGTGCTCGTTAGAACCGCCTCATTGAGGCGGTTCTAACGAGTACCCACAACCTATGTCTTGGAGTAAAAATAAGAAAAAATAATGTATACCCCCGTAAACCCCAGTTTTCTCTATATTAAGTTGGGTATAGGAGGTCTTCATTTCACGGACTTGTTCACGTGATGTCCAGCGTAAAACAGAAGTGACGGCAATGATCATGAATCGATACAAATAACCCGCAGCTCCAATCAGAGACACCAAATGAAAGAAACACAAACATGAAACAACTAGACCCTGATGGAAACACCAATAGCGCAAAGCCAAGAGGACAGTTACGCTCCCACAAAATGGCCAACTGGCTATCAAAAAGTAAAGTAATAAACTTACGTAATAATGTTGGTTGGTACCTTATGCTCAGTTTCTGGTTGAGCCCATCGGAGTCTAACAATGATAGTATATTCTTTTATCTTGCGGTATCCATTTTAATTTACGATTATCTTCTTGCAATCTTGATTCTTTAAGATCCCTTTTTTTTTCGATTTATTTTTATATATAAAAATAGAAACATGTTTATTTCCAAAAATGAGTAAGATAACTGATTTACGAGTCATTCTTTCATCAAGAAACTTAAACAATATTTGAATCCTGCTGTATCCAAATAATTCTTACCTTGCGCAAGACAGATATATCGACCATTAATTTATTAATTAACAGTTAATCTTTTGCACAGTTCTAGAATTGTACCCATACATTTCCGGGAAAGTTGCTCAATCCGGTCAATGTACCCATTTCGTTAACACATTCGTGCATAGCGCATTTTTGCATATTTCAAAACATGCTGACATTTATTTCGAAATTTTGTGAAATTTGTCTAACGAGTACATCACGTGAACACGTCCGTGAAATGAACACCCCACTAAACCCCACTTTATATAAGCTAAACTGGGGTTTACTGGGTTATACATTATTTTTCTTATTTTTTGCTCAAAAACATAGGTTGTGGGTACTCGTTAGAACCGCCTCAATGAGGCGGTTCTATCATGCACCCACAACCTATGTTTGAAGCAAAAATAACAAAAAATATCACAGATTTGCATCAGAAAAGTAGCCATTTTGGAGATGTGATAAAAATACACTATGTCGCACGGGTGTGTTATCGTAATGACCAACAACCTAGGTCTTAGAGCAGAAATGAGAAAAGTAATGTACACCCATGTAAACCCATGTTGTCTGTATATAAAATGGGGTTTGGAGGGGTGTTCATAACACGGACTTGTTAACATGATGGATTCTTACCTCGAATATAATGTATACACCTTTCATCATTAATTAAATCTTGTCATGTAAATACATTTACATACATGCAAAGATCAATTATGTTTCAATTTGCCTGAAACGAATTACAGCTAATGCAATTTGACATGAGACTAATGACCTCTTTTACCATAATTTTACATCAGACTGAATGCATATATTTATCTTCGTCGTTTTCCGAAGAGGATGATATTGTTCAGTCGGTAAATGGGTCGCCATTATTCGAGATGCCGAAACTTCAAGAGAATTTTACGAAAACCGACGTATTACACGATATCATTCACTAATTTATTCTTTGCAAAGTCTCATCTCAAATTGCACAAGCTATATCATAGAGTAAATAGATTTATTACATGACGTCGCGTCTGAGAGTGTATTAACGCCATGTAATATTTTCGATAATCCACTGGTGGATAAATATGCATATTAGTTAGATACGTCCCGTAAAGTTACATGCACGACGTCCTTAACGTTGCCGCGTTCACTAATGAAGGACTTTTGATATTTTTGTAAACAATCGTGAATAAAATGCGTTTTAAATGCCATATGATAAATAGAATCTTGCATTCTTGCTCATGTATTATAAAATTTATTAAACTCGTTGAGGAAAAGGGATACAATGCTCGGCACAACCTCGCATTTTATGCCTTTTCCTGAACTCGTTTAATAAATTCAATAATGCATGAACACTCATGTAAGATCCTCTATTTATGGCCAGATAACTAACAGTTGCTCTTGATGCAGTATATAGTAGTCGCGGATAAGATTAGCAAGGTGGGGCTATTGTTTGCGCCTGCCTTTGAAATATGCATCTGTTGTCATAGTAACCTAGCAATAATCATTCACTTCTATTTCCTAAAAACGTAAACGAATGACAAATCAAAATGTTCAGACTAGCAGACATTGACCTCTAAAGGGTGTAAGCAGGCGTTCGCGGAAAGTAAGCATTACTTGGTAACATTAACACGCCCGTGTAATGAAAACCCCTCTAAACTCCACATTATATAGGAAAAACTTGGGTTAATAGGGCTATACATTATTTTGGTTATTTCTGCTTCAAGACATAGGTTATGGGTATACATTAGAACCGCCTCATATAAATATTAAAAATATCACAAAGTTTCATTGGAAAAGTAATCATTCTGGAGGTCTGAAAACAAATTCACTGTGTCACACGGATGGGTTACTCGTATAATAAAAGCAAGCTTCGCACACCATGCCTATCAGCCTGAGCGAAGATGTCAGGAGAATGCCACTGATTGAAGCCAATTATGTGAACTGAACTGCAACATAAACAAAGCTATGAGCATAAACATAGCTATAGTCCTTATTTTCGCAAGAAAAACGCATGCGAAAGGCACTCTACCGAATCTCCGTGAACACAGCGAATTTGACGTAAATTCGCCGACTTCACTGGGAGCTATCACCCTGGCAGTAATAGCAATGGCGCCAACCGAACGCGAATAGCCACGACTACAATGATGACATTTGACCTTTAACCATGGCTTTTGCCGGACCACGCTCTCACTCACGTTGGATTTAGTTCAAAGGGGGCGACCAGTGGAGGAGTGAGTGAGCGAGTTTTACGTATCACCAACAGCTAAGGTCATACCGATACGGGACCTCGGTTTAAAGACTCACCCGAAAGTCTGGAGAAGCCCGGGATCGATCCTGCGAACCCCCTGGTTTACAAGGCGAATAGCATAGTCACTGCACCACGGAGGCTTCTCAACCAGTGGAGGTAAACTGAAAAGAGAAACAATCGGGAACTGATATAAAGAATTCAAAACATGGAGTGACGACAGTAAACAAAACGGACAACAGGTAAACGGAGTCAGCAGCCCTTTTCCAAACAAGTGGTGACTCAGAAAAATAAAAATAAACCCCAGTTTATCTATATAAAGTTGGTTTATAGGGGGTGTTCATAGCAGCATTGTCTTGTTCACGTGATGTTATAAAGTAAAAACAGTTTATTTCCATTCTTTCATCGAACAACTCAAATATGATTTGATTCCTAGTGTGTCCAAATAAGTCCTACCTTGCGCAAGACAAATATGCCTCCACATTAATTTATAAATGGGCCCCGTCAAGCGATTTTGGTACTTATCGCCTATGCGAGCAGCGAAGGTTCAGGCGAGCCTGCGCATCCGCGCAGTCTCGCCAGAACCTTCGCTGCTCGCTCATATAAGCAGTGAGTCAAGAGGAACCTTCAGACAGAAAGCCATATCCATGGCACCTCTAAATGGCTGGGCATGCGCAGTTAAATTTTGTCATGACGGAATGCTCGAAGACACAAATTCGCTTGGCGGGGCTAAAATTAACTATTAATTTATTGCACAATTCTAGAATTGAACGATACGTTTCCAGAAATGCTGCGCCGTCCGGCTAACGTTCCCCTTTCGTTAACACATCCGCATCACGAAAACACGCCTATACAATTTTGACCCCTTCGAACCCCACTTTTATACAGTAAAACTGGGGTTTGTAGGGGTAAACCTTATTTTTCTTATTTCTGCTCTAAAATATAGAGTGTTGGCACTCGTTAGAACCGCCTCGATGAGCCGGTTCTAACGGGTGCCCACAATCTATATTTTGAGCAGAAATAAGAAACATATCACAATTTTTCATCATAAACTTTTCATATTTTCGGCGATAAAGGTGGCAATGTATTTGTATAGGCGTGTTTGCGTAATCCGTGCCTAGTGAATTCTTTCATATCTCAAAAACTGTGACTTTTATGACAAAATTTTTGTGACAGTTTTCTTTATTGAACACCAAACACAGGCTTTGGGTGCTACGGTAAGGACCGCCTCACTGTGGCTGTTCAACATATTTCTTAGAGCAGAATTTAGAAAACTAATGTATACCCATTTATCATATAACGTCGCGTCTGAGAGTGTAATAACGCCATGTAATATTTTCGATAATCCACTAGTGGATTAACTATGCAAATTAGCTAGATACGTCCCGTAACGTTACATGTATAACGTCCGTAACGACGTCGCGTTTACTAATGTGGGAATACTGATATTTTTGTAAACAATCGTTAATAAAATGCGTTTTAAATGTCATATGATATATAGAATCTTGCATTCGTGCTCATGTATTATTGAGTTTATTGAACTCGTTGAGGAAAATGGATAAAATGCTCGGCAAGCCTCGCATTTTATCCCTTTTCCTCAACTCGTTTAATAAATTCAATAATACATGAACACTCATGTAAGATCCCCAATGTAAACCCCAGTTTTCTTTGTACAAAATGGGGTTAAGAAAGGTGTTCATTACACGAACTTGTTAACATGATGAATTCTAATCATTAATTAAACCTTGCCGTGTAAATACATTTACATACAACGATCAATTATGTTTCAATTTGCCTGAAAAGAATTAGAGCTAATGCAATTTGACATGATACTGATAACCTCTATTACCATAATTGTACATCCGACTGATTGCATATATTTATCTTCGTCGTTTTCCCATCACGTGAACAAGTCCGTGAATTGAAAAGACCCCTAAACCCCACTTTATTTTTAGAAAACTGGAGTTTGCGGGATTTACATTATTTTTCTTACATCACGCGAACAGGTCCGTGAAATGAAGACCCCTGTAAACCCCACTTCATATAGAAAAACTGGGGTTTACGGGGGTACACATTATTTTTTTTTTTTTCTGCTTCAAAACATAGGTTGTTGGTACTCGTTAGAACCGCCTCAGTGAGGCG
>OY757023.1:1380265-1591931 GCA_963580285.1 Lucinisca nassula | reverse complement strand
CATGTGGGTTTACGGCGTCCCGCAAACCCCCATGCTGACAAGACAACCGAGCGTGATCTCTGACAGGTGTACGGGCAGCTGTGGGGTAAGGCATTTTTGTAAACAAATCGTGAATAAAATTCGTTTTAAATGTCATATGATAAATAGAATCTTGCATTCGTGCTCATGTATTACTGAATTTATTAAACTCGTTGAGAAAAAGGGATAAAATGCTCGGCAAAGCCTCTCATTTTATCCATTTTCCTCAACTCGTTTAATAAATTCAATAATACATGAACACTCATGTAAGATCCCCTATGTATTGCTTATATCATTTTTGTATTTCGAAAAGTCGCTTGGTCATTTTGTTGGAAAATATCTGTCCTTTTGGCTTTTCGCCTGTGATGTTTTTATTACGGTTTAGTTATTTCGTGTTCGTGATTTATCCCTTAACTGACTCTGATGGGAGGTGATGGGTATTTGTATCGATTCCTAATAACTATTTCATTTCTTTATTGCTGCTACCAGCTCTTTAAAGTTCATTAGAAAAAGGTATAAAAATCCATTAAATTTATTAAGACATTGATTCAAGAAATCAGAGGGCGAAAACCGCATCAAGTCATCTGTATTAGTTTCCAAGATATTGTATTTTGAAGTGAGAATATTTCGAGGGAACACAGCAACTTCAGACTGCCTCAAGAGGTATTCTATAATGTAATAGATGCATATTATTTTTTATATTTTTAAAATATGAAATATCTTGTGCTGTAAAATCACATATTTGAATTATTGAATAGAAAAGGCAATGATAAGGAATCGACACGATTAATCCGCAGCTCCCATCAGAGACACCAAAGGGAAAGAAGCATAAAAGGGGGGAAACGGCATAGATAAAAGCTTTAGATCTGTTTTTCATATTGCTTTGCCTTCATGGCGGTACCTGTTACCTACTAAATCCTAAACAAAATACTTTATCATATGACCTCGCGTCTGAGTAAGTAATTACGCCATGTAATAGATTCGTTTGGTATACATTGATTCCAAACCTGTTAAAATCCGTTGACTTTAGCCATATATATCGTTCGAAAAACACTGTCTACTCTTGTATACTTATACAAAACATGGTTGGAAGAAGGTCAGAGTATGCCGTTGAAATACGGTCCTATATTAAGAATCGTTGTATTCTTGGTATACGGTGCAAAGAAATTTTTGATGAAATATGTTCGGTTTATTGGCATAATGAAATGTCTTTTCCGACAGTTTTTCGTTGGTGTAAGAAATTCAGCTGTGGGCTAGGCTCAACATGATCGTCGGCCGAAAAGAGCAACATCTGCCAAGATGGTTGCTAGAGTGAAAGAAATAGTTGCTACCGATACACGATACACCACTAGGCAAATAGCTAGTATGGTTGGCATCTCATTAGGAGCAGCTCATACAATTCTGAAACGGAATTTGAAAATGAGAAAGATCTGTGTTAGATGGATTTCCCATCTGTTGACAGATAAGCAGAAAAAGACACGCGTTCAGTGCGCCAAGAAGTTGCTTAAAAAGTTTCCAAATTACATTGCACGGTCTTTCGCTAATGTCGACAAAGGTGACGAGACATGGGTTTCCTTTTTTGAGCCAAAATGAAAGATTCAGAACAAAATAAGGGCAACAAAGTATTGCAAAAGACCATGCATTGCAAAGCGGACCATGAGCGTCAAGAAGGTAATGTATGCCATATTCTTTTCAAATCAAGGCCCTGCTATTCAGGTTGCTGTGCCTAAAGGCAAATCTGTAAATGCGAAGTTTTACAAGAATAAATTGAAGAAATATTTTAAAGAACGAAGACCCGCAACTGGTTTGGCCAATGTCAGATTGCTACATGACAATGCGTCATCGCACAAGGCGTTCATTGTGCAAGACTATCTGAAGCAGGAAAAGGTTGTTGAACTCCCTCACCCCCCGTATTCCCTTGACCTTGCCCCGTGTGCCTTTTTTTTTTTGTTCCCGTGGCTGAAAAAAATACCTTTCTTGTCGAAAATTTGTACAGCGCAAACACCTCGGTTCTGCAATATTCCAGTGCCTTCATAGTATACCTCGAAAAGACTACCAACATGCATTCAATGATTGGATCAGAAGACTCAAATTTTGCATATCTGTTAAAGAGGAAATTTTTGAGGGGACAAAATAAATTTTTCATCGAAATCTATCACGGTATCATTTTTATGTGCTTAGTTGCATTCATATTTGAACAGTCCTCGTATGAAGACAAGAATTCTTTTTTGCAGATCCGGGTTACAATTCGCCATGTCTTAATGGCGAATTGGAACGCCTGGGAACGGTCACTGAAAGAATTTCTCTAGGGGCTTAAATCTTTCTCTCCAAAGGGATTCTGCTCTGAAAGAACAATGCCAGAGTCCACACTTGCAAAATTGCAAAGAATGCTGTTGAGCAGAATGGGTACGAGCTAATACCGCACCCCGCATTTTTTAAATTATTGACACGCCCTTATATAACTGGTATAGACGCCAGTAAGTACTTTGTCGTATTTGCGCTTATACGATAGCGAGCACTCTCTTTAAGTTATTGTGGCTTCATCACTGCCAGAGTCGAAATGTTAATATATAATAATGAGACACTAATTCCATATATCAGTTTATATTTTACTCTTTGAGGTCGCAAACCTTCTAACCTTCCAGCACCAGTAAATGAAACAATTCTTAAGGCAGTACAATTGTTTTATCCAAAAGACAGAGCGTTTTAAGTGGCAAATCACAACCTGCTTCTTCTTTCTCTCCCTCTCTCTCTCTCTTTCTCTCTCTCTCTCTCTCTCTCTCTTAATATACAGTCAGTTTGCGAACCCGTCATTTCAACTAGTTATTGTTGGATTTTATAACTTCCGAACTAAAGAAGTGGTATATAGTGCCCATATATATTGCAAGAGATGATAAGCTTAATCAGGGCTGCTTGTTTTTGAATCACGTTGATTTTTTCTTGTGTATGACGTGTTTTAATATACAAATGTAATTCAATGGAGGAAGTTGAAAATATAGTATTTACAATACATCATTAGAATTAGCGGTATGTATGCAAAACAATAACGATATAAACTACACTTTGATTTAGTACAGGGTAATGTCCCAGGGCCTAAAGTGCAGCAAACACTGGATACATTAACGTAAATTCAATCATTGTGGTTTCGGACAATGGAAAATAAAGTTCACAGAGTAAAAGTCAGAACCATTTATGAAATCATGCACCAAAGCCGCCGTGAGAATACACAGATTTGGCACAATGATCACGAAAACACGCTTATATAAGTTTGACCCAATTGAACCCCTCGTTTATATAATAAAACTGGGGTTTACAGGGGTATACATTATTCTTCTTATTTCTGAAAACATAGCTTGAGGGTACTCGTTAGAACCGCCTCGTCGAGGCGGTTCTAACGAGTACCCACAATCTATATTTTGACCAGATATAAGAATAATATCAACATTTTTCATCATAAAATTTTATTTTTTGGCGGTTATATTTACAATGTATTTGAGTAGGCGTGTTTTCGTAATGGAAGGCATGTACAAAGCAGAAACAAATAAATAAATACAGAGCTTGATATAAGCGTCATTTCCCTCATCTACAGATATGAATACAACCACCGCTATCGAGTACTTGAGAACACGTCTGCCATTATCATTTTGCACAGAGCAGCATACAATATACATTTCCCACATTCATAATTCGACACACTGTTATTTCCTATGTCTAAAAACAAACGAGCTTATATAGAATTGGGTTTATTTAAGAAAAAAACGGACCAAATGTAAAGGTTCATGAACTAGATTATCCGAAAAGGTTTCGAATTCAAAGTTTGCAAATCCCCAGCTGTGTATTTCGCTTGATATCTAATATCAATAAGTTGCATGGAAACGAGTCGATTACTTTTATGTTAAACTATTTGTTGTTAACATAAGTCTAAAATGATAAATTTACTGATCGACGCGTTACGTTTGCATACGTATCAGGGACATGAAAACGAGTCGTTTACCTTTATGTCAAATTATTTGTACGTAACATAATTATTGAATAATAAATTTACTGATCGACGAGTTACGTTTGCATATGCATCAGGGATTGGATAATGTGGCCCGTTTTCTTTCTTATCATTTTAGATCTATGTATGGGAGAGCCGTGCTTGCATGGCGGAACCTGTAAACTTGTAGACAACAGTAAAAAGAGAGGTGGATATGGGGGCATCATTCATAATAACTACTATTGTGTTTGTCCAACAGGCTATATCGGCAACAGATGTGAAACTAGAGGTACATTCTCATAAGTAAACAAACGTATGTGTCATAAGGATAACACACCGTGTATGATCGCCAGAAACTGATAACTGCCTTTCTTGACTCAGCGGAAGGGAGAAAATGGCCGTAGAAAAGATTTCATGATCAATCTCCACGAAAGAATTTTGCCGACCCCGGCAGGTATCGAACCCGCGTCCCCCTAATCACCAGTCAGACGCGCATCCGACTGAGCTGCCGAGGCCGGCACGTTGTCATAAGTAAACAAACATCTGTGACATATGGATAACACACCGTGTATGATTTTTAACCTTAACCCTTCACCTGCTGAATATTTTTATATGCCACACCAACTACCGATTATCAACCAATCAGATTAATTGATGCAAATTATTGCAACAAATTCACAATCTGAGTGGCAAATAATGTAAGGCGGTTCATCTGTCGCGGTTTATGTTTGTTATGGTTTGTCTTCGGGTATTTGTATCGCTTATTATTTTTTATTTTGGTGATGTCATTTCATCTCAATGTCGGATAAAAGTCCCACAAAATTGGAAGGAACGTCTCAAAAATGACCTTTACAGTGTTGACGGGGACGTTAAACCTCAAATCAAACAAAACAAACAATTTTATTTTGGATAGCCTATTGGCCATTTTAACTGTCCTTTTGGCTTTCCGCTGTTGGTGTTTCCGTTGGAGTATGTTGCTTCATGTTTGTGTTTCTTTCCCTTTGGTGTCTCTGATTTGAGCTGTGGGTTAATTGTATAGATTCCTGATTCCTGATCAAAAACAACCATTAGGAAAGCATGTCCGTGTGAAAATATGGCGTCAAACATGGTGTCAGAAGCGACAAATTTTGGGGAAAAATGACAACATCTTTCTTATTTTTCTTTAAGTTATTGTGGCTTCATCACTGCCAGAGTCGAAATGTTAATATATAATAATGAGACACTAAATCCATATATCAGTTTATATTTTACTCTTTGAGGTCGCAAACCTTCTAACCTTCCAGCACCAGTAAATGAAACAATTCTTAAGGCAGTACAATTGTTTTATCCAAAAGACAGAGCGTTTTAAGTGGCAAATCACAACCTGCTTCTTCTTCCTCTCTCTCTCTCTCTCTCTCTCTCTCTCTCTCTCTCTCTCTCTCTCTTTTAATATACAGTCAGTTTGCGAACCCGTCATTTCAACTAGATATTGTTGGATGTTATAACTTCCGAACTAAAGAAGTGGTATATAGTGCCCATATATATTGCAAGAGATGATAAGCTTAATCAAGGCTGCTTGTTTTTGAATCACGTTGATTTTTTCTTGTGTATGACGTGTTTTAATATACAAATGTAATTGAATGGAGGAAGTTGAAAATATATTATTTACAATACATCATTAGAATTAGCGGTATGTATGCAAAACAATAACGATATAAACTACACTTTGATTTAGTACAGGGTAATGTCCCAGGGCCTAAAGTGCAGCAAACACTGGATACATTAACGTAAATTCAAACATTGTGGTTTCGGACAATGGAAAATAAAGTTCACAGAGTAAAAGTCAGAACCATTTATGAAAACATGCACCAAAGCCGCCGTGAGAATACACAGATTTGGCACAATGATCACGAAAACACGCTTATATAAGTTTGACCCCCTTGTACCCCTCGTTTATATAATAAAACTGGGGTTTACAGGGGTATACATTATTTTTCTTATTTCTGCTCAAAAACATAGCTTGAGGGTACTCGTTAGAACCGCCTCGTCGAGGCGGTTCTAACGAGTACCCACAATCTATATTTTGACCAGAAATAAGAATAATATTAACATTTTTCATCATAAAATTTCATTTTTTGGCGGTTATATTTACAATGTATTTGAATAGGCGTGTTTTCGTAATGGAAGGCATGTACAAAGCAGAAACAAATAAATAAATACAGAGCTTGATATAAGCGTCATTTCCCTCATCTGCAGATATGAATACAACCACCGTGATCGAGTACTTGAGAACACGTCTGCCATTATCATTTTGCACAGATCAGCATACAATAGACATTTCCCACATTCATAATTCGACACACTGTTATTTACTATGTCTAAAAACAAACGATCTTATATAGAATTGGGTTTATTTAAAAAAACCCGGACCAAATGTAAAGGTTCATGAACTAGATTATCCGATAAGGTTTCGAATTCAAAGTTTGCAAATCCCCAGCTGTGTATTTCGCTTGATATCTAATATCAATAAGTTGCATGGAAACGAGTCGATTACTTTTATGTTAAACTATTTGTTGTTAACATAAGTCTAGAATGATAAATTTACTGATCGACGCGTTACGTTTGCATACGTATCAGGGACATGAAAACGAGTCGTTTACCTTAATGTCAAATTATTTGCACGTAACATAATTATTGAATAATACATTTACTGATCGACGAGTTACGTTTGCATATGCATCAGGGATTGGATAATGTGGCCCGTTTTCTTTCTTATCATTTTAGATCCATGTATGGGAGAGCCGTGCTTGCATGGCGGAACCTGTAAACTTGTAGACAACAGTAAAAAGAGAGTTGGATATGGGGGCATCATTCATAATAACTACTATTGTGTTTGTCCAACAGGCTATATCGGCAACAGATGTGAAACTAGAGGTACATTCTCATAAGTAAACAAACGTATGTGTCATAAGGATAACACACCGTGTATGATCGCCAGAAACGGATCACTGCCTTTCTTGACTCAGCGGAAGGGAGAAAATAGCCGTAGAAAAGATTTCATGATCAATCTCCACTAAAGAATTTTGCCGACCCCGGCAGGTATCGAACCCGCGTCCCCCTAATCACCAGTCAGACGCGCATCCGACTGAGCTGCCGAGGCCGGCACGTTGTCATAAGTAAACAAACATCTGTGACATATGGATAACACACCGTGTATGATTTTTAACCTTAACCCTTCACCTGCTGAATATTTATATATGCCACACCAACTACCGATTATCAACCAATCAGTTTAATTGATGCAAATTATTGCAACCAATTCACAATCTGAATGGCAAATAATGTAAGGTGGTTCATCTGTCGCGGTTTATTTTTGTTATGGTTTGTTTTTTGGGTATTTGTATCGCTTATATTATTTTATTTTGGTGATGTCATTTCATCTCAATGTCGGATAAAAGTCCCACAAAATTGGAAGGAACGTCTCCAAAATGACCTTTACAGTGTTGACGGGGACGTTAAACCTCAAATCAAACAAAACAAACAATTTTATTTTGGATAGCCTATTGGCCATTTTAACTGTCCTTTTGGCTTTCCGCTGTTGGTGTTTCCGTTGGAGTATGTTGCTTCATGTTTGTGTTTCTTTCCCTTAGGTGTCTCTGATTTGAGCTGTGTGTTAATTGTATAGATTCCTGATTCCTGATCAAAAACAACCATTAGGAAAGCATGTCCGTGTGAAAAAATGGCGTCAAACATGGTGTCAGAAGCGACAAATTTTGGGGAAAAATGACAACATCTTTCTTATTTCTCTTTAAGTTATTGTGGCTTCATCACTGCCAGAGTCGAAATATTAATATATAATAATGAGACACTAAATCCATATATCAGTTTATATTTTACTCTTTGAGGTCGCAAACCTTCTAACCTTCCAGCACCAGTAAATGAAACAATTCTTAAGGCAGTACAATTGTTTTATCCAAAAGACGGAGCGTTTTAAGTGGCAAATCACAACCTGCTTCTTCTTCTTCTTCTTCTTCTTCTTCTCTCTCTCTCTCTCTCTCTCTCTCTCTCTCTCTCTCTCTCTCTCTCTCTCTCTCTCTCTCTCTCTCTCTCTCTCTCTCTCTCTCTCTTAATATACAGTCAGTTTGCGAACCCGTCATTCCAACTATTTTGTTGTTGGATTTTATAACTTCCGAACTAAAGAAGTGGTATATAGTGCCCTTATATATTGCAAGAGATGATAAGCTTAATCAAGGCTGCTTGTTTTTGAATCACGTTGACTTTTTCTTGTGTATGACGTGTTTTAATATACAAATATAATTGAATGGAGGAAGTTGAAAATACATTATTTACAATACATCATTAGATTAGCGGTATGTATGCAAAACAATAACGATATAAACTACACTTTGATTTAGTACAGGGTAATGTCCTAGCGCCTAAATTGCACCAAACACTGGATACATTAACGTAAATTAAATCAGTGTGGTTTCGGATAATGGAAAATAAAGTTCACAGAGAAAAAGTCAGAACCATTTATGAAAACATGCACCAAAGCCGCCGTGAGAATACACAGATTTGGCGCAATGATCACGAAAACACGCTTATATAAGTTTGACCTCCTTGAACCCCTCGTTTATATAGTAAAATTGAGGTTTACAGGGGTATCATTTTTTTTTCTTATTTCTGGTCTAAAACATAGATTGTGGGTACTCGTTAGAAACCGCCTCGTCTAGGCTGTTCTAACGAGTACCCAAAACATATATTTTTACCAGAAATAAGAATAATATCATAATTTTTCATCTTAAAATTTCATTTTTTCGGCGGTAATATTTACAATTTATTTGAATAGGCGTGTTTTCGTAATGGAAGGTATGTACAAAGCAGAAATAAATACAGAGCTTGATATATGCATCATTTCCCTCATCTACAGATCTGAATACAACCACCGTGATCCATTACTGGAGAACTCGTCCGCCATTGTCATTTTGTACAGAGCAGCATGCAACAGACATTTCCCACTCATTCATAAATTGACACAATGTTATTTACCATGTCTAAAGAGCTAAAAACAAACGAGCTTATATAGAATTGTGTTTATTTAAAGGTTCATGAATTAACTTATCGGAAAAGGTTTCGAACTCAAAATTTGCGAATCCCCAGCTGTGTATTTCGCTTGATATCTAATATCAATAAGCTGCATGGAAACGAGTCGATTACTTTTATGTCAAACTATTTGTTGGTAACAATTACTGAATGATAAATTTACCGATCGACGCATTGCGTCTGCATATGTATCAGGGGCATGAAAACGAGTCGTTTACTTTGTGTCAAATTATTTGTACGTAACATAATTATTGAATGATAAATTTACTGATCGACGAGTAACGTTTGCATATGCATCAGGGAGTGGATAATGTGACCCGTTTTCTTTCTTATCATTTTTAGATCCGTGTATTGAATCGCCGTGCTCTAATGGCGGAACCTGTAAACTTGTAGACGACAGTAAAACGAAAGTTGGATATGGGGACATCCTTCTTAATCACTTCTATTGTGTTTGTCCAAAAGGCTATATCGGCAACTACTGTGAAACTAAAGGTACATTCTCATAAGGATATAAGGAAAACACACCGTGTATGATCGCCAGAAACTGACGGCTGCCTTTCTTGAATTAGCGGAAGGGAGAGAATGGCCGTATAAAAGATTTCATGATCAATCTGTGTTGTGGGTACTTTCTAGAATCCCAACGATGAAATTATTTTAACAAAAAAAATGTTTCTGAAGAGGAATAAAATATATTATTTTATTTGGGTTTACGGGGTATACATTATCTGCCTTATTTTTTGTTCAAAAACATTGATTGTGGGTACTCGTTAGAACCGCCTCATTGAGGCGGTTCTAACGCGCACCCACAATCTATGTTGAAAGCAGAAATAAGAAAGATGCTATCATTTTTACCCAAAATTTGTCGCTTTTGACACCATGTTGGACGCCATTATTTCACACGGACATGTTTTCCTAATGGTTGTTTTTGGAAGGAATCAGGTATTGATACAATTAACCCATAGCTCCCATCAGAGACACCAAAGGGAAAGAAATATAACCATGAAGCAACATACTCCAACGGAAACACCAACAGCGGAATGCCAAAAGGACAGTTAAAAAGGCCAATAGGCTATCCAAAATAAAATAATATAAGCGATACAAACACCCAAAGACAAACCATAACAAAAATAAACCGCGACAGAAGAACCGCCTTGGAACGGTCAGTGAAACGAATTCCACTGGGTCTTAAATCTTTCTCTCCAAAGGGATTCTGCTCTAGAATATGCAAGTGTCCACACTTGCAAAATTGCAAAGAATGCTGTTGAGTAGAATGTGTACGAGCTAATACCGCACCCTTCATTTTTTAATTATTGGCAAGCCCTCGTATAACTGGTATAGACGCCAGTAAGTACTTTGTCGTATTTGTGATTATACGATAGCGAACACTCTCTTTAAGTTATTGTGGCTTATATCAGTTTATATTTTACCCTTTGAGGTCGCAAACCTTCTAACCTTCCAGCACCAGTACATGAAACAATTCTTAAGGCTGTACTATTGTTCTATCCAAAAGACAGAGGCGTTTTAAGTGGCAAATCACAACCTGCTTATTATTCTTCTTTCTTTCTCTCTCTCTCTCTCTCTCTCTCTCTCTCTCTCTCTTAATATGCAGTTTGCGTACTCGCAGTTTGCGTACTCGTCATTTCAACTAGTTGTTGTTGGATTATATAACCTCGAACTTCAGAAGTGGTATATAGTGCCCATATATTTTGCAAGAGATGATAAGCTTAATCAAGGCTGCTTGTTTTTGAATCACGTTGATTTTTTCGTGTGTATGACGTGTTTTTATATATAAATGTAATTGAATGGAGGAAGTTGAAAATATATTATTTACAATACATCATTAGAATTAGCGGTATGAATGCAAAACAATAGCGATATAAACTACACTTTGATTTAGTACAGGGTAATGTCCTACCGCCTAAATTGCACCAAACACTGGATACATTAACGTAAATTCAAACATTGTGGTTTCGGACAATGGAAAATAAAGTTCACAAAGAAAAAGTTAGAACCATTTATGAAAACATGCACCAAAGCCTCCGTGAGAATTCACAGATTTGGCGCAATGATCACGAAAACACGCTTATATAAGTTTGACCTCCTTGAACCCCTCGTTTATATAGTAAAATAGGGGTTTACAGGAGTATATTTTTTTTTCTTATTTCTGCCTCGTCGAGGCTGTTCTAACGAGTACCCACAACCTAGAATAATATCATAATTTTTCACCTTAAAATTTCATTTTTTCGGCGGTAATATTTACAATGTATTTGAATAGGCGTGTTTTCGTAATGGAAGGCATGTACAAAGCAGAAACAAATAAATAAATAGCGTCATTTCCCTCATCTACAAATATGAATACAACCACCGTGATCCATTACTTGAGAACACGTTTGCCATTGTCATTTTGCGCAGAACAGCATGCAACAAACATTTCCCACATTCATAATTTGACACACTGTTATTTACCATGTCTAAAAACAAACGAGCTTATAAATAAAGAATTGTGTTTATTTAAGAAAAACCGACCAAATGTAAAGGTTCATTAACTAACTTATCGGAAAAGGTTTCGAACTCAAAATTTGCAAATCCCCAGCTGTGTATTTCGCTTGATATCTAATATCAATAAGTTGCATGGAAACGAGTATATTACTTTTATGTCAAACTATTTGTTTGTAACAATTATTGGATGATAAATTTACTGATCGACGCATTACGTTTGCATATATATCAGGGCCATGAAAACGAGTCGTTTCCTTTGTGTCAAATTATTTGTACGTAACATAATTATTGAATGATAAATTTACTGATCGACGAGTTACGTTTTCATATGCATCGGGGAGTGGATAATGTGACCCGTTTTCTTTCTTATCACTTTAGATCCCTGTATTGAATCGCCGTGCTCTAATGGCGGAACCTGTAAACTTGTAGACGACAGTAAAAAGAGAGGTGGATATGGGGGCATCCTTCTTAATAACTACTATTGTGTTTGTCCAACAGGCTATATCGGCAACAAATGCGAATTTAAAGGTACATTGTCATAAGTAAACAAACGTATTAGTCATAATGATATAAGGATTACACACCTTATTTTGATCGCCAGAAACTGAATCAGCGGAAAGGAGAGAATGGCCGTAGAAAAGATTTTATGATTAATCTCCACGAAAGAATTATGCCGACCCCGGCAGGTATCGAACCCGCGTCCTCCTAATCACCAGTCAGACGCGCATCCGACTGAGCTGCCGAGGCCGGCACGTTGTCATAAGTAAACAAACATATGTGACATAAGGATAACACACCGTGTATGATTTCATACCTTAACCCTTCACCTGCTGAATATTTATATATGCCACACCAACTACCGATTATCGACCAATCAGATTACTTTATGCAATTATTGCAACAAATTCACACTCTGAATGGCAAACAATAAAGATCCTGACCATCTGATCTGGATCTTTATTGTTTGGAACATAAGGCATATCCAGGCTCAGCAGGACAAGGGCTAAATTAAGGACTTTACATGAATAATACATGAGTTCGAATGCAAGATTCTATTCATCATATACCAATAAAAACGCATATTATTCACGATCTTTTGACAAAAATGTCAATATTCCGTCATAAGTAAACGCGACGTCGTTAATGTCGTCGTACATGTAACGTTAAGGGGCGTTTCTAACTAATTTGCATATTTAATCCACTAGTGGATTGCGGAAATGATTACATGGCGTTATTGCACTCTCACACGCTACGTTATATGATACAAATTGGCATTTTATCATGATTAGTTTTCCTCTTTTCTGCTTCCAAAACAAAAGTAGTGAGGTGAAGACAAGGATCAGGGATCGATACAAGTGCCCAACATCTCCTATCATGGACATAAAAGGGAAAGACATACAAACATGAAACAACTAGATCCTAATATAAACATCAATAGCCGAAAGCCAAAAGTTCAGTTACTTTTCGATTAAATGGCCAATTCGCTATTCAAAATAAAAAAGATAAAAGCGATACACATATTCAAAGACGAACTTTTACAAAAAGTAACCGCGTGAGGAGATGTTTCTTGGAACGGTTACTGAAATGTATTTTCCGGTTGTGGTGTGGGTCTTAAATCGATATTACGCGGTCGTAATTTATGCCCATACGTCCTTCGCAATAGGCAAATAACTTGTGCAGTCGCATGTAGGCTTCCTAACTCATCGAAAATCTCAGAGAACACAAATATCAAACAACCACAGAGGTCAAACAACGTTGAAGACTAGAGAGCAATAAATGAATGAGATGCTGGAGCAAACGAAAACCAACTGTTAGATACCCTTGATGCCGACCAGAGACAGTTAATCAGGAACCGAACATAATAACATAAACTTATATTTTCATTTCAAGAAGGCCTTTCTCTGGAAACGTCATATAATCTGAGGCCTGACACACCGGTTTGCAAAAAAGAGGGAAACAAAGTTACCAACCATAATTGGGTTAAACAACATGCATGCAGTGTGTGTGTGTGTGTGTGTGTGTGTGTGTGTGTGTGTGTGTGTGTGTGTGTGTGTGTGTGTGAATTCGGGTTTAACGTCGCTTTCAACAATTTTTCAATCATATCACGACGGTGTCTGGTTGCGACAGGGAGCTCAATGCTCTCTTTATAGTGCTACCTCACTGAAGTATCATGTCCCAGACACATAACACCTTACTGATAATCATTTTCTGATATCAATTTATTGAAATATATTGTACTAATAAGGGAGTTGAAGTCTAAGTGTTCTTTAGGTTTTGTCGCGACTAGAAAATAATTATTGAATTCTGCACTTACTTAGTTGGATATTTAATCTTTTATACCTCATGAACATCTTGCTGTTACGATTAAATTGCTGTTTGGATCTACCGGGTCTTCATGGCGGTACCTGTTACCTTTAATACATAGAGGATCTTACATGAGTGTTCATGTATTATTGAATTTATTAAACGAGTTGAGGAAAAGGGATAAAATGCGAGGCTTTGCCGTGCATTTTATCCCTTTTCCTCAACGAGTTTAATAAATTCAATAATACATGAGCATGAATGCAAGATTCTATTTATCATATGACATTTAAAACGCTTTTTATTCAATATTGGTTACAAAAATGTCAATATTCTGCCGTTAGAAAATGCGACGTCGTTAAGGACGTCGTACATGTAACGTTACGGGACGTATCTAGCTAATTTGCATATTTAATACACTAGTGGATTATCGAAAATAATACATGGCGTTATTACACTCTCAGACGCGACGTCATATGATAAAACAATATAAAATATGTTTTACCTCAACAGATATTATTGCGAATGCTCACCTAATTACATCGCTATTTTGTCATAACGATAACAAAAGATTAACTCTTATCTTGCTGTTCACGACAATCCCAACTTTGCAAGCAGTGTAGATCTATATCAGAAGCCATCTGATCCGGATCTACAATGTTTGGCATTCAGGTTATAAATTTGTAGCAATAAATTAAATCAAGTAATTTGATTGATTGATAGACAGAAACGGGTGTGGCTTAAATGAATATTCAGCAAGATAAAGTGTTAAGATAGCACATTCATGAACAAAGTGCTGTATTTTATATCGCCTGATTCGATATGCTTCATAAAAATCTTTCATCATATTTTTTTGTTTCTTTTGCAAATATTTTGTATACTCGTTAAGGCCTCGTACAAGAGGCATTTTAGCGAGTCTATAATCTAGATGACAGAGCAAGCATAAGAAAAGATATAATATATCCTTGTGTAAAACTGTATGACAATGCTACTTCTTTTTAGAGCCGTGTTTGGACTCGCCTTGTATGAATGGTGGTACCTGTAACTCAAAAGGAAGCGGCACGAGCTACACATGCGAATGTATGTCTGGCTTCACCGGCAGCCATTGTGAAACTACTGAAGGTACGTTACAATAGTGTTCTCTTACGAGTAAAATTAATGTTCTCTACAACGTCGGTAATATGCAAAATAGAAGTGAATGCAATGATCAGAATCAATACAATTAACCCACACCACCCATCAGAGACACCAAAGAGAAATAAGCACGAACATGAAATATCGAGACCCAAATGGAAACATCACTAGCGGAAAGTCAAATGGCCAGCTTCGTTCACTCAAAACGGCCAACTGGCTATCCAAATCAAAAACACATAAGCGATAAAACATTCAGAGACAAACGATAAGAAAAATAAACCGCGATAGATGAACCGCCTTGGAACAGTCAGTGAGAAGTTTTCACTGGGCGGGTGAGGATTAAATCGATTTTATTTGAAATTGGCGTGAGACAGGTGGGACCGTATTCTTATCAATGTTACAACCATTCCTTGTGTTTCCATTTGAAATCATTTGAGTCTGTTTTGTGGTTTTGCAGTATGTTTCCTCTGGCTTTCGTTGCCGGATCATTACAGGGTCACTGATGAGGCTTATAAAAGTAAGCGTCTCCCTGCCCTACATCATAGTGTAGATTATATTTTCTTGTCCTTTGGGATCATTGATTCCATTGTGGAATTTTGAAAGTGTTTGGGGGTCACTGGTGGGGCCTAATTGGCCGAAACTAGCTAGTCTGGTCCAGACAACATATACACTCAATATTTTTTTTCAGTTCTGTGGTGTTTTCCTTGCTTCCAAAGGATAACCCTTTTATAGAACATATTATATCAGTCTTTGTATCGACTGCCTATTCGAAATTTGCAAAATTGCAGTATGTTTCCTCTGGCTTTCTTTGCAGGTTCATTAAAGGGTTACTGATGAGGCTTTATTAGCCGAAACTACGTAGTATGACCCATCTTCTTTCTTATGAATGTTTTCATTGCTCTTAAAGGAACTCATTTTTGATTTTTATTTGCCTTCACTGCAGCTGGTGTTGTGCCGTGTGGCGGCCGTAAAACGTCTCCCCGTACATCAACCATAGTGTAGTTTATATTTTACTTTTGGTCCTTTGAGATCAGCGTGAATATTCTGAGAAATCCGAAATAAATTATTGGTTTAGACTCATATTCTAGACTGGTTTTTAATTTTTTCGACCCCAATTTGATTTATATCAGTCTTTGTATCGACTGCCTATTCGAAATTTGCAAAATTGCAGTATGTTTCCTCTGGCTTTCTTTGCCGGTTCATTAAAGGGTTACTGATGAGGCTTTATTAGCCGAAACTACGTAGTATGACCCATCTTCTTCTTATGAATGTTTTCATTGCTCTTAAAGGAACTCATTTTTGATTTTTATTTGCCTTCACTGCAGCTGGTGTTGTGCCGTGTGGCGGCCGTAAAACGTCTCCCCGTACATCAACCATAGTGTAGTTTATATTTTACTTTTGGTCCTTTGAGATCAGCGTGAATATTCTGAGAAATCCGAAATAAATTATTGGTTTAGACTCATATTCTAGACTGGTTTTTAATTTTTTCGACCCCAATTTGATTTATATCAGTCTTTGTATCGACTGCCTATTCGAAATTTGCAAAATTGCAGTATGTTTCCTCTGGCTTTCTTTGCCGGTTCATTAAAGGGTTACTGATGAGGCTTTATTAGCCGAAACTACGTAGTATGACCCATCTTCTTTCTAATGAATGTTTTCATTGCTCTTAAAGGAACTCATTTTTGATTTTTATTTATTAGCCGAAACTACGTAGTATGACCCATCTTCTTTCTTATGAATGTTTTCATTGCTCTTAAAGGAACTCATTTTTTGATTTTTATTTGCCTTCACTGCAGCTGGTGTTGTGCCGTGTGGCGGCCGTAAAACGTCTCTCCGTACATCAACCATAGTGCAGTTTATATTTTACTCTTGGTCCTTTGAGATCAGCGTGAATATTCTGAGAAATCAGAAATAAATTATTGGTTTAGACTCATATTCTAGACCGGTTTTTAATTATTTGGACCCCGTTTTGATTTATATCAGTCTTTGAATCGACTGCCTGTTTGAAATTCGCAAATTCGCAGTATGTTTCCTCTGGCTTTCGTTGCCGGATCATTACAGAGTCACTGATGAGGCTTTATTGGCCGAAACTACGTAGTATGACCCATCTTCTTTCTTATGAATGTTTTCATTGCTCTTAAAGGAACTCATTTTTGATTTTTATTTAAGGTCAAGACAACAGCTTAGGTTATGTTTGTCAAGTCAGAAACTTTATAGATCATTCCGATATTAACTGACAACTGCCGGTAGGTCAACGGCCGAGTCCTGGAGTAAACGTCCATATCAAGCAGTCTCCCAAGAAGTTGCCATAAGAAAAATTCAATATATTATGTGAGCCCCGCCAAGCGAATTTGTGTCTTCGAGCAATCCGTCATGACAAATTTTAACTGCGCATGCCCAGCCATTCAGAGGGGCCAGGGATATGGCTTTCTGTCTGAAGGTTCCTCTTGATTCACTGCTTGTATGAGCGAGCAGCGAAGGTTCTGGCGAGACTGCGCGGATGCGCAGGCTCGCCTGAACCTTCACTGCTCGCATAGGCGATAAGTACCAAAATCGCTTGACGGGGCCCATATACGAGGGTCATCCAAAAATAACTGAACAATGCCTTATAACTATTAAAATAGGTTTTAAATACAGCTTACTTCTTCACAGTCCTTCGAAGTAATCTCCCCTCGAACGGATGACAGAATTCCATCTGCTTGGTAACGCTTCTATACCGGTTGCTAAGCAACTGAAGTTGATGCGTCGGACCTCTGCGTTCACGGCACACTCTAACTCGTCCAAACTGTCATAACGGTTTCCCCGTAAAGGTTCTTTCAACTTTGGAAACAGGTCGAAGTAGGGAGGAGACAAATCTGGCGAATACGGGGGGTGATCGAGCACTTCCCAGCCATACCCTTCCAACAGCTCCTTGACAACGTTACTTTTGTGTGGTGACGCGTTGTCGTGCAGAATTAACGGCGTGCAATTAATAAGTTCTGAGCGCTTGCGGCGTAATGCTGGACGAAGTATTGTCCGTAGATACTTTTCATAATATTCTTTATTGACTGTTCGACCTGTTGGTACCCGGTGTGAGGTAAGAACGCCATGGAAATCATACGCAAATATCATCAACATCTTGGGACAATTCTGACTTCGGCGAACACACTTTCTGACATGACCATAAAGTATAATGTTTATGCTCTTCCGAAGTGAAAAAGGCAGTTCTTACATTACATTCCATGGAAAATAGAGGGGATCTTCCCTATGAATTGTTCATTCAATTAAATCTTTTTTTTTCTTTCTTGAGTTAATGAGGAAGTGTAGTGTAAAGTGTGAATAATCTAAAGTAGGAAGACATGAAACACGTAAACGTCTGAATTTCAATTTGTTTAAAAAGCAATCAGAACTTTGTATAATTCAAATGAGATTTCAACCTGATCTTCCAAAGATTTTGTCGCAATATTTAATCACATATTTTTGATGGCAATGGCAACAAACATAAAGTTAATTATTTAGAATAGAAGTGCAGCTAATGACCAGGAATCGATACAGTAAACCCACAGCTCCCATCAGACATTAGTTCTTCTTAATTAATATATAAGGTCGGCAACGATCTCAGGCGGTGACTTCCCAAGCATTTAATCTATTTAAGTCTATTTAATCCAACCTTAAATCTAGAAATTAATCGTGTCGGCAATAAAACTTAGAAAATGTGTTACGAAGTTTATGAAATCGATATCCCTGATGAAGGTGCCCAGCAGTTAATATTTTATTACGAGTTTTAAAATCATCGACATGACTTGACACTCTTGCGATGCGAATATGCTGCGAAATATAGACACGGTAAGACGGTGAACGAGGACCATCACGATCACAGATAGGAAGTTAACTATATTAAAATCAAAATCATCGCGCTTATCATAAATTTTAGTTGAAATAATACCGTTTGAAATGTTCAAATGCAAATCCAAAAACAGGGCTTCAATATCAGAATTATTGGATTTGTTTAACTGCAGCTCAGATGGATAAATTTGACTGACCATTCCTTCAAAGTAAGGGTTGTCAATATTTAAAATATAATCATAATAGTCTTTTGTAGAGTAAAAAGCGGGGATTGTGGCCACGTAAAATCGATTTAAGCCCCCAGTGGAATTCGTTTCGCTGACCGTTCCAATGCGATTCTTCTGTCGCGGTTTTTTGTTGTGGATTGTCTTTGGGTGTTTGTGTCGCTTATATTATTTTATTTTGGATAGTCAATTGGCCATTTTGAGGGAAAGTAACTGTCCTTTTGGCTTTCCGCTATTGATGTTTCCATTAGGGTCTGTTGTTTCATGTTTGTGTTTCTTTTCCTTTGGTGATGGGAGCTGTGGGTTAATTGTATCGATTCCTGATCATTGCCCCCACTTCTGTTTTTCAATAATGTCAGCTTGACTTTGACTAGAAAGTGGCATTATCACATCTCGTCCATAACAAATAAAAAATAAATCAGCTACAAGGGGAGCGCAATTTGTAATCATTGGAATACCTACGATTTGTCTATGTAACTTTATTCCAAATCTAATGAAAACATTATCTAGAAGATAAGATAAAGCGTCACACATAGTTAGACAAAACCAAAATATATATTTTCTTAGTTTATGCAAGGAAACTAGATCCCTTTCGTTGAAAAGTGTTTTCAATCAAATTGTTAAGTTTTCTCTTTATTACATTATGAGGACAAGTTCTGTATAGAGTGGAAAACACCATATGGTCCGCGTCAAGCGAATTTGCTACTTGTCGCCTATGCGAGCAGCGAAGGTTCAGGCGAGCCTGCGCATCCGCGCAGTCTCGCCAGAACCTCCGCTGCTCGATCATGCAAGCAGTGAGTCAAGAGGAACCTTCAGACAGAAAGCCAGATCCCTGGCCCCTCTGAATGGATGGGCATGCGCAGTTAAAATTTGTCATGACGGAATGCTCGAAGACACTAATTCGCTTGACGGGGCTCATATGCAAATAGACTAAACGATCGAAAACCTCTTAACATTAATTTATTAAGTACCTCACTAGAACTCTTTATAGACCAAAGCAAAATGTTCACGGCTCTTTCATGGACAGTTTCACAATGTTATAATAATATTATGACTTTAAATAGCGGTAAAACACCAAGTTAAAAATTTAGAAAGTTCAGTCGAAAACAATTTTTGTCAGGCGTACGACCGGAAAAATGACATAAAACACAATTAAACACGAGGTATTACACGTGTGGTTATATCACGTGTATGACATGACGTACTCTACTGAATAACAGTGAGTTGATATGACCCAAATAAATATTTCTTACGACTTTATATCATCAACTGTTAACTGATACTTGTCTGATTCCCTCGACACATGGTCTTTATTAGCAAATCTGCTCTCGGTGACTCAAATTACTGCATTCACGGGCCTCCGTGGCCTAGTGGATAAGAGCGCTGATTCTTAGTCATTAGGCCTCTCACCGCCGTAGGTTCGAGCATCGCTCGGGCCACGTTAGAGACGCCAAGTTCTGCAACGGAAGGTCAGGTGGTTTTTCTCCGGGTACTCCGGTTTTCGCTTACCTATGATTAACGATCGGCTCGATATGAGTGAAATAATCTTGAAAGGGCCGTAAAACCCAAACCAAACCCCCCAAAAAATAATGGCGGAATATTGGCGTTTTTGTAAAACAATCGTGTATAAAATGTGCTTACCTGTCATATGATAACTAAAATCATCCCTTCGTGCTCATGTGTTTTTGAATTTATAAAACTAGTTGAGAAAAAGGCAAAATCTGCTCGGCAAGCCTCGCATTTTGTCCATTTTTGCAAGTCGTTTCGTAAATTCAATAATACATGAACACTCATGATCCTCTCTGTCAATCAGACTACATCGTCCACAACAGCGAAACTGAAGTTTAGTTAGGAATTTGTGGCTTCGTGTTTGTGGCGTTCCCTTGATCTTTCTTTTATTTTTTTAATTTGAAGACAAGAATTCTTTTTTGCAGATCCGTGCTTCAATTCGCCATGTCTTAATGGCGGTACCTGTAGAAGCAGTATTGCAAATAAAAGGTTTTACCGCATAAACTACTATTGTGAATGTCAACCAGGCTACACTGGCAACAACTGTGAAACCGAAGGTAATTTGTTACGAAATTAAACATATTCGATGTTACGTTTACACAATCACGTGACAAAATGCATATCTAATATAGAAGAGATATTCTGTCTACGGTTTCTGTTGCAAATACAGATTACAAGTTCCAGTAAAAACAAACTCATGAACTTTGTGGTAGGTTTTTTCTCCATAAACTAGCTTTAAGTAATTTCTTGTCCCCATCGTTGTTTCATCTCTTGTTGTTTGAGATTTGTGCTCTCGGTGATATTGAAGTGATGAGTAAGGAAGCTGTGATGGGGACTGAACAAATTATTTGTCAAAATCGAGATTGAAGTAAGGGCGAGGATTGCGCCCGCGTAAAATCGATTTAAGCCCCTCCCCCCTCATAAAATAGAAGTGAAGGCAATGCTCAGGAATCGATACAATTAACCCACAGCTCCCATTAAAGACACGGAAGGGAAAGAAACACCAGCACGTAACAAAATACCTTAATTGAACCATCAATAGCGGAAAGCCAAAAGGACAGTTACTTTCCCACAGAATGGCCAGTTGGCTATCTAAAACAAAATAATATAAGCGATACAAACACTCAAAGATCGAAGCACTGAGAGTACTGGTGGGTCAATTGTCTCTGAGTGTAAGTTGGGAAAATAGTCCATAACCCTTATCTTGCTGTTAACAACAACCCCTATCTTTACAAACAGTGTAGATCCAGACCAGATAGCTTCTGAAGAAGCCATCTGATCAGGATGTACACTGTTTGGCATTCAGTTTATGAATTTCTAGCAATAAATTATATCGAGTAATTTGATTGGTTGATAGACAGAAATGGGTGTGGCTTAAATGAATATTCAGCAAGATAGTCCTTAACTGAGAATGAACTGTTCGGTTAATCCTTAAATTCCAGAAATTTTAAGCAAGCAGTGTAAACCTTATCAGAAACCGCGTTAAGTGGCGTCTGATTAGGTGTTCACTGTTTGTCAATGCCCTAGTGCACGAGCTCAGTCCAGATTTTACACTGCGTTCTGACGTCACAGGGAGACGACTATCGATGCTATAAACAACCGGTACCTGCATTTGGTATAGAATCAGCGACAGTCAAGAATATTAAGGGACTGTATGGTCACCTAAATGGTTTTCATTGCTATTGTTTGTTCTTATTTTTTTCGATTTGAAAATATGTTTATATTTATTTATCTTTTCTTGGAAGCATTTCAGCCTGAATAAAAAGTAGAAGTAAAACAAAGATCAGGACTCGATACAATTAACTTACTCCACCCATCAAATACACAAAAAGGGAAAGAAACACAAACATTAAGCGACCAGACCATAATGGAAACCTAAACAAAGGAAGGCCATAAGGACAGTTACTTTCCCACACAATGGCCATATGGCCATCCAAAATAAAAAAACACAAGTGATACACACAGTAAGTAACAAACAACACCATAAATAAACCGCAACAGAAGATTGTTTTTTTGTTTGATTTGAGGTTTAACGTCCCTGTCAACACTGTAAAGGTCATTTTGGAGACGTTGCTTCCAATTTTGTGGGACTTTTACCCGACATTGAGATGAAATGGCATCTCAAGCCCTGTCGCCCCATGAAACCAATAGGGTTTATTAGCATGGACAGTCCGCCTCGCACCTCGGTTCCTGGACAGGCTTAGATCCTCTAAGCGGTTTACCAGTACTAGTGTGCGGGCCGGATTCAGCTCTGCGTGGAAGCATCATGCAACAGAAGAACCGCCTTGGAACCGTCAGTGGAATGATTTCCACTGGGGGGCTTAAATCGAGTTAAATCGGCTTAAATAAAGTTAAATATTTAGAATAGAAGTGCAGCTAATGATCAGGAATCGATACAGTTAACCCACAGCTTCCATTAGACATTAGTTCTTCTTAATTAATATATAAGGTCGGCAACGATCTCAGGCGGTATTTAATCTATTTAAGTCTATTAAATCAAACCTTAAATCTAGAAATTAATTGATCGTGTCGGCAATAAAACTTAGAAAATGTGTTACGAAGTTTATGAAATCGATATCCCTGATGAAGGTGTCCAGCAGTTAATATTTTATTACGAGTTTTAAAATCATCGACATGACTTGACACTCTTGCGATGTGAAAATGCTGCGAAATATAGACACGGTAAGATGGTGAACGGGGAACATCACGATTACAAATGGGAAGTAAACTATATTAAAATCAAAATCATCGCGCTTATCATAAATTTTAGTTGAAATAATACCGTTTGAAATGTTCTATGCAAATCCAAAACTTGGGCTTCAATATCAGAATTATTGGCTTTGTTTAACTGCAGCTCAGATGGATAAATTTGACTGACCATTCCTTCAAAGTAAGGGTTGTCAATATTTAAAATATAATCTTAATAGTCTTTTGTTGAGTAAAAGGCGAGGATTGTGGCCACGTAAAATCGATTTAAGCCCCCAGTGGAATTCGTTTCGCTGACCGTTCCAATGCGATTCTTCTGTCGCGGTTTTTTGTTGTGGATTGTCTTTGGGTGTTTGTGTCGCTTATATTATTTTATTTTGGATAGTCAATTGGCCATTTTGAGGGAAAGTAACTGTCCTTTTGGCTTTCCGCTATTGATGTTTCCATTAGGGTCTGTTGTTTCATGTTTGTGTTTCTTTTCCTTTGGTGATGGGAGCTGTGGGTTAATTGTATCGATTCCTGATCATTGCCCCCACTTCTATTTTTCAATAATGTCAGCTTGACTTTGACTAGAAAGTGGCATTATCACATCTCGTCCATAACAAATCAAAAATAAATCAGCTACAAGGGGAGCGCAATTTGTAATCATTGGAATACCTACGATTTGTCTATGTAACTTTATTCCAAATCTAATGAAAACATTATCTAGAAGATAAGATAAAGCGTCACACATAGTTAGACAAAACCAAAATATATATTTTCTTAGTTTATGCAAGGAATCTAGATCCCTTTCTTTGAAAAGTGCTTTCAATCAAAATTATTAAATTTTCTCTTTATTACATTATTAGGACAAGTTCTGTATACAGTGGAAAACATCATATGGACCGCGTCAAGCGAATTTGCTACTTATTGCCTATGCGAGCAGCGAAGGTTCAGGCGAGCCTGCGCATCCGCACAGTCTCGCCAGAACCTCCGCTGCTCGCTCATACAAGCAGTGAGTCAAGAGGAACCTTCAGACAGAAAGCCAGATCCCTGGCCCCTCTGAATGGCTTGGCATGCGCAGTTAAAATTTGTCATGACGGAATGCTCGAAGACACAAATTCGCTTGACGGGGGCCCATATGCAAATAGACTAGACGATCGAAAACCTCTTAACATTAATTAATTAAGTACCTCACCAGAACTCTTTATAGACCAAAGCAAAATGTTACCTGCTCTTTCATGGACAGTTTCACAATATTATTATTATAGCATGACTTTTAATAGCGGTGAAACACCAAGTTAAAAATTTAGAAAGTTCAGTCGAAAACAATTTTTGTCAGGCGTACGACCGGAAAAATTACGTAAAACACAATTCAACACTCGGTATTACACGTATGGTTATATCACATGTATGACATGACGTAATCCAATGAATAACAGTGAGTTGATATAACCCAAAAAATATTTCTTTCGACTTTATATGATTAACTGATAACTGAAACTTGTCTAATTCCGTCGACACATGATCTTTATTAGCACATCTGTTCTCGGAGACTCAAATTACTGCATTCAATAGTGGAAGCTTTTTTTAGAACAGTTGTTTCTTTCTAAAAGTGTCCTCCATTTAAGATGGCAAACAAAGGCTCTAGAGAATACGTGCAGTTTGACCGAAGTCTTCACTTTACACATGTAAAGGAGACCTTTGTTGTTTCGGACAAACAGTCGCGCTTCTAGACAAGTTATGCAAATATGAATAACATAAATAGGAATATACTCAGGCTTTTCTGTCATGTGATGGCTTCCGTTAATATTGCAGAATCAGCTAACACAACCATCCCGACAACTACTGCCAATTCTCGGGGTAAGTACTTATTTTTTTCCAGAAATAAAGGTTTAATGCGGACTGAACATATTATTTGTCTTAATCGCGACGGAAGTAAGGGCGAGGATTGTGGCCACGTTAAATCGATTTTAGCCACCGGGTGGAATTCGTTTCCGCTGACCGTTCCAAGGCGGTTTTTCTGTCGCGGTTCATTTTTGTTATGGTTTGTCTTTGGGTGTTTGTATCGCTTATATTTTTTTTATTTTGGATAGCCTATTGGCCATTTTAACTGTCCTTTTGGCTTTCCGCTGTTGGTGTTTCCGTTGGAGTATGTTGCTTCATGTTTGTGTTTCTTTCCCTTTGGTGTCTCTGATGGGAGCTGTAGGTTCATTGTATCGATTCCTGATTCCTGATCAAAAACAACCATTAGGAAAACATGTACTTGTGAAATAATGGCGTCCAACATGGTGTCAGGAGCGACAAATTTTGGGTAAAAATGATAACTTCTTTCTTATTTCTGCTTTCAACGTAGATTGTGGGTTCTAACGAGTACCCACAATCAATGTTTTTGAACAAAAATAAGGCAGATAATGTATACCCCAGTAAACCCACATTTCTCTATATAAATGGGGGTTTAGAGGGGTCTTCGTTTCACGGAATTGTTATCGTGGTGAACATCATTTTAGGTGCAGATTTTCTTGGAATCGTAAGGACTGTTGACCCTTTGATAGTTTAGTTATTGACACCTAGGTACAAATAAAATAATGAAAGTATATTTTTATTCCTCTTCAGAAACATTTTGTGGGTACTTGTTAAAATAATCTCATCGTTGGGATTCTAGAAAGTACCCACAATACAGAATAAAAATAAAAACATCGCATAATCATCCCCGATGCTCTCTCTTATCTGGAAGGTAGAAACAGATTATGGGCCTGTTTATCAAATTATTATTAGTATTATTATCACGTAAAGGCTTATCGAGAATTAGAGAGATCTAATTCAAGGTAATGTTGGTTGGTGCCTGATGCTCTGTCTCTGGTCGGGCCCATCGGAGTCTAACTGTTGGTTTTCTTTTGCTCCAGCATTTCTGTGGTTTCTTGCTGTCGAGTCCTCACCGTTGTCTCACCTCTGTGGTTCTTTGATTTTTTTGTGTTCACGGAGATGTTGCACTGATGAGTTAGGAGGCCTTCATGTTGACTGAACAAATTATTTGTCTAAATCGCGACGGAAGTAAGGGCGAGGATTGTTGCCACGTAAAATCGATTTAAGCCCCCCAGTGGAAATCTTTCCACTGACGGTTCCAAGGCGGTTCTTCTGTGGCGATTTATTTATGTTGTTGTTTGTTACTTACTGTGTGTATCACTTGTGTCTTTTTATTTTGGATGGCCATATGGCCATTTTGTGGGAAAGTAACTGTCCTTATGGCCTTCCTTTGTTTAGGTTTCCATTATGGTCTGGTCGCTTAATGTTTGTGTTTCTTTCCCTTTGATGTCTTTGATTGGTGAAGTAAGTTAACTGTATCGTTTCCTGATCTTTGTTTTACTTCTGCTTAGTTATTTCGTGTTCGTGATTTATCCCTTTACTGACTCTGATGCGAGGTGATGGGTATTTGTATCGATTCCTAATCATTATTTCACTTCTTTATTGCTGCTACCAGCTCCTTAAAGTTCAATTGCAAAAGTTATAAAAATCCATTAAATTGATTAAGACATTGATTCAAGAAATCAGAGGGGGAAAACCGCATTTGCAAGATATTGCAATTTGAAGTGAGAAATATTTCGTGGGAACACAGCAACTTCAGACTGCCTCACGAGGTATTCTATGATGTAAAAGATGCATATTATTTTTTTTATATTTTTCAAATGTGAAGTATCGTGCGCTTTATAGTCCTCAGGAACTACAAATTCATATATTTGAATTATTGAATAGAAAAGGCAATGCTCAGGAATCGACACAATTAATCCGCAGCTCCCATCAGAGACACCAACGGGAAAGAAGCACAAAAGGGGGAAACGGCAGAGATACGTGTTTTAGAACTGTTTTTCATATTGATTTGCCTTCATGGCGGTACCTGTTACCCTAAATAAAATACTTTATCATGTGACCTCGCGTCTGTGTAAGTAATTACGCCATGTAATAGATTCGATATTTCTACTAGTGGATTAAATATGCAAATTAGTAAGTTTTTAACGATGTTGCGTTTACTAATGGTGGGACGGGCCTCCGTGGCCTAATGGATAAGAGTGCTGACTCTTAGTCATTAGGTCTCTCACCGCCGTGGGTTCGAGCCTCGCTCGGGTCACGTGTGAGACGCCAAGTTCTGCAACGGAAGGTCAGGCGGTTTTTCTCCGGGTACTCCGGTTTTCGCCTACCTATGATTAACGATCGGCTCGATATGAGTGAAATAATCTTGAAAGGGCCGTAAAACACAAACCAAACCAAAAAAAAAAATAAAGGCGGAATTTGGCGTTTTTGTAAAACAATCGTGTATAAAATGTGCTTACCTGTCATATGATAACTAAAATCATGCCTTCGTGCTCATGTGTTTTTGAATTTATAAAACTAGTTGAGAAAAAGGCAAAATCTGCTCGGCAAGCCTCGCATTTTGTCCATTTTTGCAAGTCGTTTCGTAAATTCAATAATACATGAACACTCATGATCCTCTCTGTCAATCAGACTACATCGTCCACAACAGCGAAACTGAAGTTTAGTTAGGAATTTGTGGCTTCGTGTTTGTGGCGTTCCCTTGATCTTTCTTTTATTTTTTTTAATTTGAAGACAAGAATTCTTTTTTGCAGATCCGTGCTTCAATTCGCCATGTCTTAATGGCGGTACCTGTAGAAGCAGTATTGCAAATAAAAGGTTTTACCTCATAAACTACTATTGTGAATGTCAACCAGGCTACACTGGCAACAACTGTGAAACCGAAGGTAATTTGTTACGAAATTAAACATATTCGATGTTACGTTTACACAATCACGTGACAAAATGCATATCTAATATAGAAGAGATATTCTGTCTACGGTTTCTGTTGCAAATACAGATTACAAGTTCCAGTAAAAACAAACTCATGAACTTTGTGGTAGGTTTTTCTCCATAAACTAGCTTTAAGTAATTTCTTGTCCCCATCGTTGTTTCATCTCTTGTTGTTTGAGATTTGTGCTCTCGTCGATATTGAAGTGATGAGTAAGGAAGCTGTGATGGGGACTGAACAAATTATTTGTCAAAATCGAGATTGAAGTAAGGGCGAGGATTGCGCCCGCGTAAAATCGATTTAAGCCCCTCCCCCCTCATAAAATAGAAGTGAAGGCAATGCTCAGGAATCGATACAATTAACCCACAGCTCCCATCAAAGACACCGAAGGGAAAGAAACACCAGCACGTAACAAAAGACCGTAATTGAACCATCAATAGCGGAAAGCCAAAAGGACAGTTACTTTCCCACAGAATGGCCAGTTGGCTATCTAAAACAAAATAATATAAGCGATACAAACACTCAAAGATCAAAGCACTGAGAGTACTGGTGGGTAGATTGTCTCTGAGTGTAAGTTGGGAAAATAGTCCTTAACTGAGAATGAACCGTTCGGTTAATCCTTAAATTCCAGTAATTTTAAGCAAGCAGTGTAAACCTTATCAGAAACCGCGTTAAGTGGCGTCTGATTAGGTGTTCACTGTTTGTCAATGCCCCAGTGCACGAGCTCAGTCCAGATTTTACACTGCATTCTGACGTCACAGGGAGACGACTAACGATGCTATAAATAACCGGTACCTGCATTTGGTACAGAATCAGCGACAGTCAAGAATATTAAGGGACTGTAAAGTCACCTAAATGGTTTTCATTGCTGTTGTTTCTTCTTATTTTTTTCGATTTGAAAATATTTTTATATTTATTTATCTTTTCTTGGAAGCATTTCAGCCTGAATAAAAAGTAGAAGTAAAACAAAGATCAGGACTCGATACAATTAACTTACTCCACCCATCAAAGACACCAAAGGGAAAGAAACACAAACATTAAGCGACCAGACCATAATGGAAACCTAAACAAAGGAAGGCCATAAGGACAGTTACTTTCCCACACAATGGCCATATGGCCATCAAAAATAAAAAGACACAAGTGATACACACAGTAAGTAACAAACAACACCATAAATAAACCGCAACAGAAGAACCGCCTTGGAACCGTCAGTGGAATGATTTCCACTGGGGGGCTTAAATCGAGTTAAATCGGCTTAAATAAAGTTAATTATTTAGAATAGAAGTGCAGCTAATGATCAGGAATCGATACAGTTAACTCACAGCTCCCATTAGACATTAGTTTTTCTTAATTAATATATAAGGTCGGCAACGATCTCAGGCGGTGACTTCCAAAGCATTTAATCTATTTAAGTCTATTTAATCCAACCTTAAATCTAGAAATTAATTGATCGTGTCGGCAATAAAACTTAGAAAGTGTGTTACGAAGTTTATGAAATCGATATCCCTGATGAAGGTGTCCAGCAGTTAATATTTTATTACGAGTTTTAAAATCATCGACATGACTTGACACTCTTGCGATGCGAATATGCTGCGAAATATAGACACGGTAAGATGGTGAACGGGGAACATCACTATCACAGATGGGAAGTTAACTATATTAAAATCATAATCATCGCGCTTATCATAAATTTTAGTTGAAATAATACCGTTTGAAATGTTCTATGCAAATCCAAAACTTGGGCTTCAATATCAGAATTATTGGCATTGTTTAACTGCAGCTCAGATGGATAAATTTGACTGACCATTCCTTCAAAGTAAGGGTTGTCAATATTTAAAATATAATCTTAATAGTCTTTTGTAGAGTAAAAGGCGAGGATTGTGGCCACGTAAAATCGATTTAAGCCCCCAGTGGAATTCGTTTCGCTGACCGTTCCAATGCGGTTCTTCTGTCGCGGTTATTTGTTGTGGATTGTCTTTGGGTGTTTGTGTCGCTTATATTATTTTATTTTGGATAGTCAATTGGCCATTTTGAGGGAAAGTAACTGTCCTTTTGGCTTTCCGCTATTGATGTTTCCATTAGGGTCTGTTGTTTCATGTTTGTGTTTCTTTTCCTTTGGTAATGGGAGCTGTGGGTTAATTGTATCGATTCCTGATCATTGCCCCCACTTCTGTTTTTCAATAATGTCAGCTTGACTTTGACTAGAAAGTGGCATTATCACATCTCGTCCATAACAAATCAAAAATAAATCAGCTACAAGGGGAGCGCAATTTGTAATCATTGGAATACCTACGATTTGTCTATGTAACTTTATTCCAAATCTAATGAAAACATTATCTAGAAGATAAGAAAAAGCGTCACACATAGTTAGACAAAACCAAAATATATATTTTCTTAGTTTATGCAAGGAAACTAGATCCCTTTCGTTGAAAAGTGTTATCAATCAAATTGTTAAGTTTTCTCTTATTACATTATGAGGACAAGTTCTGTATAGCGTGGAAAACATCATTTGGACCGCGTCAAGCGAATTTGCTACTTGTCGCCTATGCGAGCAGCGAAGGTTCAGGCGAGCCTGCGCATCCGCGCAGTCTCGCCAGAACCTCCGCTGCTCGATCATGCAAGCAGTGAGTCAAGAGGAACCTTCAGACAGAAAGCCAGATCCCTGGCCCCTCTGAATGGATGGGCATGCGCAGTTAAAATTTGTCATGACGGAATGCTCGAAGACACTAATTCGCTTGACGGGGCTCATATGCAAATAGACTAGACGATCGAAAACCACTTAACATTAATTTATTAAGTACCTCACCAGAACTCTTTATAGACCAAAGCAAAATGTTACCGGCTCTTTCATGGACAGTTTCACAATGTTATTATAATATTATGACTTTAAATAGCGGTAAAACACCAAGTTAAAAATTTAGAAAGTTCAGTCGAAAACAATTTTTGTCAGGCGTACGACCGGAAAAATGACATAAAACACAATTAAACACGAGGTATTACACGTGTGGTTATATCACGTGTATGACATGACGTACTCTACTGAATAACTGTGAGTTGATATGACCCAAATAAATATTTCTTACGACTTTATATCATTAACTGTTAACTGATACTTGTCTGATTCCCTCGACACATGGTCTTTATTAGCAAATCTGCTCTCGGTGACTCAAATTACTGTATTCACGGGCCTCCGTGGCCTAGTGGATAAGAGCGCTGATTCTTAGTCATTATGTCTCTCACCGCCGTAGGTTCGAGCCTCGCTCGGGCCACGTGTGAGACGCCAAGTTCTGCAACGGAAGGTCAGGTGGTTTTTCTCGGGGTACTCCGGTTTTCGCCCACCTCTGATTAACGATCGGCTCGATATGAGTGAAATAATCTTGAAAGGACCGTAAAACCCAAACCAAAAAAAAAAAAAATACTGCATTCAATAGAGGAAGCTTTTTTAGAACAAGTGATTCTTTCTACAAGTGTCCTCCATATAGGACGGTCAACAAAGGCTCTAGAGAATACGTGCAGGCTGACCGCAGCCTTCACTTTACACATGTAAAGGAGACTGTTGTTTCGGACAAACAGTCAAGCTTCTAGACATGTTATGCAAATATGATTAACATAAATAGGAATATACTCAGGCACTTCTGTCATGTGATGGCTTTCTTTAATATTGCAGACTCAACATCCGCACAGTCTCTTCAGAACCTCCGCTGCTCGCTCATACAGGCAGTGATTCAAGAGGAACCTTCAGACAGAAAGCCAGATCCCTGGCCCCTCTGAATGGCTTGGCATGCGCAGTTAAAATTTGTCATGACGTAATGCTCGAAGACACAAATTCGCTTGACGGGGCCCATATGCAAGTAAACTAGACGATCGAAAAATTCTTAACATTAATTTGTTAAGTAACTCACCAGAACTCTTTATAGACCAAAGCAAAATTTTACCTGCTTTTTCATGGACAGTTTCACAATATTATTATAATAACATGTCTTTTAATAGCGGTGAAACACCAAGTTAAAATTTAAAAAGTTCAGTCGAAAAACAATTTTTGTCAGGCTCACGACCGGAAAAATGACGTTATATCATTACTGTTAACTGATACTTGTCTGATTCAGTCGACATATGACTTTTATTAGCAAAACTGATCTCGGTGACTCAAATTGCTGCATTCAATAGTGGAAGCTATTTTAGAATAGTTGTTTCTTTCTAAAAGTGTCCTCCATTTAAGACGGCCAACAAAGGCTCTAGAGAATACGTGCAGGCTGACCGCAGCCTTCACTTTACACATGTAAAGGAGACCTTTGTTGTTTCGGACAAACAGTCACGCTTCTAGACCTGTTATGCAAATATGAATAACATAAATAGGAATCTGTCATGTGATGGCTTTTGTTAATATTATAGAATCAGCTACCACAACCATCCCGGCAACTACTACCAATCCTCGGGGTAAGTACTTATTTTTCTAGAAATAAAGGTTTAATGCGGACTGAACAAATTATTTGTCTTAATCGCAACGGAAGTAAGGGCGAGGATTGTGGCCACGTAAAATCGATTTAAGCCCCCGGGTGGAATTCGTTTCCGCTGACTGTTCCAAGGCGGTTTTTCTGTCGCGGTTTATTTTTGTTATGGTTTGTCTTTGGGTGTTTGTATCGCTTATATTATTTTATTTTGGACAGCCTTTTGGCCATTTTAACTGTTCTTTTGGCTTTCCGCTGTTCGTGTTTCCGTTAGAGTATGTTGCTTCATGTTTGTGTTTCTTTCCCTTTGGTGGCTCCGATGGGAGCTGTGGGTTAATTGTATCAATTCCTGATTCTTGATCAAAAGCAACCATTAGGAAAACATGTCAGTTCGAAATAATGGCGTCCAACATGGTGTCAGAAGCGACCAATTTTGGATAAAAATGATAACATCCTTCTTATTTCTGCTTTCAACATAGATTGTGGGTGCGCGTTAGAACCGCCTCAATGAGGCGGTTCTAACGAGTACCCACAATCAATGGTTTTGAACAAAAATAAGGCAGATAATTAGATAGTTTAGTTATTGACACCTAGGTACAAATAAAATAATGAAAATATATTTTTATTCCTCTTCATAAACATGTTGTGGGTACTTGTTAAAATAATATCATCGTTGGGATTCTAGAAAGTACCCACAACACAGAATCAAAATGAAAACAACGCATAATCATTCCCGATGCTCTCGATTATCTGGAACGTAGAAGCATATTATGTACATGTTTATCAAATTACCATTATAATCATTATTATTATTAATATAGTATTATTAATCACATCCATTTCATTACGCAAACACGCCTATACAAATACATTGCCACCTTTATCACTGAAAAAAATGAAAATTTTAAGATGAAAAATTGTGATTTTTTTCTTATTTCTGCTCACAATATAGATTGTGGGCACTCGTTAGAACCGCCTCATCGAGGCGGTTCTAACGAGTACCCACGATCTATATTTCAGTGCAGAATTAAGAAAAATAAGGTTTGCCCCTTCAAAGTAGAAGTAAAACAAAGATCAGGAATTGATACAATTAACTATATAAATTACTATACAATTACTATATAAAACTGGGGATCAAGGGGGTCAAAATTATATACGCGTGTTTTCGTGATGTTAAGAGTCTGAAATGAAAAAAAGCTAATATCCCAACTAAATGAAGAGAAATTTGCGCTAACTCGGTGGTAATTATGGTAAAACAAGTACAGTGATTACCATAGCTGATCAAGCTGCAACAGACGAAAATGATGAAAATTATATAAATGATAATCATAATAAACAAACATATGCACATGAAACGTGAAGACTTCCGCCGGAAAATCGGACAAAGCTACATTTAAGATAATCAACAAAAGAACCACCACATTAGGACAATTAGTAGAGAGAACCACTCGGGAGTTAAAATCGATTCTAAGGGTCGAATCTTCACTTAAGGTTTTAATATTATTTACAACGCACATAAAAGTTATAAAACCCTGTGTTTAATGGCTAAAAAGCTAATATTTATAAAGGACGTTTTGTCATGTAGTTGTAGTAGTACGAGAGCTGATCCAAGCAGAATGTCAATTTCATTGCAACTCCTTTACTGCAAATGTTAAAATCTGTGTTACTTGCTCTGCCCTTCAAAATACTTTTTATCTACCTAAACACACTTTTTAGACGGTCAGTCTACTCTCGGAAGTAGCTTTTCGTTTCTGTGACCGTTCCAATGCGGTTCCTCTGTCGCGGTTTATTTTTGTTATGGTTTGTCATTGAGTGTTTGTATCGCTTGTATTGTTTTGTTTTGGATAGCCAATTGGCCTTTTGTGGGAAAGTAACTGTCCTTTTGACTTTCCGCTATCGATGTTTCCATTATGGTCTTGTTTCTAGTTTGTGTTTCGTTCCACTTTGATGTCTCTGATGGGAGCTATGGGATAATTGTATTGCCTTCACTTCTATTTTATAGTCGTCAAAGCAGATATTCAGCAAATACTGATAAACCGCAGATCCCAGACAAAATTTCTCGAGTTGCAGCGCTTTCCAGATGGATGGTATTTGAGTTCTCGTTAACTCCAAATTTGGAGTAATTTACTCCAACTTTTTCATTTCTGACTTTTTGGGAAGTCTCAATAGAAAAGTATGGTAAAACTCCAACTTTTTCCTGGAGGACCGTATTTTACTCCAATTCTCAAAATCCTTGTGAGAACCCTGGAACCTCTTAGGTTTTTATTTTGAAAACAGAAAATAGTAGACGGGGCAGGTCAGCGGAGATGGAGGATGTGGTAAGAAGTTGACATCCTCATACTCCGAAAACTCGTTCAAAAGTTGTGCCATGTGAGCGGGTGCATCATCATGCAAAATGCTGAAGTGCTTAAAAGAAAGAGAGGCAGTGATCAGGAATCGATACAATTAACCCACAGCTCCCATCAGAGACACCAAAGGGAAAGAAACACAAACATGAAGCAACATACTCCATAGGAATTCATTTTTGGTGGCGGATTTTATAGTTGTTTTTTTTTTTGTGTGTTTTTTTTTCTTGGTTCTACATTTTATAAAATGTTCGTGATTTATCCCTTAACTGACTCTGATGGGAGGTGATGGGTATTTGTATCGATTCCTAATAACTATTTCATTTCTTTATTGCTGCTACCAGCTCTTTAAAGTTCATTAGAAAAAGGTATAAAAATCCATTAAATTTATTAAGACATTGATTCAAGAAATCAGAGGGCGAAAACCGCATCAAGTCATCTGTTTTAGTTTCCAAGATATTGCAATTTGAAGTGAGAAATTTTTCGAGGGAACACAGCAACTTCAGACTGCCTCAAGAGGTATTCTATAATGTAATAGATGCATATTATTTTTTTATATTTTTAAAATATGAAATATCTTGTGCTGTAAAATCACATATTTGAATTATTGAAAAGAAAAGGCAATGATAAGGAATCGACACGATTAATCCGCAGCTCCCATCAGAGACACCAAAGGGAAAGAAGCATAAAAGGGGGGAAATGGCATAGATAAGTGCTTTAGATCTGTTTTTCATATTGCTTTGCCTTCATGGCGGTACCTGTTACCTACTAAATCCTAAACAAAATACTTTATCATATGACCTCGCGTCTGAGTAAGTAATTACGCCATGTAATAGATTCGTTTGGTATACATTGATTCCAAACTTGTTAAAATCCGTTGACTTTAGCCATATATATCGTTCGAAAAACACTGTCTACTCTTTTATACTAATACAAAACATGATTGGAAGAAGGTCAGAGTACGCCGTTGAAATACGGTCCTATATTAAGAATCGTTATATTCTTGGTATACGGTACAAAGAAATTTTTGATGAAATATGTTCGGTTTATGGGCATAATGAAATGTCTTTTCCGACAGTTTTTCGTTGGTGTAAGAAATTCAGCTGTGGGCTAGGCTCAACAGAAGATGCACCACATGATCGTCGGCCGAAAAGAGCAAAATCTGCCAAGATGGTTGCTAGAGTGAAATAAATAGTTGCTACCGATACACGATACACCACTAGGCAAATAGCTAGTATGGTTGGCATCTCATTAGGAGCAGCTCATACAATTCTGAAACGGAATTTGAAAATGAGAGAGATCTGTGCTAGATGGATTCACCATCTGTTGACAGATAAGCAGAAAAAGACACGCGTTCAGTGCGCCAAGAAGTTGCTTAAAAAGTTTCCAAATTACATTGCACGGTCTTCCGCTAATGTCGTCACAGGTGACGAGACATGGGTTTCCTTTTTTGAGCCAAAATGAAAGATTCAGAACAAAATAAGGGCAACAAAGTATTGCAAAAGACCATGCATTGCAAAGCGGACCATGAGCGTCAAGAAGGTAATGTATGCCATATTCTTTTCAAATCAAGGCCCTGCTATTCAGGTTGCTGTGCCTAAAGGCAAATCTGTAAATGCGAAGTTTTACAAGAATAAATTGAAGAAATATTTTAAAGAACGAAGACCCGCAACTGGTTTGGCCAATGTCAGATTGCTACATGACAATGCGTCATCCCACAAGGCGTTCATTGTGCAAGACTATCTGAAGCAGTAAAAGGTTGTTGAACTCCCTCAACCCCCGTATTCCCTTGACCTTGCCCCAGGTGCCTTTGTTTTGTTCCCGCGGCTGAAAAAAACACCTTTCTTGTCGAAAATTTGTACAGCGCAAACACCTCGGTTCTGCAATATTCCAGTGCCTTCATAGTATACCTCGAAAAGACTACCAACATGCATTAAATGATTGGGGGGACAAAATAAATTTTTCATCGAAATCTATCACGGAATCATTTTTATGTGCTTAGTTTCATTCATATTTGAACAGTCCTCGTATGAAGACAAGAATTCTTTTTTGCAGATCCGGGTTACAATTCGCCATGTCTTAATGGCGAATAGGAACGCCTTGGAACGGTCACTGAAACGAATTTCTCTAGGGGCTTAAATCTTTCTCTCCAAAGGGATTCTGCTCTGAAAGAACAATGCCAGAGTCCACACTTGCAAAATTGCAAAGAATGCTGTTGAGCAGAATGGGTACGAGCTAATACCGCACCCCGCATTTTTTAAATTATTGACACGCCCTCATATAACTGGTATAGACGCCAGTAAGTACTTTGTCGTATTTGCGCTTATACGATAGCGAGCACTCTCTTTAAGTTATTGTGGCTTCATCACTGCCAGAGTCGAAATGTTAATATATAATAATGAGACACTAAATCCATATATCAGTTTATATTTTACACTTTAAGATCGCAAACCTTCTAACATTCCAGCACCAGTAAATGAAACAATTCTTAAGGCAGTATTATTGTTTTATCCAAAAGACAGAGCGTTTTAAGTGGCAAATCACAAACTGCTTCTTCTTTCTCTCTCTCTCTCTCTCTCTCTCTCTCTCTCTCTCTCTCTCTCTCTCTCTCTCTCTCTTTCACTCTCTAAACATGCAGTTTGCGTCTTCGTCATTTCAACTAGTTATTGTTGGATTTTATAACTTCCGAACTAAAGAAGTGGTATATAGTGCCCATATATATTGCAAGAGATGATAAGCTTAATCAAGGCTGCTTGTTTTTGAATCACGTTGATTTTTTCTTGTGTATGACGTGTTTTAATATACAAATGTAATTGAATGGAGGAATTTGAAAATATAGTATTTACAATACATCATTAGAATTAGCGGTATGTATGCAAAACAATAACGATATAAACTACACTTTGATTTAGTACAGGGTAATGTCCCAGGGCCTAAAGTGCAGCAAACACTGGATACATTAACGTAAATTCAAACATTGTGGTTTCGGACAATGGAAAATAAAGTAAACAGAGTAAAAGTCAGAACCATTTATGAAAACATGCACCAAAGCCGCCGTGAGAATACACAGATTTGGCACAATGATCACGAAAACACGCTTATATAAGTTTGACCCCCTTGAACCCTCGTTTATGTAATAAAATTGGGGTTTACAGGGGTATACATTATTTTTGTTATTTCTGCTCAAAAACATAGCTTGAGGGTACTCGTTAGAACCGCCTCGTCGAGGCGGTTCTAACGAGTACCCACAATCTATATTTTGACCAGAAATAAGAATAATATCAACATTTTTCATCATAAAATTTCATTTTTGGCGGTTATATTTACAATGTATTTGAATAGGCGTGTTTTCGTAATGGAAGGCATGTACAAAGCAGAAACAAATAAATAAATACTGAGCTTGATATAAGCGGCATTTCCCTCATCTACAGATATGAATACAACCACCGTGATCGAGTACTTGAGAACACGTCTGCCATTATCATTTTGCACAGAGCAGCATACAATAGACATTTCCCATATTCATAATTCGACACACTGTTATTTACTATGTCTAAAAACAAACGAGCTTATATAGAATTGGGTTTATTTAAGAAAAAACGGACCAAATGTAAAGGTTCATGAACTAGATTATCCGAAAAGGTTTCGAATTCAAAGTTTGCAAATCCCCAGCTGTGTATTTCGCTTGATATCTAATATCAATAAGTTGCATGGAAACGAGTCGATTACTTTTATGTTAAACTATTTGTTGTTAACATAAGTCTAGAATGATAAATTTACTGATCGACGCGTTACGTTTGCATACGTATCAGGGACAAGAGTCGTTTACCTTTATGTCAAATTATTTGCACGTAACATAATTATTGAATAATAAATTTACTGATCGACGAGTTACGTTTGCATATGCATCAGGGATTGGATAATGTGGCCCGTTTTCTTTCTTATCATTTTAGATCCATGTATGGGAGAGCCGTGCTTGCATGGCGGAACCTGTAAACTTGTAGACGACAGTAAAAAGAGAGGTGGATATGGGGGCATAATTCATAATAACTACTATTGTGTTTGTCCAACAGGCTATATCGGCAACAGATGTGAAACTAGAGGTACATTCTCATAAGTAAACAAACGTATGTGTCATAAGGATAACACACCGTGTATGATCGCCAGAAACTGATAACTGCCTTTCTTGACTCAGCGGAAGGGAGAAAATGGCCGTAGAAAAGATTTCATGATCAATCTCCACGAAATAATTTTGCCGACCCCGGCAGGTATCGAGCCCGCGTCCCCCTAATCACCAGTCAGACGCGCATCCGACTGAGCTGCCGAGGCCGGCACGTTGTCATAAGTAAACAAACATCTGTGACATATGGATAACACACCGTGTATGATTTTTAACCTTAACCCTTCACCTGCTGAATATTTATATATGCCACACCAACTACCGCTTATCAACAAATCAGATTAACTGATGCAAATTATTGCAACCAATTCACAATCTGAATGGCAAATAATGTAAGGCGGTTCATCTGTCGCGGTTTATTTTTGTTATGGTTTGTCTTTGGGTATTTGTATCGCTTATATTATTTTATTTTGGTGATGTCATTTCATCTCAATGTCGGATAAAAGTCCCACAAAATTGGAAGGAACGTCTCCAAAATGACCTTTACAGTGTTGACGGGGACGTTAAATCTCAAATCAAACAAAACAAACAATTTTATTTTGGATAGCCTATTGGCCATTTTAACTGTCTTTTTGGCTTTCCGCTGTTGGTGTTTCCGTTGGAGTATGTTGCTTTTTGTTTGTGTTTCTTTCCCTTTGGTGTCTCTGATTTGAGCTGTGGGTTAATTGTATAGATTCCTGATTCCTGATCAAAACAACCATTAGGAAAGCATGTCCGTGTGAAAACATGGCGTCAAACATGGTGTCAGAAGCGACAAATTTTGGGGAAAAATGACAACATCTTTCTTATTTCTCTTTAAGTTATTGTGGCTTCATCACTGCCAGAGTCGAAATATTAATATATAATAATGAGACACTAAATCCATATATCAGTTTATATTTTACTCTTTGAGGTCGCAAACCTTCTAACCTTCCAGCACCAGTAAATGAAACAATTCTTAAGGCAGTACAATTGTTTTATCCAAAAGACAGAGCGTTTTAAGTGGCAAATCACAACCTGCTTCTTCTTCTTCTCTCTTTCTCTCTCTCTCTCTCTCTCTCTTAATATACAGCCAGTTTGCGAACCCGTCATTTCAACTAGATATTGTTGGATCTTATAACTTCCGAACAAAGGAAGTGGTATATAGTGCCCATGTATATTGAAAGAGATGATAAGCTTAATCAAGGTTGCTTGTTTTTGAATCACGTTGATTTTTTCTTGTGTATGACGTGTTTTAATATACAAATGTAATTGAATGGAGGAAGTAGAAAATATAGTATTTACAATACATCATTAGAATTAGCGGTATGTATGCAAAACAAAATAACGATATAAACTACACTTTGATTTAGTACAGGGTAATTTCCCAGGGCCTAAAGTGCAGCAAACACTGGATACATTAACGTAAATTCAAACATTGTGGTTTCGGACAATGGAAAATAAAGTTCACAGAGTAAAAGTCAGAACCATTTATGAAAACATGCACCAAAGCCGCTGTGAGAATACACAGATTTGGCACAATGATCACGAAAACACGCTTATATAAGTTTGACCCCCTTGAACCCCTCGTTTATATAAGTAAACTGGGGTTTACAGGGGTATACATTATTTTTCTTATTTCTGCTTAAAAACATAGCTTGAGGGTACTCGTTAGAACCGCCTCGTCGAGGCGGTTCTAACGAGTACCCACAATCTATATTTTGACCAGAAATAAGAATAATATCAACATTTTTCATCATAAAATTTCATTTTTTGGCGGTTATATTTACAATGTACTTGAATAGGCGTGTTTTCGTAATGGAAGGCATGTACAAAGCAGAAACAAATAAATAAATACAGAGCTTGATATAAGCGGCATTTCCCTCATCTACAGATATGAATACAACCACCGTGATCGAGTACTTGAGAACACGTCTGCCATTATCATTTTGCACAGAGCAGCATACAATAGACATTTCCCACATTCATAATTCGACACACTGTTATTTACTATGTCTAAAAACAAACGAGCTTATATAGAATTGGGTTTATTTAAGAAAAAAAAAACGGACCAAATGTAAAGGTTCATGAACTAGATTATCCGAAAAGGTTTCGAATTCAAAGTTTGCAAATCCCCAGCTGTGTATTTCGCTTGATATCTAATATCAATAAGTTGCATGGAAACGAGTCGATTACTTTTATGTTAAACTATTTGTTGTTAACATAAGTCTAGAATGATAAATTTACTGATCGACGCGTTACGTTTGCATACGTATTAGGGACATGAAAACGAGTCGTTTACCTTTATGTTAAATTATTTGCACGTAACATAATTATTGAATAATAAATTTACTGATCGACGAGTTACGTTTGCATATGCATCAGGGATTGGTTAATGTGGCCCGTTTTCATTCTTATCATTTTAGATCCATGTATGGGAGAGCCGTGCTTGCATGGCGGAACCTGTAAACTTATGGACTACAGTAAAAAGAGAGGTGGATATGGGGGCATCATTCATAATAACTACTATTGTGTTTGTCCAACAGGCTATATCGGCAACAGATGTGAAACTAGAGGTACATTCTCATAAGTAAACAAACGTATGTGTCATAAGGATAACACACCGTGTATGATCGCCAGAAACTGATAACTGCCTTTCTTGACTCAGCGGAAGGGAGAAAATGGCCGTAGAAAAGATTTCATGATCAATCTCCACGAAATAATTTTGCCGACCCCGACAGGTATCGAACCCGCGTCCCCCTAATCACCAGTCAGACGCGCATCCGACTGAGCTGCCGAGGCCGGCACGTTGTCATAAGTAAACAAACATCTGTGACATATGGATAACACACCGTGTATGATTTTTAACCTTAACCCTTCACCTGCTGAATATTTATATATGCCACACCAACTACCGATTATCAACCAATCAGATTAATTGATGCAAATTATTGCAACCAATTCACAATCTGAATGGCAAATAATGTAAGGCGGTTCATCTGTCGCGGTTTATTTTTGTTATGGTTTGTTTTTGGGTATTTGTATCGCTTATATTATTTTATTTTGGTGATGTCATTTCATCTCAATGTCGGATAAAAGTCCCACAAAATTGGAAGGAACGTCTCCAAAATGACCTTTACAGTGTTGACGGGGACGTTAAACCTCAAATCAAACAAAACAAACAATTTTATTTTGGATAGCCTATTGACCATTTTAACTGTCCTTTTGGCTTTCCGCTGTTGGTGTTTCCGTTGGAGTATGTTGCTTCATGTTTGTGTTTCTTTCCCTTTGGTGTCTCTGATTTGAGCTGTGGGTTAATTGTATAGATTCCTGATTCCTGATCAAAAACAACCATTAGGAAAGCATGTCCGTGTGAAAACATGGCGTCAAACATGGTGTCAGAAGCGACAAATTTTGGGGAAAAATGACAACATCTTTCTTATTTCTCTTTAAGTTATTGTGGCTTCATCACTGCCAGAGTCGAAATGTTAATATATAATAATGGGACACTAAATCCATATATCAGTTTATATTTTACTCTTTGAGGTCGCAAACCTTCTAACCTTCCAGCACCAGTAAATGAAACAATTCTTAAGGCAGTACAATTGTTTTATCCAAAAGACAGAGCGTTTTAAGTGGCAAATCACAACCTGCTTCTTCTTCCTCTCTCTCTCTCTCTCTCTCTCTCTCTCTCTCTCTCTCTCTCTCTCTCTCTCTCTCTCTATTAATATACAGTCAGTTTGCGAACCCGTCATTTCAACTAGTTATTGTTGGATTTTATGACTTCCGAACTAAAGAAGTGGTATATAGTGCCCTTATATATTGCAAGAGATGATAATCTTAATCAAGGCTGCTTGTTTTTGAATCACGTTGATTTTTTCTTGTGTATGACGTGTTTTAATATATAAATGTAATTGAATGGCGGAAGTTGAAAATATAGTATTTACAATACATCATTAGAATTAGCGGTATGTATGCAAAACAATAACGATATAAACTACACTTTGATTTAGTACAGGGTAATGTCCTAGCGCCTAAATTGCACCAAACACTGGATACATTAACGTAAATTAAAACAGTGTGGTTTCGGATAAAGGAAAATAAAATTCACAGAGAAAAAGTCAGAACCATTTATGAAAACATGCACCAAAGCCGCCTTGAGAATACACAGATTTGGCGCAATGATCACGAAAACACGCTTATATAAATTTGACCTCCTTGAACCCCTCTTTTATATAGTAAAATTAAGGTTTACAGGGGTATCATTTTTTTCTTATATCTGGTCTAAAACATAGATTGTGGGTACTCGTTAGAAACCGCCTCGTCTAGGCTGTTCTAACGAGTACCCAAAACCTATATTTTTACCAGAAATAAGAATAATATCATAATTTTTCATCTTAAAATTTCATTTTTTCGGCGGTAATATTTACAATTTATTTGAATAGGCGTGTTTTCGTAATGGAAGGTATGTACAAAGCAGAAACAAATACAGAGCTTGATATATGCATCATTTCCCTCATCTACAGATCTGAATACAACCACCGTGATCCATTACTGGAGAACTCGTCCGCCATTGTCATTTTGTACAGAGCAGCATGCAACAGACATTTCCCACTCATTCATAAATTGACACAATGTTATTTACCATGTCTAAAGAGCTAAAAGCAAACGAGCTTATATAGAATTGTGTTTATTTAAAGGTTCATGAATTAACTTATCGGAAAAGGTTTCGAACTCAAAATTTGCGAATCCCCAGCTGTGTATTTCGCTTGATATCTAATATCAATAAGCTGCATGGAAACGAGTCGATTACTTTTATGTCAAACTATTTGTTGGTAACAATTATTGAATGATAAATTTACTGATCGACGCATTGCGTCTGCATATGAATCAGGGACATGAAAACGAGTCGTTTACTTTGTGTCAAATTATTTGTACGTAACATAATTATTGAATGATAAATTTACTGATCGACGAGTTACGTTTGCATATGCATCAGGGAGTGGATAATGTCACCCGTTTTCTTTCTTATCATTTTAGATCCCTGTATTGAATCGCCGTGCTATAATGGCGGAACCTGTAAATTTGTAGACAACATTCAAAAGAGAGGTGGATATGGGGACATCCTTCTTAATAACTACTATTGTTTTTGTCGAACAGGCTATATCGGCAACAGATGTCAATATAACGGTACATTCTCATAAGTAAACAAACGTATTAGTCATAAGGATATAAGGATTACACACCGTGTATGATCGCCAGAAACTGACAACTGCCTTTCTTGAATCAGCGCAAGGGAGAGAATGGCCGTAGAAAAGATTTCATGATCAATCTCCACGAATGAATTTTGCCGACCCCGGCAGGTATCGAACCCGCGTCCTTCTAATCACTAGACAGACGCGCATCCGAGTGAGCTGCCGAAGCCAGCACGTTGTCATAAGTAGACAAACATATGTGACATATGGATACCACACCGTGTATGATTTTATACCTTAACACTTCACCTGCTGATTATTTATATATGCCACACCAACTACCGATTATCAACCAATTAGATTACTTGATGCAAATTATTGCAACAAATTATAATCTGAATGGCAAACAATGTAAGGCAGTTCTTCTGTCGCGGTTTATTTTTGTTATGGTTTGTCTTTGGGTGTTTGTATCGCTTATATTATTTTATTTTGGATAGCCTATTGGCCATTTTAACTGTCCTTTTGGCTTTCTGCTGTTGGTGTTTCCGTAGGAGTATGTTGCTTCATGTTTGTGTTTCTTTCCCTTTGGTGTCTCTGATGGGAGCTGTGGGTTAATTGTATAGATTCCTGATCCCTGATCAAAAACAACCATTAGGAAAACATGTCCGCGTGAAATAATGGCTTCAAACATGGTGTCAGAAGCGACAAATTTTGGGAGAAAATGATAACATCTTTCTTATTTCTGCTTTCAACATAAGAGAGAGCATTAGGGATGATTATGCAATGTTTTTATTTTTGTTCTGTGTTGTGGGTACTTTCTAGAATCCCAACGATGAGATTATTTTAACAAGTACCCACAACATGTTTCTGAAGAGGAATAAAAATATACTTTCATTATTTTATTTGTACCTAGGAGTCAATAACTAAACTATATAAGGGTCAACAGCCCTAACGATTCCAAGAAAATCTGCACCTAAAATGATGTTCATCACGATAACAATTCCGTGAAACGAAGACACCTCTAAACCCCCATATATATAGAGAAATGTGGGTTTACGGGGGTACACATTATCTGCCTGATTTTTGTTCAAATACATTGATTGTGGGTACACGGTAGAACCGCCCCATTGAGGTGGTTCTAACGCGTCCCACAATCTATGATAAAAGCAGAAATAAGAAAGATGTTATCATTTTTACCCAAAATTTGTCGCTTCTGACACCATGTTGGACGCCATTATTTCACATGGACATGTTTTCCTAATGGTTATTTTTGACAGGAATCAGGAATTGATACAATTAACCCATAGTCTCACCAGAGACACCAAAGGGAAAGAAACACAATCATGAAGCAACATACTCCAACGGAAACACCAACAGTGGAAAGCCAAAAGGACAGTTAAAATGGACAATAGGCTATCCAAAATAAAATAATATAAGCGATACAAACACCCAAAGACAAACCATAACAAAAATAAACCGCGACAGAAGAACCGCCTTGGAACGTTCAGTGAAACGAATTCCGTTGGGGGCTTAAATCTTTCTCTCCAAAGGGATTCTGCTCTAGAATAACAATGCAAGAGTCCACTTTCAAACTTACAATGCTGTTGAGTAGAATGGGTACGAGCTAATACCGCACCCCGCATTTTTTTTAATTATTGACACGCCCTCGTATAACTGGTATAGACGCCAGTAAGTACTTTGTCGTATTTGCGCTTATACGATAGCGAGCACTCTCTTTAAGTTATTGTGGCTTCAACACTGCCAGAGTCGAAATGTTAATATATAATAATGAGACGCTAAATCTATATTTCAGTTTATATTTTACCCTTTGAGGTCGCAAACCGTTTAACCTTCCAGCACCACTAAATGAAACAATTCTTAAGGTTCAACAATTGTTTTATCCAAAAGACAGAGCGTTTTAATAGGCAAATCACAGCCTGCTTCTTCTTCTTCTTCTTCTTCTTCTTCTTCTTCTTCTTCTTCTTCTCTCTCTCTCTCTCTCTCTCTCTCTCTCTCTCTCTCTCTCTCTCTCTCTCTCTCTCTCTCTTAATATGCAGTTTGCGTACTCGCAGTTTGCGTACTCGTCATTTCAAATAGTTATTGTTGGATTATATAACCTCGAACTTCAGAAGTGGTATATAGTGCCCATATATATTGCAAGAGATGATAAGCTGCTTGTTTTTGAATCACGTTGATTTTTTCGTGTGTATGACGTGTTTTTATATATAAATGTAATTGAATGGAGGAAGTTGAAAATATATTATTTACAATACATCATTAGAATTAGCGGTATGAATGCAAAACAATAGCGATATACTTTGATTTAGTACATGGTAATGTCCTAGCGCCTAAATTGCACCAAACATTGGATACATTAACGTAAATTCAAACATTGTGGTTTCGGACAATGGAAAATAAAGTTCACAGAGAAAACGTTAGAACCATTTATGAAAACATGCACCAAAGCCTCCGTGAGAATACTCAGATTTGGCGCAATGATCACGAAAACACGCTTATATAAGCTTGACCTCCTTGAACCCCACGTTTATATAGTAAAATTGGGGTTTACAGCGGTATACATTTTTTTCTTATTTCTGCTCAAAAACATAGATTGTGGGTACTCGTTAGAACCGCCTCATCGAGGCTGTTCTAACGAGTACCCACAACCTATATTTTTACCAGAAATAAGAATAATGTCATAATTTTTCATCTTAAAATTTCAATTTCGGCGGTAATATTTACAAAGTATTTGAATAGGCGTGTTTTCGTAATGGAAGGCATGTACAAAGCAGAAACAAATAAACAAATAGCGTCATTTCCCTCATCTACAGATATGAATACAACCTCCGTGATCCTTTACTTGAGAACACGTTTGCCATTGTCATTTTGCGTAGAACAGCTTGCAACAGACATTTCCCACATTCATAATATGACACACTGTTATTTACCATGTCTAAAAACAAACGAGCTTATATAGAATTGGGGTTAATTAAGAAAAAAAACGGACCAAATGTAAAGGTTCATGAACTAGATTATCCGAAAAGGTTTCGAATTCAAAGTTTGCAAATCCCCAGCTGTGTATTTCGCTTGATATCTAATATCAATAAGTTGCATGGAAACAAGTCGATTACTTTTATGTCAAACTATTTGTTGGTAACATAAGTCTGGAATGATAAATTTACTGATCGACGCGTTACGTTTGCATACGTTTCAGGGACATGAAAACGAGTCGTTTACCTTTATTTCAAATTATTTGTACGTAACATAATTATTGTATAATAAATTTACTGATCGACGAGTTACGTTTGCATATGCATCAGGGATTGGATAATTTGGCCCGTTTTCTTTGTTTTCTTTTTTATCATTTTAGATCCATGTATGGGAGAGCCGTGCTTGCATGGCGGAACCTGTAAACTTGTAGGCAACAGTAAAATGATAGGTTGGTATGGGGGCATCATTCTTTGTGTTTGTCCAACAGGCTATATCGGCAACAGATGTAAATATAGAGGTACATTCTCATAAGTAAACAAACGTATGTGTCATAAGGATAACACACCGTGTATGATCGTTAGAAACTGATAACTGCCTTTCTTGACTCAGCGGAAGGGAGAAAATGGCCGTAGAAAAGATTTCTTGATCAATCTCCACGAAAGAATTTTGCCGACCCCGGCAGGTATCGAACCCGCGTCCCTCTAATCACCAGTCAGACGCGCATCCGCTTGAGCTGCCGAGGCCGGCACGTTGTCATAAGTAAACAAACATCTGTGACATATGGATAACACACCGTGTATGATTTTTAACCTTAAACCTCTACCTGCTGAATATTTATATATGCCACACCAACTACCGATTATCAACCAATCAGATTAATTGATGCAAATTATTGCAACAAATTCACAATCGGAATGGCAAACAATGTAAGGCGGTTCATCTGTCGCGGTTTATTTTTGTTATGGTTTGTCTTTGGGTATTTGTATCGCTTATATTATTTTATTTTGGTGATGTCATTTCATCTCAATGTCGGATAAAAGTCCCACAAAATTGGAAGGCCGTATCCAAAATGACCTTTACAATGTTGTCGGGGACGTTAAACCTCAAATCAAACAAAACAAAGAATTTTATTTTGGATAGCCTATTGGCCATTTTAACTGTCCTTTTGGCTTTCCGCTGTTGGTGTTTCCGTTGGAGTATGTTGCTTCTTGTTTGTGTTTCTTTCCCTTTGGTGTCTCTGATTTGAGCTGTGGGTTAATTGTATAGATTCCTGATTCCTGATCAAAAACAACCACTAGGAAAGCATGTCCGTGTGAAAATATGGCGTCAAACATGGTGTCAGAAGCGACAAATTTTGGGGAAAAATGACAACATCTTTCTTATTTCTCTTTAAATTATTGTGGCTTCATCACTGCCAGAGTCGAATTATTAATATATAATAATGAGACACTAAATCCATATATCAGTTTATATTTTACTCTTTGAGGTCGCAAACCTTCTAACCTTCCAGCACCAGTAAATGAAACAATTCTTAAGGCAGTACAATTGTTTTATCCAAAAGACAGAGCGCTTTAAATGGCAAATCACAACCTGCTTCTTCTTCCCCTCTCTCTCTCTCTCTCTCTCTCTCTCTCTCTCTCTTAATATACAGTCAGTTTGCGAACCCGTTATTTCAACTAGTTATTGTTGGATTTTATAACTTCCGAACTAAAGAAGTGGTATATAGTGCCAATATATATTGCAAGAGATGATAGTCTTAATCAAGGCTGCTTGTTTTTGAATCACGTTGATTTTTTCTTGTGTATGACGTGTTTTAATATACAAATGTTATTGAATGGAGGAAGTTGAAAATATAGTATTTACAATACATCATTAGAATTAGCGGTATGTATGCAAAACAATAACGATATAAACTACACTTTGATTTAGTACAGGGTAATGTCCCAGGGCCTAAAGTGCAGCAAACACTGGATACATTAACGTAAATTCAATCATTGTGGTTTCGGACAATGGAAAATAAAGTTCACAGAGTAAAAGTCAGAACCATTTATGAAAACATGCACCAAAGCCGCCGTGAGAATACACAGATTTGGCACAACGATCACGAAAACACGCTTATATAAGTTTGACCCCATTGAACCCCTCGTTTATATAATAAAACTGGGGTTTACAGGGGTATACATTATTCTTCTTATTTCTGCTCAAAAACATAGCTTGAGGGTACTCATTAGAACCGCCTCGTCGAGGCGGTTATAACGAGTACCCACAATCTATATTTGACCAGATATAAGAATAATATCAACATTTTTCATCATAAAATTTTATTTTTTGGCGTTTATATTTACAATGTATTTGAATAGGCGTGTTTTCGTAATGGAAGGCATGTACAAAGCAGAAACAAATAAATAAATACAGAGCTTGATATAAGCGTCATTTCCCTCATCTACAGATATGAATACAACCATCGTGATCGAGTACTTGAGAACACGTCTGCCATTATCATTTTGCACAGAGCAGCATACAATATACATTTCCCACATTCATAATTCGACACACTGTTATTTTCTATGTCTAAAAACAAACGAGCTTATATAGAATTGGGTTTATTTAAGAAATAAAAGGACCAAATGTAAAGGTTCATGAACTAGATTATCAGAAAAGGTTTCGAATTCAAAGTTTGCAAATCCCGAGCTGTGTATTTCGCTTGATATCTAATAGCAATAAGTTGCATGGAAACGAGTCGATTACTTTTATGTCAAACTATTTGTTGTTAACATAATTCTAGAATGATAAATTTACTGATCGACGCGTTACGTTTGCATACGTATCAGGGACATGAAAACGAGTCGTTTACCTTTATGTCAAATTATTTGTACGTAACATAATTATTGAATAATAAATTTACTGATCGACGAGTTACGTTTGCATATGCATCAGGGATTGGATAATGTGGGACGTTTTCTTTCTTATCATTTTAGATCCATGTATGGGAGAGCCGTGCTTGCATGGCGGAACCTGTAAACTTGTAGACAACAGTAAAAATATAGTCGGATATGGGGGCATCATTCATAATAACTACTATTGTGTTTGTCCAATAGGCTATATCGGCAACAGATGTGAAACTAGAGGTACATTCTCATAAGTAAACAAACGTATGTGTCATAAGGATAACACTCCGTGTATGATCGCCAGAAACTGATAACTGCCTTTCTTGACTCAGCGGAAGGGAGAAAATGGCCGTAGAAAAGATTTCATGATCAATATCCACGAAAGAATTTTGCCGACACCGGCATGTATCGAACCCGCGTCCCCCTAATCACCAGTCAGACGCGCATCCGACTGAGCTGCCGAGGCCGGCACGTTGTCATAAGTAAACAAACATCTGTGACATATGGATAACACACCGTGTATGATTTTTAACCTTAACCCTTCACCTGCTGAATATTTATATATGCCACACCAACTACCGATTATCAACCAATCAGATTAATTGATGCAAATTATTGCAACCAATTCACGATCTGAATGGCAAATAATGTAAGGCGGTTCATCTGTCGCGGTTTATTTTTGTTATGGTTTGTTTTTGGGTATTTGTATCGCTTATATTATTTTATTTTGGTGATGTCATTTCATCTCAATGTCGGATAAAAGTCCCACAAAATTGGAAGGAACGTCTCCAAAATGACCTTTACAGTGTTGACGGGGACGTTAAACCTCAAATCAAACAAAACAAACAATTTTATTTTGGATAGCCTATTGGCCATTTTAACTGTCTTTTTGGCTTTCCGCTGTTGGTGTTTCCGTTGGAGTATGTTGCTTCATGTTTGTGTTTCTTTCCCTTTGGTGTCTCTGATTTGAGCTGTGGGTTAATTGTATAGATTCCTGATTCCTGATCAAAAACAACCATTAGGAAAGCATGTCCATGTGAAAACATGGCGACAAACATGGTGTCAGAAGCGACAAATTTTGGGGAAAAATGACAACATCTTTCTTATTTCTCTTTAAGTTATTGTGGCTTCATCACTGCCAGAGTCGAAATGTTAATATATAATAATGAGACACTAAATCCATATATCAGTTTATATTTTACTCTTTGAGGTCGCAAACCTTCTAACCTTCCAGCACCAGTAAATGAAACAATTCTTAAGGCAGTACAATTGTTTTATCCAAAAGACAGAGCGTTTTAAGTGGCAAATCACAACCTGCTTCTTCTTCCTCTCTCTCTCTCTCTCTCTCTCTCTCTCTCTCTCTCTCTCTCTCTCTCTCTCTCTATTTATATACAGTCAGTTTGCGAACCCGTCATTTCAACTAGTTATTGTTGGATTTTATGACTTCCGAACTAAAGAAGTGGTATATAGTGCCCTTATATATTGCAAGAGATGATAATCTTAATCAAGGCTGCTTGTTTTTGAATCACGTTGATTTTTTCTTGTGTATGACGTGTTTCAATATATAAATGTAATTGAATGGCGGAAGTTGAAAATATAGTATTTACAATACATCATTAGAATTAGCGGTATGTATGCAAAACAATAACGATATAAACTACACTTTGATTTAGTACAGGGTAATGTCCTAGCGCCTAAATTGCACCAAACACTGGATACATTAACGTAAATTAAAACAGTGTGGTTTCGGATAATGGAAAATAAAATTCACAGAGAAAAGGTCAGAACCATTTATGAAAACATGCACCAAAGCCGCCTTGAGAATACACAGATTTGGCGCAATGATCACGAAAACACGCTTATATAAATTTGACCTCCTTGAACCCCTCTTTTATATAGTAAAATTAAGGTTTACAGGGGTATCATTTTTTTCTTATATCTGGTCTAAAACATAGATTGTGGGTACTCGTTAGAAACCGCCTCGTCTAGGCAGTTCTAACGAGTACCCAAAACCTATATTTTTACCAGAAATAAGAATAATATCATAATTTTTCATCTTAAAATTTCATTTTTTCGGCGGTAATATTTACAATTTATTTGAATAGGCGTGTTTTCGTAATGGAAGGTATGTACAAAGCAGAAACAAATACAGAGCTTGATATATGCATCATTTCCCTCATCTACAGATCTGAATACAACCACCGTGATCCATTACTGGAGAACTCGTCCGCCATTGTCATTTTGTACAGAGCCGCATGCAACAGACATTTCCCACTCATTCATAAACTGACACAATGTTATTTACCATGTCTAAAGAGCTAAAAACAAACGAGCTTATATAGAATTGTGTTTATTTAAAGGTTCATGAATTAACTTATCGGAAAAGGTTTCGAACTCAAAATTTGCGAATCCCCAGCTGTGTATTTCGCTTGATATCTAATATCAATAAGCTGCATGGAAACGAGTCGATTACTTTTATGTCAAACTATTTGTTGGTGACAATTATTGAATGATAAATTTACCGATCGACGCATTGCGTCTGCATATGTATCAGGGGCATGAAAACGAGTCGTTTACTTTGTGTCAAATTATTTGTACGTAACATAATTATTGAATGATAAATTTACTGATCGACGAGTTACGTTTGCATATGCATCAGGGAGTGGATAATGTGACCCGTTTTCTTTCTTATCATTTTTAGATCCGTGTATTGAATCGCCGTGCTCTAATGGCGGAACCTGTAAACTTGTAGACGACAGTAAAAAGAGAGTTGGATATGGGGACATCCTTCTTAATCACTTCTATTGTGTTTGTCCAAAAGGCTATATCGGCAACTACTGTGAAACTAAAGGTACATTCTCATAAGGATATAAGGAAAACACACCGTGTATGATCGCCAGAAACTGACGGCTGCCTTTCTTGAATTAGCGGAAGGGAGAGAATGGCCGTATAAAAGATTTCATGATCAATCTGTGTTGTGGGTACTTTCTAGAATCCCAACGATGAAATTATTTTAACAAAAAAAATGTTTCTGAAGAGGAATAAAATATATTATTTTATTTGGGTTTACGGGGTATACATTATCTGCCTTATTTTTTGTTCAAAAACATTGATTGTGGGTACTCGTTAGAACCGCCTCATTGAGGCGGTTCTAACGCGCACCCACAATCTATGTTGAAAGCAGAAATAAGAAAGATGCTATCATTTTTACCCAAAATTTGTCGCTTTTGACACCATGTTGGACGCCATTATTTCACACGGACATGTTTTCCTAATGGTTGTTTTTGGAAGGAATCAGGTATTGATACAATTAACCCATAGCTCCCATCAGAGACACCAAAGGGAAAGAAACATAACAATGAAGCAACATACTCCAACGGAAACACCAACAGCGGAATGCCAAAAGGACAGTTAAAAAGGCCAATAGGCTATCCAAAATAAAATAATATAAGCGATACAAACACCCAAAGACAAACCATAACAAAAATAAACCGCGACAGAAGAACCGCCTTGGAACGGTCGGTGAAACGAATTCCACTGGGGGCTTAAATCTTTCTCTCCAAAGGGATTCTGCTCTAGAATAACAATGCAAGAGTCCACACTTGCAAAATTGCAAAGAATGCTGTTGAGTAGAATGTGTACGAGCTAATACCGCACCCTTCATTTTTTAATTATTGGCAAGCCCTCGTATAACTCGTATAGACGCCAGTAAGTACTTTGTCGTATTTGTGATTATACGATAGCGAACACTCTCTTTAAGTTATTGTGGCTTATATCAGTTTATATTTTACCCTTTGAGGTCGCAAACCTTCTAACCTTCCAGCACCAGTACATGAAACAATTCTTAAGGCTGTACTATTGTTCTATCCAAAAGACAGAGGCGTTTTAAGTGGCAAATCACAACCTGCTTATTATTCTTCTTTCTCTCTCTCTCTCTCTCTCTCTCTCTCTCTCTCTCTCTCTCTCTCTCTCTCTCTCTCTCTCTTAATATGCAGTTTGCGTACTCGCAGTTTGCGTACTCGTCATTTCAACTAGTTGTTGTTGGATTATATAACCTCGAACTTCAGAAGTGGTATATAGTGCCCATATATTTTGCAAGAGATGATAAGCTTAATCAAGGCTGCTTGTTTTTGAATCACGTTGATTTTTTCGTGTGTATGACGTGTTTTTATATATAAATGTAATTGAATGGAGGAAGTTGAAAATATATTATTTACAATACATCATTAGAATTAGCGGTATGAATGCAAAACAATAGCGATATAAACTACACTTTGATTTAGTACAGGGTAATGTCCTACCGCCTAAATTGCACCAAACACTGGATACATTAACGTAAATTCAAACATTGTGGTTTCGGACAATGGAAAATAAAGTTTACAAAGAAAAAGTTAGAACCATTTATGAAAACATGCACCAAAGCCTCCGTGAGAATTCACAGATTTGGCGCAATGATCACGAAAACACGCTTATATAAGTTTGACCTCCTTGAACCCCTCGTTTATATAGTAAAATAGGGGTTTACAGGAGTATATTTTTTTTCGTATTTCTGCCTCGTCGAGGCTGTTCTAACGAGTACCCACAACCTAGAATAATATCATAATTTTTCACCTTAAAATTTCATTTTTTCGGCGGTAATATTTACAATGTATTTGAATAGGCGTGTTTTCGTAATGGAAGGCATGTACAAAGCAGAAACAAATAAATAAATAGCGTCATTTCCCTCATCTACAAATATGAATACAACCACCGTGATCCATTACTTGAGAACACGTTTGCCATTGTCATTTTGCGCAGAACAGCATGCAACAAACATTTTCCACATTCATAATTTGACACACTGTTATTTACCATGTCTAAAAACAAACGAGCTTATAAATAAAGAATTGTGTTTATTTAAGAAAAACCGACCAAATGTAAAGGTTCATTAACTAACTTATCGGAAAAGGTTTCGAACTCAAAATTTGCAAATCCCCAGCTGTGTATTTCGCTTGATATCTAATATCAATAAGTTGCATGGAAACGAGTATATTACTTTTATGTCAAACTATTTGTTTGTAACAATTATTGGATGATAAATTTACTGATCGACGCATTACGTTTGCATATATATCAGGGCCATGAAAACGAGTCGTTTCCTTTGTGTCAAATTATTTGTACGTAACATAATTATTGAATGATAAATTTACTGATCGACGAGTTACGTTTTCATATGCATCGGGGAGTGGATAATGTGACCCGTTTTCTTTCTTATCACTTTAGATCCCTGTATTGAATCGCCGTGCTCTAATGGCGGAACCTGTAAACTTGTAGACGACAGTAAAAAGAGAGGTGGATATGGGGGCATCCTTCTTAATAACTACTATTGTGTTTGTCCAACAGGCTATATCGGCAACAAATGCGAATTTAAAGGTACATTGTCATAAGTAAACAAACGTATTAGTCATAATGATATAAGGATTACACACCTTATTTTGATCGCCAGAAACTGACAACTGCCTTTCTTGAATCAGCGGAAGGGAGAGAATGGCCGTAGAAAAGATTTTATGATTAATCTCCACGAAAGAATTATGCCGACCCCGGCAGGTATCGAACCCGCGTCCTCCTAATCACCAGTCAGACGCGCATCCGACTGAGCTGCCGAGGCCGGCACGTTGTCATAAGTAAACAAACATATGTGACATAAGGATAACACACCGTGTATGATTTCATACCTTAACCCTTCACCTGCTGAATATTTATATATGCCACACCAACTACCGATTATCGACCAATCAGATTACTTTATGCAATTATTGCAACAAATTCACACTCTGAATGGCAAACAATAAAGATCCTGACCATCTGATCTGGATCTTTATTGTTTGGAACATAAGGCATATCCAGGCTCAGCAGGACAAGGGCTAAATTAAGGACTTTACATGAATAATACATGAGTTCGAATGCAAGATTCTATTCATCATATAACAATAAAAACGCATATTATTCACGATCTTTTGACAAAAATGTCAATATTCCGTCATAAGTAAACGCGACGTCGTTAATGTCGTCGTACATGTAACGTTAAGGGGCGTTTCTAACTAATTTGCATATTTAATCCACTAGTGGATTGCGGAAATGATTACATGGCGTTATTGCACTCTCACACGCTACGTTATATGATACAAATTGGCATTTTATCATGATTAGTTTTCCTCTTTTCTGCTTCCAAAACAAAAGTAGTGAGGTGAAGACAAGGATCAGGGATCGATACAAGTGCCCAACATCTCCTATCATGGACATAAAAGGGAAAGACATACAAACATGAAACAACTAGATCCTAATATAAACATCAATAGCCGAAAGCCAAAAGTTCAGTTACTTTTCGATTAAATGGCCAATTCGCTATTCAAAATAAAAAAGATAAAAGCGATACACATATTCAAAGACGAACTTTTACAAAAAGTAACCGCGTGAGGAGATGTTTCTTGGAACGGTTACTGAAATGTATTTTCCGGTTGTGGTGTGGGTCTTAAATCGATATTACGCGGTCGTAATTTATGCCCATACGTCCTTCGCAATAGGCAAATAACTTGTGCAGTCGCATGTAGGCTTCCTAACTCATCGAAAATCTCAGAGAACACAAATATCAAACAACCACAGAGGTCAAACAACGTTGAAAAGTAGAAGTAAAACAAAGATCAGGAATTGATACAATTAACTTACTCCATCCATAAAAGACACCAAAGGGAAAGAAATACAAACATTAAGCGACCAGACCATAATGGAAACCTAAACAAAGGAAGGCCATATGGACAGTTACTTTCCCACAAAATGGCCATATGGCCATCCAAAATTAAAAGACACAAGTGATACACACAGTAAGTAACAAACAACAACATAAATAAATCGCCACAGAAGAGCCGCCTTGGAACGGTCAGTGGAAGATTTCCACTGGGGGGCTTAAATCGATTTTACGTGGCGCAATAAATGAATGAGATGCTGGAGCAAACGAAAACCAACTGTTAGATACCCATGATGCCGACCAGAGACAGTTAATCAGGAACCGAACATAATAACATAAACTTATATTTTCATTTCAAGAAGGCCTTTCTCTGGAAACGTCATATAATCTGAGGCCTGACACACCGGTTTGCAAAAAAGAGGGAAACAAAGTTACCAACCATAATTGGGTTAAACAACATGCATGCAGTGTGTGTGTGTGTGTGTGTGTGTGTGTGTGTGTGTGTGTGTGTGTGTGTGTGTGTGTGTGTGTGTGTGTGTGTGTGTGTGTGTGAATTCGGGTTTAACGTCGCTTTCAACATTTTTTCAATCATATCACGACGGTGTCTGGTTGCGACAGGGAGCTCAATGCTCTATTTATAGTGCTACCTCACTGAAGTATCATGTCCCAGACACATAACACCTTACTGATAATCATTTTCTGATATCAATTTATTGAAATATATTGTACTAATAAGGGAGTTGAAGTCTAAGTGTTCTTTAGGTTTTGTCGCGACTAGTAAATAATTATTGAATTCTGCACTTACTTAGTTGGATATTTAATCTTTTATACCTCATGAACATCTTGCTGTTACGATGAAATTGCTGTTTGGATCTACCGGGTCTTCATGGCGGTACCTGTTACCTTTAATACATAGAGGATCTTACATGAGTGTTCATGTATTATTGAATTTATTAAACGAGTTGAGGAAAAGGGATAAAATGCGAGGCTTTGCCGTGCATTTATCCCTTTTCCTCAACGAGTTTAATAAATTCAATAATACATGAGCACGAATGCAAGATTCTATTTATCATATGACATTTAAAACGCTTTTTATTCACGATTGGTTACAAAAATGTCAATATTCTGCCGTTAGAAAATGCGACGTCGTTAAGGACGTCGTACATGTAACGTTACGGGACGTATCTAGCTAATTTGCATATTTAATACACTAGTGGATTATCGAAAATAATACATGGCGTTATTACACTCTCAGACGCGACGTCATATGATAAAACAATATAAAATATGTTTTACCTCAACAGATATTATTGCGAATGCTCACCTAATTACATCGCTATTTTGTCATAACGATAACAAAAGATTAACTCTTATCTTGCTGTTCACGACAATCCCTATCTATATCAGAAGCCATCTGATCCGGATCTACAATGTTTGGCATTCAGGTTATAAATTTGTAGCAATAAATTAAATCAAGTAATTTGATTGATTGATAGACAGAAACGGGTGTGGCTTAAATGAATATTCAGCAAGATAAAGTGTTAAGATAGCACACTCATGAACAAAGTGCTGTATTTTATATCGCCTGATTCGATATGCTTCATAAAAATCTTTCATCATATTTTGTGTTTCTTTTGCAAATATTTTGTATACTCGTTAAGGCCTCGTACAAGAGGCATTTTAGCGAGTCTATAATCTAGATGACAGAGCAAGCATAAGAAAAGATATAATATATCCTTGTGTAAAACTGTATGACAATGCTATTTCTTTTTAGAGACGTGTTTGGACTCGCCTTGTATGAATGGTGGTACCTGTAACTCAAAAGGAAGCGGCACGAGCTACACATGCGAATGTATGTCTGGCTTCACCGGCAGCCATTGTGAAACTACTGAAGGTACGTTACAATAGTGTACTCTTACGAGTAAAATTAATGTTCTCTACAACGTCGGTAATATGAAAAATAGAAGTGAATGCAATGGTCAGAATCAATACAATTAACCCACACCACCCATCAGAGACACCAAAGAGAAATAAGCACGAACATGAAATATCGAGACCCAAATGGAAACATCACTAGCGGAAAGTCAAATGGCCAGCTTCGTTCACTCAAAACGGCCAACTGGCTATCCAAATCAAAAACACATAAGCGATAAAACATTCAGAGACAAACGATAAGAAAAATAAACCGCGATAGATGAACCGCCTTGGAACAGTCAGTGAGAAGTTTTCACTGGGCGGGGTGAGGCTTAAATCGATTTTATTTGAAATTGGCGTGAGACAGGTGGGACCGTATTCTTATCAATGTTACAACCATTCCTTGTGTTTCCATTTGAAATCATTCGAGTCTGTTTTGTGGTTTTGCAGTATGTTTCCTCTGGCTTTCGTTGCCGGATCATTACAGGGTCACTGATGAGGCTTTATTAGCCGAAACTACGTAGTATGACCCATCTTCTTTCTTATGAATGTTTTCATTGCTCTTAAAGGAACTCATTTTTTATTTTTATTTGCCTTCACTGCAGCTGGTGTTGTGCCGTGTGGCGGCCGTAAAACGTCTCCCCGTACATCAACCATAGTGCAGTTTATATTTTACTTTTGGTCCTTTGAGATCAGCGTGAATATTCTGAGAAATCAGAAATAAATTATTGGTTTAGACTTATATTCTAGACCGGTTTTTAATTATTTGGACCCCATTTTGATTTATATCAGTCTTTGAATCGACTGCCTGTTTGAAATTCGCAAATTTGCAGTATGTTTCCTCTGGCTTTCGTTGCCGGATCATTACAGGGTCACTGATGAGGCTTTATTGGCCGAAACTACGTAGTATGACCCATCTTCTTTCTTATGAATGTTTTCATTGCTCTTAAAGGAACTCATTTTTGATTTTTATTTAAGGTCAAGACAACAGCTTAGGTTATGTTTGTCAAGTCAGAAACTTTATAGATCATTCCGATATTAACTGACAACTGCCGGTAGGTCAACGGCCGAGTCCTGAAGTAAACGTCCATATCAAGCAGTCTCCCAAGAAGTTGCCATAAGAAAAATTCAATGTATTATGTGAGCCTCGCCAAGCGAATTTGTGTCTTCGAGCAATCCGTCATGACAAATTTTAACTGCGCATGCCTAGCCATTCAGAGGGGCCAGGGATATGGCTTTCTGTCTGAAGGTTCCTCTTGATTCACTGCTTGTATGAGCGAGCAGCGAAGGTTCTGGCGAGACTGCGCGGATGCGCAGGGGGGGCCTGAACCTTCACTGCTCGCATACGCGATAAGTACCAAAATCGCTTGACGGGGCCCATATACGAGGGTCATCCAAAAATAACTGATCAATGCCTTATAACTATTAAAATAGGTTTTAAATACAGCTTACTTCTTCACAGTCCTTCGAAGTAATCTCCCCTCGAACGGATGACAGAATTCCATCTGCTTGGTAACGCTTCTATACCGGTTGCTAAGCAACTGAAGTTGATGCGTCGGACCTCTGCGTTCACGGCACACTCTAACTCGTCCAAACTGTCATAACGGTTTCCCCGTAAAGGTTCTTTCAACTTTGGAAACAGGTCGAAGTAGGGAGGAGACAAATCTGGCGAATACGGGGGGTGATCGAGCACTTCCCAGCCATACCCTTCCAACAGCTCCTTGACAACGTTACTTTTGTGTGGTGACGCGTTGTCGTGCAGAATTAACGGCGTGCAATTAATAAGTTCTGAGCGCTTGCGGCGTAATGCTGGACGAAGTATTGTCCGTAGATACTTTTCATAATATTCTTTATTGACTGTTCGACCTGTTGGTACCCGGTGTGAGGTAAGAACGCCATGGAAATCATACGCAAATATCATCAACATCTTGGGACAATTCTGACTTCGGCGAAATTTTAATGGCCTCGGTGAATCTTTTGTATGCCATTCACTACTTTGCCGCTTTAATTCAGGCTCAAAAGACCGTATCCACGTTTCGTCGATTGCTACAATTCTCTGAAGCATTTCTCATCCTTCTTCTCCATACCTATGCAGGAGTGAGCGAGCGATTTTTTCCCGATGTTGTTTTTCGGAATCTGACAGCATGTGAGGCACCCACCTGGCTGCAACTTTTCTCATTTTCAAACGTTCAAGCAGAATGGAATGTGCTGACCCATGGCTTATATCCAGTTCATGAGCCATCTCGGTGCATGTATATCTTCTATCATCATTCAATAGTTTCGCTAGTTTTTCAACATTTTCACCATCCGTTGCAGACACAGGCCTTCCGCACAGGTGCTTGTTGCTTACATTGCTCCTCCCATTATTAAATTCACGTACCCACCTCCTGATTGTACTATACGCAAGTACTGACGTTGGTACAACTTCTTCAAGAGCGTTTAGAATCTCAGGTGCGCCTTTTCCTCGTCTTGATTCAATCTTAATATACGTAATCTGTTCTTCCCGCGTCAGCGTGAACGCGCAGTCCGCCATTACGTTGCGATAAATGACGTCACGTAAAGATGACGTCACGTAACGTCGTGTTTTGGCGCGCAATCTTTTACGGAGATATTGATCAGCAATCGTGCCAAATATTAGATACGTACGTCAATAAATAAAAAAATTATAACCCACTGATCAGTTATTTTTGGATGACCCTCGTAGTAGAAGAAACGTCACTAGCAAGCACAAAACCCATTGCCCTCTGAAGCCACCTGCAAGCACAAAAACCCATGGTCCTCCTGAATCCAAAACAATAGAACGCTGCGGCACTGAAAGTTACAAAGCATCTACATACCGACCCAAAGCACTTGAATGAAGAAAAAAGAAACCACAACTATACCCTTTTAATGTCCACGTTACTGTAAATTAACTTTGGAACCGCCTGAATTATGAAAGAGATAAGATAGTTACGTAATATGTGGTCCCAGTAAAATAAAAGTATGGTGTTTATACAAATTAGACTCGAATTAGGCGATTCCTAGGTGTACAAATAACATCTTGTTTAGTTGAAAAAGAACTCCCTTATTTAGCCTTAAATAATTAAATATTTGAAGGTATTGGACAAAAACGACCTCTCTCGAGACTGAAGGGGGAGCTCGTTTTAGCTATGATGAACGAAACATCAATTTTCGCTGCAGCTGTGTAACTGCATACTGTCATAGACCATAGCTACCTCGGCATGAGACACCTTGCTTGTACAAAGGTTAGTGTTTCCGTTGGAGTATGTTGCTTCATGTTTGTGTTTCTTACCCTTTGGTGTCTCTGATTTGAGCTGTGGGATAATTGTATAGATTCCTGATTCCTGATCAAAAACAACCACTAGGAAAGCATGTCCGTGTGAAAATATGGCGTCAAACATGGTGTCAGAAGCGACAGATTTTGGGGAAAAATGACAACATCTTTCTTATTTCTCTTTAAGTTATTGTGGCTTCATCACTGCCAGAGTCGAAATGTTAATGTATAATAATGAGACACTAAATCCATATATCAGTTTATATTTTACTCTTTGAGGTCGCAAACCTTCTAACCTTCCAGCACCAGTAAATGAAACAATTCTTAAGGTAGTACAATTGTTTTATCCAAAAGGCAGGGCGCTTTAAGTGGCAAATCACAACCTGCTTCTTCTTCTTCTTCTTCTTCTTCTTCTTCTTCTCTCTCTCTCTCTCTCTCTCTCTCTCTCTCTCTCTCTCTCTCTTAATATACAGTCAGTTTGCGAACCCGTCATTTCAACTAGTTATTGTTGGATTTTATAACTTCCGAACTAAAGAAGTGGTATAGTGCCCATATATATTGCAAGAGATGATAAGCTTAATCAAGGCTGCTTGTTTTTGAATCACGTTGATTTTTTCTTGTGTATGACGTGTTTTAATATACAAATGTAATTGAATGGAGGAAGTTGAAAATATAGTATTTGCAATACATCATTAGAATTAGCGGTATGTATGCAAAACAATAACGATATAAACTACACTTTGATTTAGTACAGGGTAATGTCCCAGGTCCTAAAGTGCAGCAAACACTGGATGCATTAACGTAAATTCAAACATTGTGGTTTTGGACAATGGAAAATAAAGTTCACAGAGTAAAAGTCAGAACCATTTATGAAAACATGCACCAAAGCCGCCGTGAGAATACACAGATTTGGCACAATGATCACGAAAACACGCTTATATAAGTTTGACCCCCTTGAACCCCTCGTTTATATAATAAAACTGGGGTTTACAGGGGTATACATTATTTTTCTTATTTTTGCTCAAAAACATAGCTTGAGGAACTCTTTAGAACCGCCTCGTCGAGGCGGTTCTAACGAGTACCCACAATCTATATTTTGACCAGAAATAAGAATAATATCAACATTTGTCATCATAAAATTTCATTTTTTGGCGGTTATATTTACAATGAATTTGAATAGACGTGTTTTCGTAATGGAAGGCATGTACAAAGCAGAAACAAATAAATAAATACAGAGCTTGATATAAGCGTCATTTCCCTCATCTACAGATATGAATACAACCACCGTGATCGAGTACTTGAGAACACGTCTGCCATTATCATTTTGCACAGAGCAGCATACAATAGACATTTCCCACATTCATAATTCGACACACAGCTATTTACTATGTCTAAAAACAAACGAGCTTATATAGAATTGGGTTTATTTAAGAAAAAAACGGACCAAATGTAAAGGTTCATGAACTAGATTATCCGAAAAGGTTTCGAATTCAAAGTTTGCAAATCCCCAGCTGTGTATTTCGCTTGATATCTAATATCAATAAGTTGCATGGAAACGAGTCGATTACTTTTATGTTAAACTATTTGTTGTTAACATAAGTCTAGAATGATAAATTTACTGATCGACGCGTTACGTTTGCATACGTATCAGGGACATGAAAACGAGTCGTTTACCTTTATGTCAAGTTATTTGCACGTAACATAATTATTGAATAATAAATTTACTGATCGACGAGTTACGTTTGCATATGCATCAGGGATTGGATAATGTGGCCCGTTTTCTTTCTTATCATTTTAGATCCATGTATGGGAGAGCCGTGCTTGCATGGCGGAACCTGTAAACTTGTAGATAACAGTAAAAAGAGAGGTGGATATGGGGGCATCATTCATAATAACTACTATTGTGTTTGTCCAAGAGGCTATATCGGCAACAGATGTGAAACTAGAGGTACATTCTCATAAGTAAACAAACGTATGTGTCATAAGGATAACACACCGTGTATGATCGCCAGAAACTGATAACTGCCTTTCTTGACTCAGCGGAAGGGAGAAAATGGCCGTAGAAAAGATTTCATGATCAATCTCCCCCTAATCACCAGTCAGACGCGCATCCGACTGAGCTGCCGAGGCCGGTACGTTGTCATAAGTAAACAAACATCTGTGACATATGGATAACACACCGTGTATGATTTTTAACTTTAACCCTTCACCTGCTGAATATTTATATATGCCACACCAACTACAGATTATCAACCAATCAGATTAATTGATGCAAATTATTGCAACAAATGCACAATCTGAATGGCAAATAATGTAAGGCGGTTCTTCTGTCGCGGTTTATTTTTGTTATGGTTTGTCTTCGGGTATTTGTATCGCTTATATTATTTTATTTTGGTGATGTCATTTCATCTCAATGTCGGATAAAAGTCCCACAAAATTGGAAGGAACGTCTCCAAAATGACCTTTACAGTGTTGACGGGGATGTTAAACCTCAAATCAAACAAAACAAACAATTTTATTTTGGATAGCCTATTGGCCATTTTAACTGTCCTTTTGGCTTTCCGCTGTTGGTGTTTCAGTTGGAATATGTTGCTTCATGTTTGTGTTTCTTTCCCTTTGGTGTCTCTGATTTGAGCTGTGGGTTAATTCTGTAGATTCCTGATTCCTGATCAAAAACAACCACTAGGAAAGCATGTCCGTGTGAAAAAATGGCGTCAAAACATGGTGTCAGAAGCGACAAATGTTGGGGAAAAATGACAACATCTTTCTTATTTCTCTTTAAGTTATTGTGGCTTCATCACTGCCAGAGTCGAAATGTTAATGTATAATAATGAGACACTAAATCCATATATCAGTTTATATTTTACTCTTTGAGGTCGCAAACCTTCTAACCTTCCAGCACCAGTAAATGAAACAATTCTTAAGGCAGTACAATTGTTTTATCCAAAAGACAGAGCGTTTTAAGTGGTAAATCACAACCTGCTTCTTCTTCTTCTCTCTCTCTCTCTCTCTCTCTCTCTCTCTCTCTCTCTCTTAATATAAGTCAGTTTGCGAACCCGTCATTTCAACTAGATATTGTTGGATTTTATAACTTCCTAACAAAAGAAGTGGTATATAGTGCCCATATGTATTGAAAGAGATGATAAGCTTAATCAAGGTTGCTTGTTTTTGAATCACGTTGATTTTTTTACCTTTATGTCAAATTATTTGTACGTAACATAATTATTGTATAATAAATTTACTGATCGACGAGTTACGTTTGCATATGCACCAGGGATTGGATAATGTGGCCCGTTTTCTGTCTTATCATTTTAGATTTTTGTAGGGGAGAGCCGTGCTTGAATGGCGGAACCTGTAAACTTGCAGACAACAGTAAAAAGAGAGGTGGATATGGGGGCATGTTTCTTTGTGTTTGTCCAACAGGCTATATCGGCTACAGATGTGAATATAGAGGTACATTCTCATAAGTAAACAAACGTATGTGTCATAAGGATAACACACCGTGTATGATCGCCAGAAACTGACAACTGCCTTTCTTGACTCAGCGGAAGGGAGAAAACGGCCGTAGAAAAGATTTCATGATCCATCTCCACGAAAGAATTTTGCCGACCCCGGCAGGTATCGAACCCGCGTCCCCCTAATCACCAGTCAGACGCGCATCCGACTGAGCCGCCGAGGCCGGCACGTTGTCATAAGTAAACAAACATCTGTGACATATGGATAACACACCGTGTATGCTTTTTAACCTTAACCCTCTACCTGCTGAATATTTATATATGCCACACCAACTACTGTTTATCAGCTAATCAGATTAATTGATGCAAATTGTTGCAACAAATTCACAATCTGAATGGCAAACAATGTAAGGCGGTACATTTGTCGCGGTTTATTTTTGTAATGGTTTGTCTTTGGGTATTTGTATCGCTTATATTATTTTATTTTGGTGATGTCATTTCATCTCAATGTCGGATAAAAGTCCCACAAAATTGGAAGGCCGTCTCCAAAATGACCTTTACAATGTTGTGGGTGACGTTAAATCACAAATTAAACAAAACAAACAATTTTACTTTGGATAGCCTATTGGCCATTTTAACTGTCCTTATGGCTTTCCGCTGTTGGTGTTTCCGTTGGAGTATGTTGCTTCTTGTTTGTGTTTCTTTCCCTTTGGTGTCTCTGATTTGAGCTGTGGGTTATTTGTATAGATTCCTGATTCTTGATCAAAAACAACCATTAGGAAAGCATGTCCGTGTGAAAAAATGGCGTCAAACATGGTGTCAGAAGCGACAAATTTTGGGGAACAATGACAACATCTTTCTTATTTCTCTTTAAATTATTGTGGCTTCATCACTGCCAGAGTCGAAATGTTAATATATAATAATGAAACACTAAATCCATATATAAGTTCATTTCTTACTCTTTGAGGTTGCAAACCTTCTAACCTTCCAGCACCAGTAAATGAAACAATTCTTAAGGCAGTACAATTGTTTTATCCGTTTTAAGTGGCAAATCACAACCTTCTTCTTCTTCTTCTTCTTCTTCTTCTTCTTCTTCTTCTCTCTCTCCCTTTCTCTCTTAATATACAGTCAATTTGCGAACACGTCATTTCAACTAGTTAATGTTGGATTTTATAACTTCCGAACTAAAGAAGTGGTATATAGTGCCCATATATATTGCAAGAGATGATAAGCTTAATCAAGGCTGTTTTTTTTTAATCACGTTGACTTTTTCTTGTGTATGCCGTGTTTTAATATATAAATGTAAATGAATGGAGGAAGTTGAAAATATACCATTTACAATACATCATTAGAATTAGCGGTATGTATGCAAAACAATAACGATATAAACTACACTTTGATTTACTACAGGGTAATGTCCAAGGGCCTAAAGTGCAGCAAAAACTGGATACATTAACGTAAATTAAAACAGTGTGGTTTCGGACAATGGAAAATAAAGTTCACAGAGAAAAAGTCAGAACCATTTATGAAAACATGCACCAAAGCCGCCGTGAGAATACACAGATTTGGCGCAATGATCACGAAAACACGCTTATATAAGTTTGACCTCCTTGAACCCCTCGTTTATATAGTAAAATTGAGGTTTACAGGGGTATACATTTCTTTTCTTATTTCTGCTCTAAAACATAGATTGTGGGTACTCGTTAGAAACCGCCTCGTCTAGGCTGTTCTAACGAGTACCCATAACCTATATTTTTACCATAAATAAGAATAATATCATAATTTTTCATCTTAAAATTTCTTTTTTCCGGCGGTAATATATACAATTTATTTGAATAGGCGTGTTTTCGTAATGGAAGGTATGTACAAAGCAGAAACAAATACAGACCTTGATATATGCATCATTTCCCTCATCTACAGATCTGAATACAACCACCGTGATCCATTACTGGAGAACTCGTCCGCCATTGTCATTTTGTACAGAGCAGCATGCGACAGACATTTCCCACTCATTCATAAATTGACACAATGTTATTTACCATGTCTAAAGAGCTAAAAACAAACGAGCTTATAAAGAATTGTGTTTATTTAAAGGTTCATGAATTAACTTTTCGGAAAAGTTTTCGAACCCAAAATTTGCGAATCCCCAGCTGTGTATTTCGCTTGATATCTAATATCAATAAGCTGCATGGAAACGAGTCGATTACTTTTATGTCAAACTATTTGTTGGTAACAATTATTGAATGATAAATTTACTGATCGACGCATTACGTTTGCATATGTATCAGGGACATGCAAACGAGTCGTTTACTTTGTGTCAAATTATTTGTACGAAACATAATTATTAAATGATAAATTTACTGATCGACGAGTTACGTTTGCATATGCATCAGGGAGTGGATAATGTGACCCGTTTTCTTTCTTATCATTTTAGATCCCTGTCTTGAATCGGTGTGCTCTAATGGCGGAACCTGTAAACTTGTAGACGACAGTAAAAAGAGAGGTGGATATGGGGACAGCCTTCTTGATTACTTCTATTGTGTTTGTCCAAAAGGCTATATCGGCAACAACTGTGAAACTAAAGGTACATTCTCATAAGGATATAAGGAAGTCTCACCGTGTATGATCGCCAGAAACTGACGGCTGCCTTTCTTGAATTAGCGGAAGGGAGAGAATGGCCGTATAAAAGATTTCATGATCAATCTGTGTTGTGGGTACTTTCTAGAATCCCAACGATGAGATTATTTTAAGAAGTACCCAAAAATGTTTCTGACGAGGAATAAAAATATACTTTCATTATTTTATTTGTACCTAGGAGTCAATAACTAAACTATATAAGGGTCAACAGCCCTTACGATTCCAAGAAAATCTGCACCTAAAATGATGTGCATCACGATAACAATTCCGTGAAACGAAGACCCCTCTAAACCCCACTTTATATAGAGAAATGTGGGTTTACGTGGGTATACATTATCTGCCTTATTTTTGTTCAAAAACATTGATTGTGGGTACTCGTTAGAACCGCCTCATTGAGGCGGTTCTTACGCGCACCCATAATCTATGTTAAAAGCAGAAATAAGAAAGATGTTATCATTTTTACCCAAAATTTGTCGCTTCTGACACTATGTTGGACGCCATTATTTCACATGGACATGTTTTCCTAATGGTTATTTTTGACAGGAATCAGGAATTGATACAATTAACCCATAGTCTCACCAGAGACACCAAAGGGAAAGAAACACAATCATGAAGCAACATACTCCAACGGAAACACCAACAGTGGAAAGCCAAAAGGACAGTTAAAATGGACAATAGGCTATCCAAAATAAAATAATATAAGCGATACAAACACCCAAAGACAAACCATAACAAAAATAAACCGCGACAGAAGAACCGCCTTGGAACGTTCAGTGAAACGAATTCCGTTGGGGGCTTAAATCTTTCTCTCCAAAGGGATTCTGCTCTAGAATAACAATGCAAGAGTCCACTTTCAAACTTACAATGCTGTTGAGTAGAATGGGTACGAGCTAATACCGCACCCCGCATTTTTTTTAATTATTGACACGCCCTCGTATAACTGGTATAGACGCCAGTAAGTACTTTGTCGTATTTGCGCTTATACGATAGCGAGCACTCTCTTTAAGTTATTGTGGCTTCAACACTGCCAGAGTCGAAATGTTAATATATAATAATGAGACGCTAAATCTATATTTCAGTTTATATTTTACCCTTGGAGGTCGCAAACCGTTTAACCTTCCAGCACCACTAAATGAAACAATTCTAAAGGTTCAACAATTGTTTTATCCAAAAGACAGAGCGTTTTAATAGGCAAATCACAGCCTGCTTCTTCTTCTTCTTCTTCTTCTTCTTCTTCTTCTTCTTCTTCTCTCTCTGTCTCTGTCTCTCTCTCTCTCTCTCTCTCTCTCTCTCTCTCTCTCTCTCTCTTAATATGCAGTTTGCGTACTCGCAGTTTGCGTACTCGTCATTTCAAATAGTTATTGTTGGATTATATAACCTCGAACTTCAGAAGTGGTATATAGTGCCCATATATATTGCAAGAGATGATAAGCTGCTTGTTTTTGAATCACGTTGATTTTTTCGTGTGTATGACGTGTTTTTATATATAAATGTAATTGAATGGAGGAAGTTGAAAATATATTATTTACAATACATCATTAGAATTAGCGGTATGAATGCAAAACAATAGCGATATACTTTGATTTAGTACATGGTAATGTCCTAGCGCCTAAATTGCACCAAACATTGGATACATTAACGTAAATTCAAACATTGTGGTTTCGGACAATGGAAAATAAAGTCCACAGAGAAAAAGTCAGAACCATTTATGAAAACATGCACCAAAGCCTCCGTGAGAATACTCAGATTTGGCGCAATGATCACGAAAACACGCTTATATAAGCTTGACCTCCTTGAACCCCACGTTTATATAGTAAAATTGGGGTTTACAGCGGTAAACATTTTTTTCTTATTTCTGCTCAAAAACATAGATTGTGGGTACTCGTTAGAACCGCCTCATCGAGGCTGTTCTAACGAGTACCCACAACCTATATTTTCACCAGAAATAAGAATAATATCATAATTTTTCATCTTAAAAATTCAATTTCGGCGGTAATATTTACAAAGTATTTGAATAGGCGTGTTTTCGTAATGGAAGGCATGTACAAAGCAGAAACAAATAAACAAATAGCGTCATTTCCCTCATCTACAGATATGAATACAACCTCCGTGATCCTTTACTTGAGAACACGTTTGCCATTGTCATTTTGCGTAGAACAGCATGCAACAGACATTTCCCACATTCATAATATGACACACTGTTATTTACCATGTCTAAAAACAAACGAGCTTATATAGAATTGGGGTTAATTAAGAAAAAAAACGGACCAAATGTAAAGGTTCATGAACTAGATTATCCGAAAAGGTTTCGAATTCAAAGTTTGCAAATCCCCAGCTGTGTATTTCATTTGATATCTAATATCAATAAGTTGCATGGAAACAAGTCGATTACTTTTATGTCAAACTATTTGTTGGTAACATAAGTCTAGAATGATAAATTTACTGATCGACGCGTTACGTTTGCATACGATTCAGGGACATGAAAACGAGTCGTTTACCTTTATTTCAAATTATTTGTACGTAACATAATTATTGTATAATAAATTTACTGATCGACGAGTTACGTTTGCATATGCATCAGGGATTGGATAATGTGACCCGTTTTCTTTTTTATCATTTTAGATCCATGTATGGGAGAGCCGTGCTTGCATGGCGGAACCTGTAAACTTGTAGGCAACAGTAAAATGATAGGTTGGTATGGGGGCATCATTCTTTGTGTTTGTCCAACAGGCTATATCGGCAACAGATGTAAATATAGAGGTACATTCTCATAAGTAAACAAACGTATGTGTCATAAGGATAACACACCGTGTATGATCGTTAGAAACTGATAACTGCCTTTCTTGACTCAGCGGAAGGGAGAAAATGGCCGTAGAAAAGATTTCATGATCAATCTCCACGAAAGAATTTTGCCGATCCCGGCAGGTATCGCACCCGCTTCCCCCTAATCACCAGTCAGACGCGCATCCGCTTGAGCTGCCGAGGCCGGCACGTTGTCATAAGTAAACAAACATCTGTGACATATGGATAACACACCGTGTATGATTTTTAACCTTAAACCTCTACCTGCTGAATATTTATATATGCCACACCAACTACCGATTATCAACCAATCAGATTAATTGATGCAAATTATTGCAACAAATTCACAATCGGAATGGCAAACAATGTAAGGCGGTTCATCTGTCGCGGTTTATTTTTGTTATGGTTTGTCTTTGGGTATTTGTATCGCTTATATTATTTTATTTTGGTGATGTCATTTCATCTCAATGTCGGATAAAAGTCCCACAAAATTGGAAGGCCGTATCCAAAATGACCTTTACAATGTTGTCGGGGACGTTAAACCTCAAATCAAACAAAACAAAGAATTTTATTTTGGATAGCCTATTGGCCATTTTAACTGTCCTTTTGGCTTTCCGCTGTTGGTGTTTCCGTTGGAGTATGTTGCTTCTTGTTTGTGTTTCTTTCCCTTTGGTGTCTCTGATTTGAGCTGTGGGTTAATTGTATATATTCCTGATTCCTGATCAAAAACAACCACTAGGAAAGCATGTCCGTGTGAAAATATGGCGTCAAACATGGTGTCAGAAGCGACAAATTTTGGGGAAAAATGACAACATCTTTCTTATTTCTCTTTAAATTATTGTGGCTTCATCACTGCCAGAGTCGAAATATTAATATATAATAATGAGACACTAAATCCATATATCAGTTTATATTTTACTCTTTGAGGTCGCAAACCTTCTAACCTTCCAGCACCAGTAAATGAAACAATTCTTAAGGCAGTACAATTGTTTTATCCAAAAGACAGAGCGTTTTAAATGGCAAATCACAACCTGCTTCTTCTTCCTCTCTCTCTCTCTCTCTCTCTCTCTCTCTCTCTCTCTCTCTCTCAATATACAGCCAGTTTGCGAACCCGTTATTTCAACTAGTTATTGTTGGATTTTATAACTTCCGAACTAAAGAAGTGGTATATAGTGCCAATATATATTGCAAGAGATGATAGTCTTAATCAAGGCTGCTTGTTTTTGAATCACGTTGATTTTTTCTTGTGTATGACGTGTTTTAATATACAAATGTTATTGAATGGAGGAAGTTGAAAATATAGTATTTACAATACATCATTAGAATTAGCGGTATGTATGCAAAACAATAACGATATAAACTACACTTTGATTTAGTACAGGGTAATGTCCCAGGGCCTAAAGTGCAGCAAACACTGGATACATTAACGTAAATTCAATCATTGTGGTTTCGGACAATGGAAAATAAAGTTCACAGAGTAAAAGTCAGAACCATTTATGAAAACATGCACCAAAGCCGCCGTGAGAATACACAGATTTGGCACAATGATCACGAAAACACGCTTATATAAGTTTGACCCCATTGAACCCCTCGTTTATATAATAAAACTGGGGTTTACAGGGGTATACATTATTCTTCTTATTTCTGCTCAAAAACATAGCTTGAGGGTACTCATTAGAACCGCCTCGTCGAGGCGGTTATAACGAGTACCCACAATCTATATTTGACCAGATATAAGAATAATATCAACATTTTTCATCATAAAATTTTATTTTTTGGCGGTTATATTTACAATGTATTTGAATAGGCGTGTTTTCGTAATGGAAGGCATGTACAAAGCAGAAACAAATAAATAAATACAGAGCTTGATATCAGCGTCATTTCCCTCATCTACAGATATGAATACAACCATCGTGATCGAGTACTTGAGAACACGTCTGCCATTATCATTTTGCACAGAGCAGCATACAATATACATTTCCCACATTCATAATTCGACACACTGTTATTTTCTATGTCTAAAAACAAACGAGCTTATATAGAATTGGGTTTATTTAAGAAATAAAAGGACCAAATGTAAAGGTTCATGAACTAGATTATCAGAAAAGGTTTCGAATTCAAAGTTTGCAAATCCCGAGCTGTGTAATTCGCTTGATATCTAATAGCAATAAGTTGCATGGAAACGAGTCGATTACTTTTATGTCAAACTATTTGTTGTTAACATGATTCTAGAATGATAAATTTACTGATCGACGCGTTACGTTTGCATACGTATCAGGGACATGAAAACGAGTCGTTTACCTTTATGTCAAATTATTTGTACGTAACATAATTATTGAATAATAAATTTACTGATCGACGAGTTACGTTTGCATATGCATCAGGGATTGGATAATGTGGCCCGTTTTCTTTCTTATCATTTTAGATCCATGTATGGGAGAGCCGTGCTTGCATGGCGGAACCTGTAAACTTGTAGACAACAGTAAAAATATAGTCGGATATGGGGGCATCATTCATAATAACTACTATTGTGTTTGTCCAATAGGCTATATCGGCAACAGATGTGAAACTAGAGGTACATTCTCATAAGTAAACAAACGTATGTGTCATAAGGATAACACTCCGTGTATGATCGCCAGAAACTGATAACTGCCTTTCTTGACTCAGCAGAAGGGAGAAAATGGCCGTAGAAAAGATTTCATGATCAATATCCACGAAAGAATTTTGCCGACACCGGCATGTATCGAACCCGCGTCCCCCTAATCACCAGTCAGACGCGCATCCGACTGAGCTGCCGAGGCCGGCACGTTGTCATAAGTAAACAAACATCTGTGACATATGGATAACACACCGTGTATGATTTTTAACCTTAACCCTTCACCTGCTGAATATTTATATATGCCACACCAACTACCGATTATCAACCAATCAGATTAATTGATGCAAATTATTGCAACCAATTCACAATCTGAATGGCAAATAATGTAAGGCGGTTCATCTGTCGCGGTTTAATTTTGTTATGGTTTGTTTTTGGGTATTTGTATCGCTTATATTATTTTATTTTGGTGATGTCATTTCATCTCAATGTCGGATAAAAGTCCCACAAAATTGGAAGGAACGTCTCCAAAATGACCTTTACAGTGTTGACGGGGACGTTAAACCTCAAATCAAACAAAACAAACAATTTTATTTTGGATAGCCTATTGGCCATTTTAACTGTCTTTTTGGCTTTCCGCTGTTGGTGTTTCCGTTGGAGTATGTTGCTTCATGTTTGTGTTTCTTTCCCTTTGGTGTCTCTGATTTGAGCTGTGGGTTAATTGTATAGATTCCTGATTCCTGATCAAAAACAACCATTAGGAAAGCATGTCCATGTGAAAACATGGCGTCAAACATGGTGTCAGAAGCGACAAATTTTGGGGAAAAATGACAACATCTTTCTTATTTCTCTTTAAGTTATTGTGGCTTCATCACTGCCAGAGTCGAAATGTTAATATATAATAATGAGACACTAAATCCATATATCAGTTTATATTTTACTCTTTGAGGTCGCAAACCTTCTAACCTTCCAGCACCAGTAAATGAAACAATTCTTAAGGCAGTACAATTGTTTTATCCAAAAGACAGAGCGTTTTAAGTGGCAAATCACAACCTGCTTCTTCTTCCTCTCTCTCTCTCTCTCTCTCTCTCTCTCTCTCTCTCTCTCTCTCTCTCTCTCTCTCTCTCTATTTATATACAGTCAGTTTGCGAACCCGTCATTTCAACTAGTTATTGTTGGATTTTATGACTTCCGAACTAAAGAAGTGGTATATAGTGCCCTTATATATTGCAAGAGATGATAATCTTAATCAAGGCTGCTTGTTTTTGAATCACGTTGATTTTTTCTTGTGTATGACGTGTTTCAATATATAAATGTAATTGAATGGCGGAAGTTGAAAATATAGTATTTACAATACATCATTAGAATTAGTGGTATGTATGCAAAACAATAACGATATAAACTACACTTTGATTTAGTACAGGGTAATGTCCTAGCGCCTTAATTGCACCAAACACTGGATACATTAACGTAAATTAAAACAGTGTGGTTTCGGATAATGGAAAATAAAATTCACAGAGAAAAGGTCAGAACCATTTATGAAAACATGCACCAAAGCCGCCTTGAGAATACACAGATTTGGCGCAATGATCACGAAAACACGCTTATATAAATTTGACCTCCTTGAACCCCTCTTTTATATAGTAAAATTAAGGTTTACAGGGGTATCATTTTTTTCTTATATCTGGTCTAAAACATAGATTGTGGGTACTCGTTAGAAACCGCCTCGTCTAGGCTGTTCTAACGAGTACCCAAAACCTATATTTTTACCAGAAATAAGAATAATATCATAATTTTTCATCTTAAAATTTCATTTTTTCGGCGGTAATATTTACAATTTATTTGAATAGGCGTGTTTTCGTAATGGAAGGTATGTACAAAGCAGAAACAAATACAAAGCTTGATATATGCATCATTTCCCTCATCTACAGATCTGAATACAACCACCGTGATCCATTACTGGAGAACTCGTCCGCCATTGTCATTTTGTACAGAGCAGCATGCAACAGACATTTCCCACTCATTCATAAACTGACACAATGTTATTTACCATGTCTAAAGAGCTAATAACAAACGAGCTTATATAGAATTGTGTTTATTTAAAGGTTCATGAATTAACTTATCGGAAAAGGTTTCGAACTCAAAATTTGCGAATCCCCAGCTGTGTATTTCGCTTGATATCTAATATCAATAAGCTGCATGGAAACGAGTCGATTACTTTTATGTCAAACTATTTGTTGGTGACAATTATTGAATGATAAATTTACCGATCGACGCATTGCGTCTGCATATGTATCAGGGGCATGAAAACGAGTCGTTTACTTTGTGTCAAATTATTTGTACGTAACATAATTATTGAATGATAAATTTACTGATCGACGAGTTACGTTTGCATATGCATCAGGGAGTGGATAATGTGACCCGTTTTCTTTCTTATCATTTTTAGATCCGTGTATTGAATCGCCGTGCTCTAATGGCGGAACCTGTAAACTTGTAGACGACAGTAAAAAGAGAGTTGGATATGGGGACATCCTTCTTAATCACTTCTATTGTGTTTGTCCAAAAGGCTATATCGGCAACTACTGTGAAACTAAAGGTACATTCTCATAAGGATATAAGGAAAACACACCGTGTATGATCGCCAGAAACTGACGGCTGCCTTTCTTGAATTAGCGGAAGGGAGAGAATGGCCGTATAAAAGATTTCATGATCAATCTGTGTTGTGGGTACTTTCTAGAATCCCAACGATGAAATTATTTTAACAAAAAAAATGTTTCTGAAGAGGAATAAAATATATTATTTTATTTGGGTTTACGGGGTATACATTATCTGCCTTATTTTTTGTTCAAAAACATTGATTGTGGGTACTCGTTAGAACCGCCTCATTGAGGCGGTTCTAACGCGCACCCACAATCTATGTTGAAAGCAGAAATAAGAAAGATGCTATCATTTTTACCCAAAATTTGTCGCTTTTGACACCATGTTGGACGCCATTATTTCACACGGACATGTTTTCCTAATGGTTGTTTTTGGAAGGAATCAGGTATTGATACAATTAACCCATAGCTCCCATCAGAGACACCAAAGGGAAAGAAACATAACAATGAAGCAACATACTCCAACGGAAACACCAACAGCGGAATGCCAAAAGGACAGTTAAAAAGGCCAATAGGCTATCCAAAATAAAATAATATAAGCGATACAAACACCCAAAGACAAACCATAACAAAAATAAACCGCGACAGAAGAACCGCCTTGGAACGGTCGGTGAAACGAATTCCACTGGGGGCTTAAATCTTTCTCTCCAAAGGGATTCTGCTCTAGAATAACAATGCAAGAGTCCACACTTGCAAAATTGCAAAGAATGCTGTTGAGTAGAATGTGTACGAGCTAATACCGCACCCTTCATTTTTTAATTATTGGCAAGCCCTCGTATAACTGGTATAGACGCCAGTAAGTACTTTGTCGTATTTGTGGTTATACGATAGCGAACACTCTCTTTAAGTTATTGTGGCTTATATCAGTTTATATTTTACCCTTTGAGGTCGCAAACCTTCTAACCTTCCAGCACCAGTACATGAAACAATTCTTAAGGCTGTACTATTGTTCTATCCAAAAGACAGAGGCGTTTTAAGTGGCAAATCACAACCTGCTTATTATTCTTCTTTCTCTCTCTCTCTCTCTCTCTCTCTCTCTCTCTCTCTCTCTCTCTCACTCACTCTCTCTCTCTCTCTCTTAATATGCAGTTTGCGTACTCGCAGTTTGCGTACTCGTCATTTCAACTAGTTGTTGTTGGATTATATAACCTCGAACTTCAGAAGTGGTATATAGTGCCCATATATTTTGCAAGAGATGATAAGCTTAATCAAGGCTGCTTGTTTTTGAATCACGTTGATTTTTTCGTGTGTATGACGTGTTTTTATATATAAATGTAATTGAATGGAGGAAGTTGAAAATATATTATTTACAATACATCATTAGAATTAGCGGTATGAATGCAAAACAATAGCGATATAAACTACACTTTGATTTAGTACAGGGTAATGTCCTACCGCCTAAATTGCACCAAACACTGGATACATTAACGTAAATTCAAACATTGTGGTTTCGGACAATGGAAAATAAAGTTCACAAAGAAAAAGTTAGAACCATTTATGAAAACATGCACCAAAGCCTCCGTGAGAATTCACAGATTTGGCGCAATGATCACGAAAACACGCTTATATAAGTTTGACCTCCTTGAACCCCTCGTTTATATAGTAAAATAGGGGTTTACAGGAGTATATTTTTTTTTCTTATTTCTGCCTCGTCGAGGCTGTTCTAACGAGTACCCACAACCTAGAATAATATCATAATTTTTCACCTTAAAATTTCATTTTTTCGGCGGTAATATTTACAATGTATTTGAATAGGCGTGTTTTCGTAATGGAAGGCATGTACAAAGCAGAAACAAATAAATAAATAGCGTCATTTCCCTCATCTACAAATATGAATACAACCACCGTGATCCATTACTTGAGAACACGTTTGCCATTGTCATTTTGCGCAGAACAGCATGCAACAAACATTTTCCACATTCATAATTTGACACACTGTTATTTACCATGTCTAAAAACAAACGAGCTTATAAATAAAGAATTGTGTTTATTTAAGAAAAACCGACCAAATGTAAAGGTTCATTAACTAACTTATCGGAAAAGGTTTCGAACTCAAAATTTGCAAATCCCCAGCTGTGTATTTCGCTTGATATCTAATATCAATAAGTTGCATGGAAACGAGTATATTACTTTTATGTCAAACTATTTGTTTGTAACAATTATTGGATGATAAATTTACTGATCGACGCATTACGTTTGCATATATATCAGGGTCATGAAAACGAGTCGTTTCCTTTGTGTCAAATTATTTGTACGTAACATAATTATTGAATGATAAATTTACTGATCGACGAGTTACGTTTTCATATGCATCGGGGAGTGGATAATGTGACCCGTTTTCTTTCTTATCACTTTAGATCCCTGTATTGAATCGCCGTGCTCTAATGGCGGAACCTGTAAACTTGTAGACGACAGTAAAAAGAGAGGTGGATATGGGGGCATCCTTCTTAATAACTACTATTGTGTTTGTCCAACAGGCTATATCGGCAACAAATGCGAATTTAAAGGTACATTGTCATAAGTAAACAAACGTATTAGTCATAATGATATAAGGATTACACACATTATTTTGATCGCCAGAAACTGACAACTGCCTTTCTTGAATCAGCGGAAGGGAGAGAATGGCCGTAGAAAAGATTTTATGATTAATCTCCACGAAAGAATTATGCCGACCCCGGCAGGTATCGAACCCGCGTCCTCCTAATCACCAGTCAGACGCGCATCCGACTGAGCTGCCGAGGCCGGCACGTTGTCATAAGTAAACAAACATATGTGACATAAGGATAACACACCGTGTATGATTTCATACCTTAACCCTTCACCTGCTGAATATTTATATATGCCACACCAACTACCGATTATCGACCAATCAGATTACTTTATGCAATTATTGCAACAAATTCACACTCTGAATGGCAAACAATAAAGATCCTGACCATCTGATCTGGATCTTTATTGTTTGGAACATAAGGCATATCCAGGCTCAGCAGGACAAGGGCTAAATTAAGGACTTTACATGAATAATACATGAGTTCGAATGCAAGATTCTATTCATCATATAACAATAAAAACGCATATTATTCACGATCTTTTGACAAAAATGTCAATATTCCGTCATAAGTAAACGCGACGTCGTTAATGTCGTCGTACATGTAACGTTAAGGGGCGTTTCTAACTAATTTGCATATTTAATCCACTAGTGGATTGCGGAAATGATTACATGGCGTTATTGCACTCTCACACGCTACGTTATATGATACAAATTGGCATTTTATCATGATTAATTTTCCTCTTTTCTGCTTCCAAAACAAAAGTAGTGAGGTGAAGACAAGGATCAGGGATCGATACAAGTGCCCAACATCTCCTATCAGGGACATAAAAGGGAAAGACATACAAACATGAAACAACTAGATCCTAATATAAACATCAATAGCCGAAAGCCAAAAGTTCAGTTACTTTTCGATTAAATGGCCAATTGGCTATTCAAAATAAAAAGATATAAGCGATACACATATTCAAAGACGAACTCTTACAAAAAGTAACCGCGTGAGGAGATGTTTCTTGGAACGGTTACTGAAATGTATTTTCCGGTTGTGGTGTGGGTCTTAAATCGATATAACGCGGTCGTAATTTATGCCCATACGTCCTTCGCAATAGGCAAATAACTTGTGCAGTCGCATGTAGGCTTCCTAACTCATCGAAAATCTCAGAGAACACAAATATCAAACAACCACAGAGGTAAAAAAACGTTGAAGACTAGAGAGCAATAAATGAATGAGATGCTGGAGCAAACGAAAACCAACTGTTAGACACCCATGATGCCGACCAGAGACAGTGAATCAGGAACCGAACATAATAACATAAACTTATATTTTCATTTCAAGAAGGCCTTTCTCTGGAAACGTCATATAATCTGAGGCCTGACACACCGGTTTGCAAAAAAATAGGGAAACAAAGTCACCAACCATAATTGGGTTAAACAACATGCATGCAGTGTGTGTGTGTGTGTGTGTGTGTGTGTGTGTGTGTGTGTGTGTGTGTGTGTGTGTGTGTGTGTGTGTGTGTGTGTGTGTGTGTGTGTGTGTGAATTCGGGTTTAACGTCGCTTTCAACAATTTTTCAATCATATCACGACGGTGTCTGGTTGCGACAGGGAGCTCAATGCTCTCTTTATAGTGCTACCTCACTGAAGTATCATGTCCCAGACACATAACACCTTACTGATAATCATTTTCTGATATCAATTTATTGAAATATATTGTACTAATAAGGGAGTTGAAGTCTCAGTGTTCTTTAGGTTTTGTCGCGACTAGTAAATAATTATTGAATTCTGCACTTACTTAGTTGGATATTTAATCTTTTATACCTCATGAACATCTTGCTGTTACGATGAAATTGCTGTTTGGATCTACCTGGTCTTCATGGCGGTACCTGTTACCTTTAATACATAGAGGATCTTACATGAGTGTTCATGTATTATTGAATTTATTAAACGAGTTGAGAAAAAGGGATAAAATGCGAGGCTTTGCCGTGCATTTTATCCCTTTTCCTCAACGAGTTTAATAAATTCAATAATACATGAGCACGAATGCAAGATTCTATTTATCAATACATAGAGATTATCATATGCCCTTTTTCATATCATACCCCATATCAGCCCGAGACTGTAATATCCGTCAGCAATCCACTGCATCGTTCTTTCGCCCATTTTCCTCTCGTATTCGCTGCGCCGTACCATGTTTTCTTTTTTTTTTTTTTTTTTTGCCAAACAGTTCGAACAGACGAAAATATTGCAAATTGCAAATGGCGTCCTGAACAACAAATGCGAAATGCCGCAAAAGGAAGAACGCTGCGTGTTCCGAATAGGGTGGCGTCATAGGTATGATAAAGGCTTAGGGATGCGATAAAGGGTTGCGATATGGATTTTTGGGGTATGATAAAGCCCATGCGATATGGCAGCACGTGCAAGCGCGATACGTGCAATGGTGTCACGTTCGTATCGCATATTCAAAAACTAAGTATTTTATACTAAATGTATGATAAAACAATATAAAATATGTTTTACCTCAACAGATATTATTGCGAATGCTCACCTAATTACATCGCTATTTTGTCATAACTATAACAAAAGATTAACTCTTATCTTGCTGTTCACGACAATTCCTATCTTTGCAAGCAGTGTAGATCTAGATCAGAAGCCATCTGATCCGGATCTACAATGTTTGGCATTCAGTTTATAAATTTGTAGCAATAAATTAAATCGAGTAATTTGATTGATTGATAGACAGAAACGGGTGTGGCTTAAATGAATATTCAGCAAGATAAAGTGTTAAGATAGCACACTCATGAACAAAGTGCTGTATTTTATATCGCCTGATTCGATATGCTTCATAAAAATCTTTCATCATTTTTTTTGTTTCTTTTGCAAATATTTTGTATACTCGTTAAGGCCTCGTACAAGAGGCATTTTAGCGAGTCTATAATCTAGATGACAGAGCAAGCATAAGAAAAGATATAATATATCCTTGTGTAAAACTGTATGACAATGTTACTTCTTTTTAGAGCCGTGTTTGGACTCGCCTTGTATGAATGGTGGTACCTGTAACTCAATAGGAAGCGGCACGAGCTACACATGCGAATGTCTGTCTGGCTTCACCGGCAGCCATTGTGAAACTACTGAAGGTACGTTACAATAGTGTACTCTTACGAGTAAAATTAATGTTCTCTACAACGTCGGTAATATGAAAAATAGAAGTGAATGCAATGGTCAGAATCAATACAATTAACCCACACCACCCATCAGAGACACCAAAGAGAAATAAGCACGAACATGAAATATCGAGACCCAAATGGAAACATCACTAGCGGAAAGTCAAATGGCCAGCTTCGTTCACTCAAAACGGCCAACTGGCTATCCAAATCAAAAACACATAAGCGATAAAACATTCAGAGACAAACGATAAGAAAAATAAACCGCGATAGATGAACCGCCTTGGAACAGTCAGTGAGAAGTTTTCACTGGGCGGGGTGAGGCTTAAATCGATTTTATTTGAAATTGGCGTGAGACAGGTGGGACCGTATTCTTATCAATGTTACAACCATTCCTTGTGTTTCCATTTGAAATCATTTGAGTCTGTTTTGTGGTTTTGCAGTATGTTTCCTCTGGCTTTCGTTGCCGGATCATTACAGGGTCACTGATGAGGCTAACTTCAGTTAAATAAAGCAATTTCTTCTGATACTGAGGCCCCGTTTTTGGATTTACATCTATCTATTGTAGATGGATTTGTTTCGTGCAAAATTTATGATAAACGCGATGACTTTGATTTTGAGATTGTAAATTTTCCTTTTTTGGATGGTGATGTTCCTCGTGCGCCATCCTATGGCGTTTATATTTCGCAATTAATTCGATTTGCTAGAGTGTGTAGTCATGTAACTGACTTCAACACTCGTAATAAATTATTAACGGCTAAACTCCTTAATCAGGGTTATCGGTACCATAAACTACGCAAAGCCTTTTCAAAATTTTATAGACGCCATTCTGATTTAATTTCAAAATTCAATATTGGACTTAAATCTCTTCTGCAACAAGGTCTATCGGAACCCGAATTTTATGGTGACTTAGTATATAAATTCAGAAAAATATATAACCGCAATGACTTCAGCACCCAATTTCGTAAAATCGTTCTGCGATATAAAAAGATTGGGTACAACATGGATATTATACGACAGACTGCATGCATGGTAGTTAACCCAATCACGGTTGGCAACTTAGCTTCCCTCTTTAATTGCACGCCGGTGGGTCAGGCCTCAGATTCTATGACGGCTCCAACGTAAAGGCTTCTTGAAAATTAGAGAGATAATGTCGGTTGGTGCCTGATGCTCTGTCTCTGGTCGGGCTCATCGGAGTCTAACTGTTGGTTTTCTTTTGCTCCAGCATTTCAGTGGTTTCTTGCTGTCGAGTCCTCACCGTTGTCTCACCTCTGTGGTTCTTTGATTTTTGTGTTCACGGAGATGTTGCACTGATGAGTTAGGAGGCCTTCATGTGGACTGAACAAATTATTTGTCTAAATCGCGACGGAAGTAAGGGCGAGGATTGTGGCCACGTAAAATCGATTTAAGCCCCCCCAGTGGAAATCTTCCACTGACCGTTCCAAGGCGGCTCTTCTGTGGCGATTTATTTATGTTGTTGTTTGTTACTTACTGTGTGTATCACTTGTGTCTTTTGGTTTCGGATGGCCATATGGCCATTTTGTGGGAGAGTAACTGTCCTTATGGCCTTCCTTTGTTTAGGTTTCCATTATGGTCTGGTCGCTTAATGTTTGTATTTCTTTCCCTTTGGTGTCTTTTACGGGTGGAGTAAGTTAATTGTATCAATTCCTGATCTTTGTTTTACTTCTACTTTTTATTAGCCGAAACTACGTAGTATGACCCATCTTCTTTCTTATGAATGTTTTCATTGCTCTTAAAGGAACTCATTTTTTATTTTTATTTGCCTTCACTGCAGCTGGTGTTGTGCCGTGTGGCGGCCGTAAAACGTCTCCCCGTACATCAACCATAGTGCAGTTTATATTTTACTTTTGGTCCTTTGAGATCAGCGTGAATATTCTGAGAAATCAGAAATAAATTATTGGTTTAGACTCATATTCTAGACCGGTTTTTAATTATTTGGACCCCATTTTGATTTATATCAGTCTTTGAATCGACTGCCTGTTTGAAATTCGCAAATTTGCAGTATGTTTCCTCTGGCTTTCGTTGCCGGATCATTACAGGGTCACTGATGAGGCTTTATTGGCCGAAACTACGTAGTATGACCCATCTTCTTTCTTATGAATATTTTCATTGCTCTTAAAGGAACTCATTTTTGATTTTTATTTAAGGTCAAGACAACAGCTTAGGTTATGTTTGTCAAGTCAGAAACTTTATAGATCATCCCGATATTAACTGACAACTGCCGGTAGGTCAACGGCCGAGTCCTGAAGTAAACGTCCATATCAAGCAGTCTCCCAAGAAGTTGCCATAAGAAAAATTCAATATATTATGTGAGCCCCGCCAAGCGAATTTGTGTCTTCGAGCATTCAGTCATGACAAATTTTAACAGCGAAGGTTCTGGCGAGACTGCGCGGATGCGCAGGCTCGCCTGAACCTTCACTGCTCGCAAAGGCGATAAGTACCAAAATCGCTTGACGGGGCCCATATAGTAGAAGAAACGTCACTAGCAAGCACAAAACCCATTGTCCTCTGAAGCCACCTGCAAGCACAAAAACCCATGGTCCTCCTGAATCCAAAACAATAGAACGCTGCGGCACTGAAAGTTACAAAGCATCTACATACCGACCCAAATCACTTGAATGAAGAAAAAAGAAACCACAGCTATACCCTTTTAATGTCCACGTTACTGTAAATTAACTTTGGAACCGCCTGAATTATGAAAGAGATAAGATAGTTATGTAATATGTTGTCCCAGTAAAATAAAAGTATGGTGTTTATACAAATTAGACTCGAATTAGGCGATTCCTAGGTGTACAAATAACATCTTGTTTAGTTAAAAAAGAACTCCCTTATTTAGCCTTAAATAATTAAATATTTGAAGGTATTGGACAAAAACGACCTCTCTCGAGACTGAAGGGGGAGCTCGTTTTAGCTATGATGAACGAAACATCAATTTTCGCTGCAGCTGTGTAACTGCATACTGTCATAGATCATAGCTACCTCGGCATGAGACACCTTGCTTGTACAAAGATTAGTGTTTCCGTTGGAGTATGTTGCTTCATGTTTGTGTTTCTTTCCCTTTGGTGTCTCTGATTTGAGCTGTGGGTAATTTGTATAGATTCCTGATTCCTGATCAAAAACAACCATTAGGAAAGCATGTCCGTGTGAAAAAATGGCGTCAAACATGGTGTCAGAAGCGACAAATTTTGGGGAAAAATGACAACATCTTTCTTATTTCTCTTTAATTTAGTGTGGCTTCATCACTGCCAGAGTCGAAATATTAATATATAATAATGAGACACTAAATCCATATATCAGTTTAAATTTTACTCTTTGAGGCCGCAAACCTTCTAACCTTCCAGCACCAGTAAATGAAACAATTCTTAAGGCAGTACAATTATTTTTATCCAAGAGACAGAGCGTTTTAAGTGGCAAATCACAACCTGCTTCTTCTTTCTCTCTCTCTCTCTCTCTCTCTCTCTCTCTCTCTCTCTCTCTCTCTCTCTTAATATACAGTCAGTTTGCGAACCCGTCATTTCAACTAGATATTGTTGGATTATATAACTTCCGAACAAAAGAAGTGGTATATAGTGCCCATATATATTGAAAGAGATGATAAGCTTAATCAAGGCTGCTTGTTTTTGAATCACGTTGATTTTTTCTTGTGTATGACGTGTTTTAATATACAAATGTAATTGAATGGAGGAAGTTGAAAATATAGTATTTACAATACATCATTAGAATTAGCGGTATGTATGCAAAACAATAACGATATAAACTACACTTTGATTAAGTACAGGGTAATGTCCCAGGGCCTAAAGTGCAGCAAACACTGGATACATGTACGTAAATTCAAACATTGTGGTTTCGGACAATGGAAAATAAAGTTCACAGAGTAAAAGTCAGAACCATTTATGAAAACATGCACCAAAGCCACCGTGAGAATACACAGATTTGGCACAATGATCACGAAAACACGCTTATATAAGTGTGACCCCCCTTGAACCCCTCCTTTATATAATAAAATTGGGGTTTACAGAGGTATACATTATTTTTCTTATTTCTGCTCAAAAACATAGCTTGAGGGTACTCGTAAGAACCGCCTCGTCGAGGCGGTTCTAACGAGTACCCACAATCTATATTTTGACCAGAAATAAGAATAATATCAACAGTTTTCATCATAAAATTTCATTTTTTGGCGGTTATATTTACAATGTATTTGAATAGGCGTGTTGTCGTAATGGAAGGCATGTACAAAGCAGAAACAAATAAATAAATACAGAGCTTGATATAAGGGTCATTTCCCTCATCTGCAGATATGAATACAACCACCGTGATCGAGTACTTGAGAACACGTCTGCCATTATCATTTTGCACAGAGCAGCATACAATAGACATTTCCCACATTCATAATTCGACACACTGTTATTTACTATGTCTAAAAACAAACGAGCTTATATAGAATTGGGTTTATTTAAGAAAAAAACGGACCAAATGTAAAGGTTCATGAACTAGATTATCCGAAAAGGTTTCGAATTCAAAGTTTGCAAATCCCCAGCTGTGTATTTCGCTTGATATCTAATATCAATAAGTTGCATGGAAACGAGTCGATTACTTTTATGTCAAACTATTTGTTGTTAACATAAGTCTAGAATGATAAATTTACTGATCGACGCGTTACGTTTGCATACGTATCAGGGACATGAAAACGAGTCATTTACCTTTATGTCAAATTATTTGTACGTAACATAATTATTGAATAATAGATTTACTGATCGACGAGTTACGTTTGCATATGCATCAGGGATTGGATAATGTGGCCCGTTTTCTTTCTTATCATTTTAGATCCATGTATGGGAGAGCCGTGCTTGAATGGCGGAACCTGTAAACTTGTAGATAACAGTAAAAAGCGAGGTGGATATGGGGGCATCATTCTTAATAACTACTATTGTGTTTGTCCAAGAGGCTATATCGGCAACAGATGTGAAACTAGAGATACATTCTCATAAGTAAACAAACGTATGTGTCATAAGGATAACACACCGTGTATGATCGCCAGAAACTGATAACTGCCTTTCTTGACTCAGCGGAAGGGAGAAAATGGCCGTAGAAAAGATTTCATGATCAATCTCCACGAAAGAATTTTGCCGACCCCGGCAGGTATCGAACCCGCGTCCCCCTAATCACCAGTCAGACGCGCATCCGACTGAGCTGCCGAGGCCGGCACGTTGTCATAAGTAAACAAACATCTGTGACATATGGATAACACACCGTGTATGATTTTTAACTTTAACCCTTCACCTGCTGAATATTTATATATGCCACACCAACTACCGATTATCAACCAATCAGATTAATTGATGCAAATTATTGCAACAAATTCACAATCTGAATGGCAAATAATGTAAGGCGGTTCATCTGTCGCGGTTTATTTTTTGTTATGGTTTGTCTTCGGGTATTTGTATCGCTTATATTATTTTATTTTGGTGATGTCATTTCATCTCAATGTCGGATAAAAGTCCCACAAAATTGGAAGGAACGTCTCCAAAATGACCTTTACAGTGTTGACGGGGACGTTAAACCTCAAATCAAACAAAACAAACAATTTTATTTTGGATAGCCTATTGGCCATTTTAACTGTCCTTTTGGCTTTCCGCTGTTGGTGTTTCAGTTGGAATATGTTGCTTCATGTTTGTGTTTCTTTCCCTTTGGTGTCTCTGATTTGAGCTGTGGGTTAATTGTATAGATTCCTGATTCCTGATCAAAAACAACCACTAGGAAAGCATGTCCGTGTGAAAAAATGGCTTCAAAACATGGTGTCAGAAGCGACAAATTTTGGGGAAAAATGACAACATCTTTCTTATTTCTCTTTAAGTTATTGTGGCTTCATCACTGCCACAGTCGAAATATTAATATATAACAATGAGACACTAAATCCATATATCAGTTTATATTTTACTCTTTGAGGTCGCAAACCTTCTAACCTTCCAGCACCAGTAAATGAAACAATTCTTAAGGCAGTACAATTGTTTTATCAAAAAGACAGAGCGTTTTAAGTGGCAAATCACAACCTGCTTTTTCTTCCTCTCTCTCTCTCTCTCTCTCTCTCTCTCTCTCTCTCTCTCTCTCTCTCTCTCTCTCTCTCTCTTAATATACAGTCAGTTTGCGAACCCGTCATTTCAACTAGATATTGTTGGATTTTATAACTTCCGAACAAAAGAAGTGGTATATAGTGCCCATATATATTGCAAGAGATGATAAGCTTAATCAAGGCTGCTTGTTTTTGAATCACGTTGATTTTTTTTGTGTTCATGACGTGTTTTAATATACAAATGTAATTGAATGGAGGAAGTTGAAAATATAGTATTTACAATACATAATTAGAATTAGCGGTATGTATGCAAAACAATAACGATATAAACTACACTTTGATTTAGTACAGGGTAATGTCCCAGGGCCTAAAGTGCACCAAACACTGGATACATTAACGTAAATTCAATCATTGTTGTTTCGGACAATGGAAAATAAAGTTCACAGAGAAAATGTCAGAACCATTTATGAAAATATGCACCAAAGCCGCCGTGAGAATACACAGATTTGGCACAATGATCACGAAAACACGCTTATATAAGTTTGAAACCCTTGAACCCCTCGTTTATATAATAAAATTGGGGTTTACAGGGGTATACATTATTTTTCTTATTTCTGCTCAAAAACATAGCTTGAGGGTACTCGTTAGAACCGCCTCGTCGAGGCGGTTCTCACGAGTACCCACAATCTATATTTTGACCAGAAATAAGAATAATATCAACATTTTTCATCATAAACTTTCATTTTTGGCGGTTATATTTACAATGTATTTGAATAGGCGTGTTTTCGTAATGGAAGGCATGTACAAAGCAGAAACAAATAAATAAATACAGAGCTTGATATAAGCGTCATTTCCCTCATCTACAGATATGAATACAACCACCGTGATCGAGTACTTGAGAACACGTCTGCCATTATCATTTTGCACAGAACAGCATACAATAGACATTTCCCACATTCATAATTCGACACACTGTTATTTATTACTATGTCTAAAAACAAACGAGCTTATATAGAATTGGGTTTATTTAAGAAAAAAAAACGGACCAAATGTAAAGGTTCACGAACTAGATTATTCGAAAAGGTTTCGAATTCAAAGTTTGCAAATCCCCAGCTGTGTATTTCGCTTGATATCTCATATCAATAAGTTGCATGGAAACGAGTCGATTACTTTTATGTTAAACTATTTGTTGGTAACATAAGTCTAGAATGATAAATTTACTGATCGACGCGTTACGTTTGCATACGTTTCAGGGACATGAAAACGAGTAGTTTACCTTTATGTCAAATTATTTTCACGTAACATAATTATTGTATAATAAATTTACTGATCGACGAGTTACGTTTGCATATGCACCAGGGATTGGATAATGTGGCCCGTTTTCTGTCTTATCATTTTAGATTTTTGTAGGGGAGAGCCGTGCTTGAATGGCGGAACCTGTAAACTTGCAGACAACAGTAAAAAGAGAGGTGGATATGGGGGCATGTTTCTTTGTGTTTGTCCAGCAGGCTATATCGGCTACAGATGTGAATATAGAGGTATATTCTCATAAGTAAACAAACGTATGTGTCATAAGGATAACACACCGTGTATGATCTCCAGAAACTGACAACTGCCTTTCTTGACTCAGCGGAAGGGAGAAAACGGCCGTAGAAAAGATTTCATGATCCATCTCCACGAAAGAATTTTGCCGACCCCGGCAGGTATCGAACCCGCGTCCCCCTAATCACCAGTCAGACGCGCATCCGACTGAGCCGCCGAGGCCGGCACGTTGTCATAAGTAAACAAACATCTGTGACATATGGATAACACACCGTGTATGCTTTTTAACCTTAACCCTCTACCTGCTGAATATTTATATATGCCACACCAACTACTGTTTATCAGCTTATCAGATTAATAGATGCAAATTGTTGCAACAAATTCACAATCTGAATGGCAAACAATGTAAGGCGGTACATCTGTCGCGGTTTATTTTTGTAATGGTTTGTCTTTGGGTATTTGTATCGCTTATATTATTTTATTTTGGTGATGTCATTTCATCGCAATGTCGGATAAAAGTCCCACAAAATTGGAAGGCCGTCTCCAAAATGACCTTTACAATGTTGTGGGTGACGTTAAATCACAAATCAAACAAAACAAACAATTTTACTTTGGATAGCCTATTGGCCATTTTAACTGTCCTTATGGCTTTCCGCTGTTGGTGTTTCCGTTGGAGTATGTTGCTTCTTGTTTGTGTTTCTTTCCCTTTGGTGTCTCTGATTTGAGCTGTGGGTTATTTGTATAGATTCCTGATTCTTGATCAAAAACAACCATTAGGAAAGCATGTTCGTGTGAAAAAATGGCGTCAAACATGGTGTCAGAAGCGACAAATTTTGGGGAACAATGACAACATCTTTCTTATTTCTCTTTAAGTTATTGTGGCTTCATCACTGCCAGAGTCGAAATGTTAATATATAATAATGAGACACTAAATCCATATATCAGTTCATATTTTACTCTTTGAGGTTGCAAACCTTCTAACCTTCCAGCACCAGTAAATGAAACAATTCTTAAGGCAGTACAATTGTTTTATCCGTTTTAAGTGGCAAATCACAACCTTCTTCTTCTTCTTCTTCTTCTTCTTCTTCTTCTTCTTCTCTCTCTCCCTCTCTCTCTTAATATACAATCAGTTTGCGAACCCGTCATTTCAACTAGTTATTGTTGGATTTTATAACTTCCGAACTAAAGAAGTGGTATATAGTGCCCATATATATTGCAAGAGATGATAAGCTTAATCAAGGCTGTTTTTTTTTTTTTTAATCACGTTGACTTTTTCTTGTGTATGCCGTGTTTAATATATAAATGTAAATGAATGGAGGAAGTTGAAAATATATTATTTACAATACATCATTAGAATTAGCGGTATGTATGCAAAACAATAACGATATAAACTACACTTTGATTTAGTACAGGGTAATGTCCAAGGGCCTAAAGTGCAGCAAAAACTGGATATATTAACGTAAATTAAAACAGTGTGGTTTCGGACAATGGAAAATAAAGTTCACAGAGAAAAAGTCAGAACCATTTATGAAAACATGCACCAAAGCCGCCGTGAGAATACACAGATTTGGCGCAATGATCACGAAAACACGCTTATATAAGTTTGACCTCCTTGAACCCCTCGTTTATATAGTAAAATTGAGGTTTACAGGGGTATACATTTCTTTTCTTATTTCTGCTCTAAAACATAGATTGTGGGTACTCGTTAGAAACCGCCTCGTCTAGGCTGTTCTAACGAGTACCAATAACCTATATTTTTACCATAAATAAGAATAATATCATAATTTTTCATCTTAAAATTCATTTTTTCGGCGGTAATATATACAATTTATTTGAATAGGCGTGTTTTCGTAATGGAAGGTATGTACAAAGCAGAAACAAATACAGACCTTGATATATGCATCATTTCCCTCATCTACAGATCTGAATACAACCACCGTGATCCATTACTGGAGAACTCGTCCGCCATTGTCATTTTGTACAGAGCAGCATGCAACACACATTTCCCACTCATTCATAAACTGACACAATGTTATTTACCATGTCTAAAGAGCTAAAAACAACCGAGCTTATAAAGAATTGTGTTTATTTAAAGGTTCATGAATTAACTTTTCGGAAAAGGTTTCGAACCCAAAATTTGCGAATCCCCAGCTGTGTATTTCGCTTGATATCTAATATCAATAAGCTGCATGGAAACGAGTCGATTACTTTTATGTCAAACTATTTGTTGGTAACAATTATTGAATGATAAATTTACTGATCGACGCATTACGTTTGCATATGTATCAGGGACATGAAAATGAGTCGTTTACTTTGTGTCAAATTATTTGTACGAAACATAATTATTAAATGATAAATTTACTGATCGACGAGTTACGTTTGCATATGCATCAGGGAGTGGATAATGTGACCCGTTTTCTTTCTTATCATTTTAGATCCCTGTCTTGAATCGGTGTGCTCTAATGGCGGAACCTGTAAACTTGTAGACGACAGTAAAAAGAGAGGTGGATATGGGGACAGCCTTCTTGATTACTTCTATTGTGTTTGTCCAAAAGGCTATATCGGCAACAACTGTGAAACTAAAGGTACATTCTCATAAGGATATAAGGAAGTCTCACCGTGTATGATCGCCAGAAACTGACGGCTGCCTTTCTTGAATTAGCGGAAGGGAGAGAATGGCCGTATAAAAGATTTCATGATCAATCTGTGTTGTGGGTACTTTCTAGAATCCCAACGATGAGATTATTTTAACAAGTACCCAAAAATGTTTCTGACGAGGAATAAAAATATACTTTCATTATTTTATTTGTACCTAGGAGTCAATAACTAAACTATATAAGGGTCAACAGCCCTTACGATTCCAAGAAAATCTGCACCTAAAATGATGTTCATCACGAGAACAATTCCGTGAAACGAAGACACCTCTAAACCCCCATTTATATAGAGAAATGTGGGTTTACGGGAGTATACATTATCTGCCTTATTTTTTTTTCAAAAACATTGACGGTGGGTACTCGTTAGAACCGCCTCATTGAGGCGGTTCTAAGGCGCACCCACAATCTATGTTGAAAGCAGAAATAAGAAAGATTTTATCATTTTTACCCAAAATTTGTCGCTTCTGACACCATGTTGGACGCCATTATTTCACACGGACTTGTTTTCCTAATGGTTGGTTTAGATCAGGAATCAGCAATCGATACAATTAACCCACAGCTCCCATCAGAGACACCAAAGGGAAAGAAACACAATCATGAAGCAACATACTCCAACGGAAACACGACCAGCGGAAAGCCAAAAGGACAGTTTAAATGGCCAATAGGCTATCCAAAATAAAATAATATAAGCGATAAAAACACCCGAAGACAAACCATAACAAAAATAAACCGCGACAGAAGAACCGCCTTGGAACGGTCAGTGAAACGAATTCCACTGGGGGCTTAAATCTTTCTCTCCAAAAGGGATTCTGTTCTAGAAGAACAATGCAAGAGTCCACACTTGCAAAATTGCAAAGAATGCTGTTGAGCGGAATGGGTACGAGCTAATACCGCACCCTGCATTTTTTAAATTATTGACACGCCCTCGTATAACTGGTATAGAGGCCAGTAAGTTCTTTGTCGTATTTGCGCTAATACGATAGCGAGCACTCTCTTTAAGTTATTGTGGCTTCATCACTGCCAGAGTCGAAATGTTAATATATAATAATGAGACACAATCTATATATCAGTTTATATGTTACTCTTTAAAGTCGCAAACCTTCTAACCTTCCAGCACCAGTAAATGAAGCAATTCTTAAGGCTTTACAATTGTTTTATCTAAAAGACAGAGCGTTTTAAGTGGCAAATCACAACCTGCTTCTCTCTCTCTCTCTCTCTCTCTCTCTCTCTCTCTCTCTCTCTCTCTCTCTCTCTCTTAATATACAGCCAGTTTGCGAACCCGTCATTTCAACTAGATATTGTTGGATCTTATAACTTCCGAACAAAGGAAATGGTATATAGTGCCCATATATATTGAAAGAGATGATAAGCTTAATCAAGGTTGCTTGTTTTTGAATCACGTTGATTTTTTCTTGTGTATGACGTGTTTTAATATACAAATGTAATTGAATGGAGGAAGTAGAAAATATAGTATTTACAATACATCATTAGAATTAGCGGTATGTATGCAAAACAAAATAACGATATAAACTACACTTTGATTTAGTACAGGGTAATTTCCCAGGGCCTAAAGTGCAGCAAACACTGGATACATTAACGTAAATTCAAACATTGTGGTTTCGGACAATGGAAAATAAAGTTCACAGAGTAAAAGTCAGAACCATATATGAAAACATGCACCAAAGCCGCTGTGAGAATACACAGATTTGGCACAATGATCACGAAAACACGCGTATATAAGTTTGACCCCCCTTGAACCCCTCGTTTATATAAGTAAACTGGGGTTTACAGGGGTATACATTATTTTTCTTATTTCTGCTCAAAAACATAGCTTGAAGGTACTCGTTAGAACCGCCTCGTCGAGGCGGTTCTAACGAGTACCCACAATCTATATTTTGACCAGAAATAAGAATAATATCAACATTTTTCATCATAAAATTTCATTTTTTGGCGGTTATATTTACAATGTACTTGAATAGGCGTGTTTTCGTAATGGAAGGCATGTACAAAGCAGAAACAAATAAATAAATACAGAGCTTGATATAAGCGGCATTTCCCTCATCTACAGATATGAATACAACCACCGTGATCGAGTACTTGAGAACACGTCTGCCATTATCATTTTGCACAGAGCAGCATACAATAGACATTTCCCACATTCATAATTCGACACACTGTTATTTACTATGTCTAAAAACAAACGAGCTTATATAGAATTGGGTTTATTTAAGAAAAAAAACGGACCAAATGTAAAGGTTCATGAACTAGATTATCCGAAAAGGTTTCGAATTCAAAGTTTGCAAATCCCCAGCTGTGTATTTCGCTTGATATCTAATATCAATAAGTTGCATGGAAACGAGTCGATTACTTTTATGTTAAACTATTTGTTGTTAACATAAGTCTAGAATGATAAATTTACTGATCGACGCGTTACGTTTGCATACGTATTAGGGACATGAAAACGAGTCGTTTACCTTTATGTTAAATTATTTGCACGTAACATAATTATTGAATAATAAATTTACTGATCGACGAGTTACGTTTGCATATGCATCAGGGATTGGTTAATGTGGCCCGTTTTCATTCTTATCATTTTAGATCCATGTATGGGAGAGCCGTGCTTGCATGGCGGAACCTGTAAACTTGTAGACTACAGTAAAAAGAGAGGTGGATATGGGGGCATCATTCATAATAACTACTATTGTGTTTGTCCAACAGGCTATATCGGCAACAGATGTGAAACTAGAGGTACATTCTCATAAGTAAACAAACGTATGTGTCATAAGGATAACACACCGTGTATGATCGCCAGAAACTGATAACTGCCTTTCTTGACTCAAGGGAAGGGAGAAAATGGCCGTAGAAAAGATTTCATGATCAATCTCCACGAAAGTATTTTGCCGACACCGGCATGTATCGAACCCGCGTCCCCCTAATCACCTGTCAGACGCGCATCCGACTGAGCTGCCGAGGCCGGCACGTTGTCATAAGTAAACAAACATCTGTGACATATGGATAACACACCGAATATGATTTTTAACCTTAACCCTTCACCTGCTGAATATTTATATATGCCACACCAACTACCGATTATCAACCAATCAGATTAATTGATGCAAATTATTGCAACAAATTCACAATCTGAATGGCAAATAATGTAAGGCGGTTCATCTGTCGCGGTTTAATTTTGTTATGGTTTGTCTTCGGGTATTTGTATCGCTTATATTTTTTTATTTTGGTGATGTCATTTCATCTCAATGTCGGATAAAAGTCCTACAAAATTGGAAGGTCCGTCTCCAAAATGACTTTTACAGTGTTGACAGGGACGTTAAACCTCAAATCAAACAAAACAAACAATTTTGTTTTGGATAGCCTATTGGCCATTTTAACTGTCCTTTTGGCTTTCCGCTGTTGGTGTTTCCGTTGGAGTATGTTGCTTCATGTTTGTGTTTCTTACCCTTTGGTGTCTCTGATTTGAGCTGTGGGTTAATTGTATAGATTCCTGATTCCCGATCAAATACAACCATTAGGAAAGCATGTCCGTGTGAAAAAATGGCGTCAAACATGGTGTCAGAAGCGACAAATTTTGGGGAAAAATGACAACATCTTTCTTATTTCTCTTTAAGTTATTGTGGCTTCATCACTGCCAGAGTCGAAATATTAATATATAATAATGAGACACTAAATCCATATAGCAGTTTATATTTTACTCTTTGAGGTCGCAAACCTTCTAACCTTCCAGCACCAGTAAATGAAACAATTCTTAAGGCAGTACAATTGTTTTATCAAAAAGGCAGGGCGCGTTAAGTGGCAAATCACAACCTGCTTCTTCTCTCTCTCTCTCTCTCTCTCTCTCTCTCTCTCTCTCTCTCTCTCTCTCTCTCTCTCTCTTAATATACAGTCAGTTTGCGAACCCGTCATTCCAACTATTTATTGTTGGATTTTATAACTTCCGAACTAAAGAAGTGGTATATAGTGCCCTTATATATTGCAAGAGATGATAAGCTTAATCAAGGCTGTTTGTTTTTGAATCACGTTGACTTTTTCTTGTGTATGACGTGTTTTAATATACAAATGTAATTGAATGGAGGAAGTTGAAAATACATTATTTACAATACATCATTAGAATTAGCGGTATGTATGCAAAACAATAACGATATAAACTACACTTTGATTTAGTACAGGGTAATGTCCTAGCGCCTAAATTGCACCAAACACTGGATACATTAACGTAAATTAAAACAGTGTGGTTTCGGATAATGGAAAATAAACTTCATAGAGAAAAAGTCAGAACCATTTATGAAAACATGCACCAAAGCCGCCGTGAGAATACACAGATTTGGCGCAATGATCACGAAAACACGCTTATATAAGTTTGACCTCCTTGAACCCCTCGTTTATATAGTAAAATTGAGGTTTACAGGAGTATCATTTTTTTTTCTTATTTCTGGTCTAAAACATAGATTGTGGGTACTCGTTAGAAACCGCCTCGTCTAGGCTGTTCTAACGAGTACCCAAAACCTATATTTTTACCAGAAATAAGAATAATATCATAATTTTTCATCTTAAAATTTCATTTTTTCGGCGGTAATATTTACAATTTATTTGAATAGGCGTGTTTTCGTAATGGAAGGTATGTACAAAGCAGAAACAAATACAGAGCTTGATATATGCATCATTTCCCTCATCTACAGATCTGAATACAACCACCGTGATCCATTACTGGAGAACTCGTCCGCCATTGTCATTTTGTACAGAGCAGCATGCAACAGACATTTCCCACTCATTCATAAATTGACACAATGTTATTTACCATGTCTAAAGAGCTAAAAACAAACGAGCTTATATAGAATTGTGTTTATTTAAAGGTTCATGAATTAACTTATCGGAAAAGGTTTCGAACTCAAAATTTGCGAATCCCCAGCTGTGTATTTCGCTTGATATCTAATATCAATAAGCTGCATGGAAACGAGTCGATTACTTTTATTTCAAACTATTTGTTGGTAACAATTATTGAATGATAAATTTACCGATCGACGCATTGCGTCTGCATATGTATCAGGGGCATGAAAACGAGTCGTTTACTTTGTGTCAAATTATTTGTACGTAACATAATTATTGAATGATAAATTTACTGATCGACGAGTTACGTTTACATATGCATCAGGGAGTGGATAATGTGACCCGTTTTCTTTCTTATCATTTTTAGATCCGTGTATTGAATCGCCGTGCTCTAATGGCGGAACCTGTAAACTTGTAGACGACAGTAAAACGAGAGTTGGATATGGGGACATCCTTCTAAATCACTTCTATTGTGTTTGTCCAAAAGGCTATATCGGCAACTACTGTGAAACTAAAGGTACATTCTCATAAGGATATAATGAAAACACACCGTGTATGATCGCCAGATACTGACGGCTGCCTTTCTTGAATTAGCGGAAGGGAGAGAATGGCCGTATAAAAGATTTCATGATCAATCTGTGTTGTGGGTACTTTCTAGAATCCCAACGATGAAATTATTTTAACAAAAAAAATGTTTCTGAAGAGGAATAAAACACTTGCAAAATTGCAAAGAATGCTGTTGAGTAGAATGTGTACGAGCTAATACCGCACCCTTCATTTTTTAATTATTGGCAAGCCCTCGTATAACTGGTATAGACGCCAGTAAGTACTTTGTCGTATTTGTGATTATACGATAGCGAACACTCTCTTTAAGTTATTGTGGCTTATATCAGTTTATATTTTACCCTTTGAGGTCGCAAACCTTCTAACCTTCCAGCACCAGTACATGAAACAATTCTTAAGGCTGTACTATTGTTCTATCCAAAAGACAGAGGCGTTTTAAGTGGCAAATCACAACCTGCTTATTATTCTTCTTTCTCTCTCTCTCTCTCTCTCTCTCTCTCTCTCTCTCTCTCTCTCTCTCTCTCTCTCTCTCTCTTAATATGCAGTTTGCGTACTCGCAGTTTGCGTACTCGTCATTTCAACTAGTTGTTGTTGGATTATATAACCTCGAACTTCAGAAGTGGTATATAGTGCCCATATATTTTGCAAGAGATGATAAGCTTAATCAAGGCTGCTTGTTTTTGAATCACGTTGATTTTTTCGTGTGTATGACGTGTTTTTATATATAAATGTAATTGAATGGAGGAAGTTGAAAATATATTATTTACAATACATCATTAGAATTAGCGGTATGAATGCAAAACAATAGCGATATAAACTACACTTTGATTTAGTACAGGGTAATGTCCTACCGCCTAAATTGCACCAAACACTGGATACATTAACGTAAATTCAAACATTGTGGTTTCGGACAATGGAAAATAAAGTTCACAAAGAAAAAGTTAGAACCATTTATGAAAACATGCACCAAAGCCTCCGTGAGAATTCACAGATTTGGCGCAATGATCACGAAAACACGCTTATATAAGTTTGACCTCCTTGAACCCCTCGTTTATATAGTAAAATAGGGGTTTACAGGAGTATTTTTTTTTCTTATTTCTGCCTCGTCGAGGCTGTTCTAACGAGTACCCACAACCTAGAATAATATCATAATTTTTCACCTTAAAATTTCATTTTTTCGGCGGTAATATTTACAATGTATTTGAATAGGCGTGTTTTCGTAATGGAAGGCATGTACAAAGCAGAAACAAATAAATAAATAGCGTCATTTCCCTCATCTACAAATATGAATACAACCACCGTGATCCATTACTTGCGAACACGTTTGCCATTGTCATTTTGCGCAGAACAGCATGCAACAAACATTTTCCACATTTATAATTTGACACACTGTTATTTACCATGTCTAAAAACAAACGAGCTTATAAATAAAGAATTGTGTTTATTTAAGAAAAACCGACCAAATGAAAAGGTTCATTAACTAACTTATCGGAAAAGGTTTCGAACTCAAAATTTGCAAATCCCCAGCTGTGTATTTCGCTTGATATCTAATATCAATAAGTTGCATGGAAACGAGTATATTACTTTTATGTCAAACTATTTGTTTGTAACAATTATTGGATGATAAATTTACTGATCGACGCATTACGTTTGCATATATATCAGGGCCATGAAAACGAGTCGTTTCCTTTGTGTCAAATTATTTGTACGTAACATAATTATTGAATGATAAATTTACTGATCGACGAGTTACGTTTTCATATGCATCGGGGAGTGGATAATGTGACCCGTTTTCTTTCTTATCACTTTAGATCCCTGTATTGAATCGCCGTGCTCTAATGGCGGAACCTGTAAACTTGTAGACGACAGTAAAAAGAGAGGTGGATATGGGGGCATCCTTCTTAATAACTACTATTGTGTTTGTCCAACAGGCTATATCGGCAACAAATGCGAATTTAAAGGTACATTGTCATAAGTAAACAAACGTATTAGTCATAATGATATAAGGATTACACACCTTATTTTGATCGCCAGAAACTGACAACTGCCTTTCTTGAATCAGCGGAAGGGAGAGAATGGCCGTAGAAAAGATTTTATGATTAATCTCCACGAAAGAATTATGCCGACCCCGGCAGGTATCGAACCCGCGTCCTCCTAATCACCAGTCAGACGCGCATCCGACTGAGCTGCCGAGGCCGGCACGTTGTCATAAGTAAACAAACATATGTGACATAAGGATAACACACCGTGTATGATTTCATACCTTAACCTTCACCTGCTGAATATTTATATATGCCACACCAACTACCGATTATCGACCAATCAGATTACTTTATGCAATTATTGCAACAAATTCACACTCTGAATGGCAAACAATAAAGATCCTGACCATCTGATCTGGATCTTTATTGTTTGGAACATAAGGCATATCCAGGCTCAGCAGGACAAGGGCTAAATTAAGGACTTTACATGAATAATACATGAGTTCGGATGCAAGATTCTATTCATCATATAACAATAAAAACGCATATTATTCACGATCTTTTGACAAAAATGTCGATATTCCGTCATAAGTAAACGCGACGTCGTTAATGTCGTCGTACATGTAACGCTAAGGGGCGTTTCTAACTAATTTGCATATTTAATCCACTAGTGGATTGCGGAAATGATTACATGGCGTTATTGCACTCTCACACGCTACGTTATATGATACAAATTGGCATTTTATCATGATTAGTTTTCCTCTTTTCTGCTTCCAAAACAAAAGTAGTGAGGCGAAGACAAGGATCAGGGATCGATACAAGTGCCCAACATCTCCTATCATGGACATAAAAGGGAAAGACATACAAACATGAAACAACTAGATCCTAATATAAACATCAATAGCCGAAAGCCAAAAGTTCAGTTACTTTTCGATTAAATGGCCAATTCGCTATTCAAAATAAAAAAGATAAAAGCGATACACATATTCAAAGACGAACTTTTACAAAAAGTAACCGCGTGAGGAGATGTTTCTTGGAACGGTTACTGAAATGTATTTTCCGGTTGTGGTGTGGGTCTTAAATCGATATGACGCGGTCGTAATTTATGCACATACGTCCTTCGCAATAGGCAAATAACTTGTGCAGTCGCATGTAGGCTTCCTAACTCATCGAAAATCTCAGAGAACACAAATATCAAACAACCACAGAGGTCAAACAACGTTGAAGGCTAGAGAGCAATAAATGAATGAGATGCTGGAGCAAACGAAAACCAACTGTTAGATACCCATGATGCCGACCAGAGACAGTTAATCAGGAACCGAACATAATAACATAAACTTATATTTTCATTTCAAGAAGGCCTTTCTCTGGAAACGTCATATAATCTGAGGCCTGACACACCGGTTTGCAAAAAAGAGGGAAACAAAGTTACCAACCATAATTGGGTTAAACAACATGCATGCAGTGTGTGTGTGTGTGTGTGTGTGTGTGTGTGTGAATTCGGGTTTAACGTCGCTTTCAACAATTTTTCAATCATATCACGACGGTGTCTGGTTGCGACAGGGAGCTCAATGCTCTCTTTATATTGCTACCTCACTGAAGTATCATGTCCCAGACACATAACACCTTACTGATAATCATTTTCTGATATCAATTTATTGAAATATATTGTACTAATAAGGGAGTTGAAGTCTAAGTGTTCTTTAGGTTTTGTCGCGACTAGAAAATACTTATTGAATTCTGCACTTACTTAGTTGGATATTTAATCTTTTATACCTCATGAACATCTTGCTGTTACGATGAAATTGCTGTTTGGATCTACCGGGTCTTCATGGCGGTACCTGTTACCTTTAATACATAGAGGATCTTACATGAGTGTTCATGTATTATTGAATTTATTAAACGAGTTGAGGAAAAGGGATAAAATGCGAGGCTTTGCCGTGCATTTTATCCCTTTTCCTCAACGAGTTTAATAAATTCAATAATACATGAGCACGAATGCAAGATTCTATGACATTTAAAACGCTTTTTATTCACGATTGGTTACAAAAATGTCAATATTCTGCCGTTAGAAAATGCGACGTCGTTAAGGACGTCGTACATGTAACGTTACGGGACGTATCTAGCTAATTTGCATATTTAATACACTAGTGGATTATCGAAAATAATACATGGCGTTATTACACTCTCAGACGCGACGTCATATGATAAAACAATATAAAATATGTTTTACCTCAACAGATATTATTGCGAATGCTCACCTAATTACATCGCTATTTTGTCATAACGATAACAAAAGATTAACTCTTATCTTGCTGTTCACGACAATCCCAACTTTGCAAGCAGTGTAGATCTATATCAGAAGCCATCTGATCCGGATCTACAATGTTTGGCATTCAGGTTATAAATTTGTAGCAATAAATTAAATCAAGTAATTTGATTGATTGATAGACAGAAACGGGTGTGGCTTAAATGAATATTCAGCAAGATAAAGTGTTAAGATAGCACACTCATGAACAAAGTGCTGTATTTTATATCGCCTGATTCGATATGCTTCATAAAAATCTTTCATCATATTTTTTGTTTCTTTTGCAAATATTTTGTATACTCGTTAAGGCCTCGTACAAGAGGCATTTTAGCGAGTCTATAATCTAGATGACAGAGCAAGCATAAGAAAAGATATAATATATCCTTGTGTAAAACTGTATGACAATGCTACTTCTTTTTAGAGCCGTGTTTGGACTCGCCTTGTATGAATGGTGGTACCTGTAACTCAAAAGGAAGCGGCACGAGCTACACATGCGAATGTATGTCTGGCTTCACCGGCAGCCATTGTGAAACTACTGAAGGTACGTTACAATAGTGTACTCTTACGAGTAAAATTAATGTTCTCTACAACGTCGGTAATATGAAAAATAGAAGTGAATGCAATGGTCAGAATCAATACAATTAACCCACACCACCCATCAGAGACACCAAAGAGAAATAAGCACGAACATGAAATATCGAGACCCAAATGGAAACATCACTAGCGGAAAGTCAAATGGCCAGCTTCGTTCACTCAAAACGGCCAACTGGCTATCAAAATCAAAAACACATAAGCGATAAAACATTCAGAGACAAACGATAAGAAAAATAAACCGCGATAGATGAACCGCCTTGGAACAGTAGTGAGAAGTTTTCACTGGGCGGGGTGAGGCTTAAATCGATGTTATTTGAAATTGGCGTGAGACAGGTGGGACCGTATTCTTATCAATGTTACAACCATTCCTTGTGTTTCCATTTGAAATCATTTGAGTCTGTTTTGTGGTTTTGCAGTATGTTTCCTCTGGCTTTCGTTGCCGGATCATTACAGGGTCACTGATGAGGCTTTATTAGCCGAAACTACGTAGTATGACCCATCTTCTTTCTTATGAATGTTTTCATTGCTCTTAAAGGAACTCATTTTTGATTTTTATTTGCCTTCACTGCAGCTGGTGTTGTGCCGTGTGGCGGCCGTAAAACGTCTCCCCGTACATCAACCATAGTGCAGTTTATATTTTACTTTTGGTCCTTTGAGATCAGCGTGAATATTCTGAGAAATCAGAAATAAATTATTGGTTTAGACTCATATTCTAGACCGGTTTTTAATTATTTGGACCCCATTTTGATTTATATCAGTCTTTGAATCGACTGCCTGTTTGAAATTCGCAAATTTGCAGTATGTTTCCTCTGGCTTTCGTTGCCGGATCATTACAGGGTCACTGATGAGGCTTTATTGGCCGAAACTACGTAGAATGACCCATCTTCTTTCTTATGAATTTTTTCATTGCTCTTAAAGGAACTCATTTTTGATTTTTATTTAAGGTCAAGACAACAGCTTAGGTTATGTTTGTCAAGTCAGAAACTTTATAGATCATTCCGATATTAACTGACAACTGCCGGTAGGTCAACGGCCGAGTCCTGAAGTAAACGTCCATATCAAGCAGTCTCCCAAGAAGTTGCCATAAGAAAAATTCAATATATTATGTGAGCCCCGCCAAGCGAATTTGTGTCTTCGAGCAATCCGTCATGACAAATTTTAACTGCGCATGCCCAGCCATTCAGAGGGGCCAGGGATATGGCTTTCTGTCTGAAGGTTCCTCTTGATTCACTGCTTGTATGAGCGAGCAGCGAAGGTTCTGGCGAGAATGCGCGGATGCGCATGCTCGCCTGAACCTTCACTGCTCGCATAGGCGATAAGTACCAAAATCGCTTGACGGGGCCCATATACGAGTAGTAGAAGAAACGTCACTAGCAAGCACAAAACCCATTGCCCTCTGAAGCCACCTGCAAGCACAAAAACCCATGGTCCTCCTGAATCCAAAACAATAGAACGCTGCGGCACTGAAAGTTACAAAGCATCTACATACCGACCCAAAGCACTTGAATGAAGAAAAAAGAAACCACAACTATACCCTTTTAATGTCCACGTTACTGTAAATTAACTTTGGAACCGCCTGAATTATGAAAGAGATAAGATAGTTATGTAATATGTGGTCCCAGTAAAATAAAAGTATGGTGTTTATACAAATTAGACTCGAATTAGGCGATTCCTAGGTGTACAAATAACATCTTGTTTAGTTAAAAAAGAACTCCCTTATTTAGCCTTAAATAATTAAATATTTGAAGGTATTGGACAAAAACGACCTCTCTCGAGACTGAAGGGGGAGCTCATTTGAGCTATGATGAACGAAACATCAATTTTCGCTGCAGCTGTGTAACTGCATACTGTCATAGATCATAGCTACCTCGGCATGAGACACCTTGCTTGTACAAAGGTTAGTGTTTCCGTTGGAGTATGTTGCTTCATGTTTGTGTTTCTTACCCTTTGGTGTCTCTGATTTGAGCTGTGGGTTAATTGTATAGATTCCTGATTCCTGATCAAAAACAACCATTAGGAAAGCATGTCCGTGTGAAATAATGGCGTCAAACATGGTGTCAGAAGCGACAAATTTTGGGAGAAAATGATAACATCTTTCTTATTTCTCTTTAAGTTATTGTGGCTTCATCACTGCCAGAGTCGAAATGTTAATGTATAATAATGAGACACTAAATCCATAGATCAGTTTATATTTTACTCTTTGAGGTCGCAAACCTTCTAACCTTCCAGCACCAGTAAATGAAACAATTCTTAAGGCAGTACAATTGTTTTATCAAAAAGGCAGGGCGCGTTAAGTGGCAAATCACAACCTGCTTCTTCTCTCTCTCTCTCTCTCTCTCTCTCTCTCTCTCTCTCTCTTAATATACAGTCAGTTTGCGAACCCGTCATTTCAACCAGTTATTGTTGGATTTTATAACTTCCGAACTAAAGAAGTGGTATATAGTGCCCATATATATTGCAAGAGATGATAAGCTTAATCAAGGCTGCTTGTTTTTGAATCACGTTAATTTTTTTCTTGTGTATGACGTGTTTTAATATACAAATGTAATTGAATGGAGGAAGTTGAAAATATAGTATTTACAATACATCATTAGAATTAGCGGTATGTATGCAAAACAATAACGATATAAACTACACTTTGATTTAGTACAGGGTAATTTCCCAAGGCCTAAAGTGCAGCAAACACTGGATACATTAACGTAAATTCAAACATTGTGGTTTCGGACAATGTAAAATAAAGTTCACAGATTAAAAGTCAGAACCATTTATGAAAACATGCACCAAAGCCGCCGTGAGAATACACAGATTTGGCACAATGATCACGAAAACACGCTTATATAAGTTTGACCCCCTTGAACCCCTCGTTTATATAATAAAACTGGGGTTTACAGGGGTATACATTATTTTTCTTATTTCTGCTCAAAAACATCGCTTGAGGGTACTCGTTAGAACCGCCTCGTCGAGGCGGTTCTAACGAGTACCCACAATCTATATTTTGACCAGAAATAAGAATAATATCAACATTTTTCATCTTTAAATTTAATTTTTGGCGGTTATATTTACAATGTATTTGAATAGGCGTGTTTTCGTAATGGAAGGCATGTACAAAGCAGAAACAAATAAATAAATACAGAGCTTGATATAAGCGTCATTTCCCTCATCTAAAGATATGAATACAACCACCGTGATCGAGTACTTGAGAACACGTCTGCCATTATCATTTTGCACAGAGCAGCATACAATAGACATTTCCCACATTCATAATTCGACACACTGTTATTTACTATGTCTAAAAACAAACGAGCTTATATAGAATTGGATTCATTTAAGAAAAAAACGGACCAAATGAAAAGGTTCATGAACTAGATTATCCGAAAAGGTTTCGAATTCAAAGTTTGCAAATCCCCAGGTGTGTATTTCGCTTGATATTTAATATCAATAAGTTGCATGGAAACGAGTCGATTACTTTTATGTCAACTTATTTGTTGTTAACATAAGTCTAGAATGATAAATTTACTGATCGACGCGTTACGTTTGCATACGTATCATGGACATGAAAACGAGTCGTTTACCTTTATGTCAAATTATTTGTACGTAACATAATTATTGAATAATAAATTTACTGATCGACGAGTTACGTTTGCATATGCATCAGGGATTGGATAATGTGGCCCGTTTTCTTTCTTATCATTTTAGATCCATGTATGGGAGAGCCGTGCTTGCATGGCGGAACCTGTAAACTTGTAGACGACAGTAAAAAGAGAGGTGGATATGGGGGCATCATTCATAATAACTACTATTGTGTTTGTCCAACAGGCTATAACGGCAACAGATGTGAAACTAGAGGTACATTCTCATAAGTAAACAAACTAATGTGTCATAAGGATAACACACCGTGTATGATCGCCAGAACTGATAACTGCCTTTCTTGACTCAGCGGAAGGGAGAAAATGGCCGTAGAAAAGATTTCATGATCAATCTCCACGAAATAATTTTGCCGACCCCGGCAGGTATCGAACCCGCGTCCCCCTAATCACCAGTCAGACGCGCATCGGACTGAGCTGCCGAGGTCGGCACGTTGTCATAAGTAAACAAACATCTGTGACATATGGATAACACACCGTGTATGATTTTTAACCTTAACCCTTCACCTGCTGAATATTTATATATGCCATACCAACTACCGGTTATCAACCAATCAGATTAATTGATGCAAATTATTGCAACCAATTCACAATCTGAATGGCAAATAATGTAAGGCGGTTCATCTGTCGTGGTTTATTTTTGTTATGGTTTGTCTTTGGGTATTTGTATCGCTTATATTATTTTATTTTGGTGATGTCATTTCATCTCAATGTCGGATAAAAGTCCCATAAAATTGGCAGGAACGTCTCCAAAATGACCTTTACAGTGTTGACCGGGACGTTAAACCTCAAATCAAACAAAACAAACAATTTTATTTTGGATACCCTATTGGCCATTTTAACTGTCCTTTTGGCTTTCCGCTGTTGGTGTTTCCGTTGGAGTATGTTGCTTCTTGTTTGTGTTTCTTTCCCTTTGGTGTCTCTGATTTGAGCTGTGGGTTAATTGTATAATTTCCTGATTCCTGATCAAAAACAACCATTAGGAAAGCATGTCCGTGTGAAAAAATGGCGTCAAACATGGTGTCAGAAGCGACAAATTTTGGGGAAAAATGACAACATCTTTCTTATTTCTCTTTAAATTATTGTGGCTTCAACACTGCCATAGTCGAAATATTAATATATAATAATGAGACACTAAATCCATATATCAGTTTATATTTTACTCTTTGAGGTCGCAAACCTTCTAACCTTCCAGCACCAGTAAATGAAACAATTCTTAAGGCAGTACAATTGTTTTATCCAAAAGACAGAGCGTTTTAAATGGCAAATCACAACCTGCTTCTTCTTCCTCTCTCTCTCTCTCTCTCTCTCTCTCTCTCTCTCTTAATATACAGTCAGTTTGCGAACCCGTCATTTCAACTAGTTATTGTTGGATTTTATAACTTCCGAACTAAAGAAGTGGTATATAGTGCCCATATATATTGCAAGAGATGATAAGCTTAATCAAGGCTGCTTGTTTTTGAATCACGTTGATTTTTTCTTGTGTATGACGTGTTTTAATATACAAATGTAATTGAATGGAGGAAGTTGAAAATATAGTATTTACAATACATCATTAGAATTACCGGTATGTATGCAAAACAATAACGATATAAACTACACTTTGATTTAGTACAGGGTAATGTCCCAGGGCCTAAAGTGCAACAAACACTGCATATATTAACGTAAATTCAATCATTGTGGTTTCGGACAATGGAAAATAAAGTTCACAGAGTAAAAGTCAGAACCATTTATGAAAACATGCACCAAAGCCGCCGTGAGAATACACAGATTTGGCACAATGATCACGAAAACACGCTTATATATGTTTGACCCAATTGAACCCCTCGTTTATATAATAAAACTGGGGTTTACAGGGGTATACATTATTCTTCTTATTTCTGCTCAAAAACATAGCTTGAGGTTACTCGTTAGAACCGCCTCGTCGAGGCGGTTCTAACGAGTACCCACAATCTATATTTTGACCAGATATAAGAATAATATCAACATTTTTCATCATAAAATTTTATTTTTTGGCGGTTATATTTACAATGTAATTGAATAGGCGTGTTTTCGTAATGGAAGGCATGTACAAAGCAGAAACAAATAAATAAATACAGAGCTTGATATAAGCGTCATTTCCCTCATCTACAGATATGAATACAACCACCGTGATCGAGTACTTGAGAACACGTCTGCCATTATCATTTTGCACAGAGCAGCATACAATATACATTTCCCACATTCATAATTCGACACACTGTTATTTTCTATGTCTAAAAACAAACGAGCTTATATAGAATTGGGTTTATTTAAGAAAAAAACGGACCAAATGTAAAGGTTCATGAACTAGATTATCAGAAAAGGTTTCGAATTCAAAGTTTGCAAATCCCGAGCTGTGTATTTCGCTTGATATCTAATAGCAATAAGTTGCATGGAAACGAGTCGATTACTTTTATGTCAAACTATTTGTTGTTAACATAATTCTAGAATGATAAATTTACTGATCGACGCGTTACGTTTGCATACGTATCAGGGACATGAAAACGAGTCGTTTACCTTTATGTCAAATTATTTGTACGTAACATAATTATTGAATAATAAATTTACTGATCGACGAGTTACGTTTGCATATGCATCAGGGATTGGATAATGTGGCCCGTTTTCTTTCTTATCATTTTAGATCCATGTATGGGAGAGCCGTGCTTGCATGGCGGAACCTGTAAACTTGTAGACAACAGTAAAAATATAGTCGGATATGGGGGCATCATTCATAATAACTACTATTGTGTTTGTCCAACAGGCTATATCGGCAACAGATGTGAAACTAGAGGTACATTCTCATAAGTAAACAAACGTATGTGTCATAAGGATAACACTCCGTGTATGATCGCCAGAAACTGATAACTGCCTTTCTTGACTCAGCGGAAGGGAGAAAATGGCCGTAGAAAAGATTTCATGATCAATCTCCACGAAATAATTTTGCCGACACCGGCATGTATCGAACCCGCGTCCCCCTAATCACCAGTCAGACGCGCATCCGACTGAGCTGCCGAGGCCGGCACGTTGTCATAAGTAAACAAACATCTGTGACATATGGATAACACACCGTATATGATTTTTAACCTTAACCCTTCACCTGCTGAATATTTATATATGCCACACCAACTACCGATTATCAACCAATCAGATTAATTGATTCAAATTATTGCAACAAATTCACAATCTGAATGGCCAATAATGTAAGGCGGTTCATCTGTCGCGGTTTATTTTTGTTATGGTTTGTCTTCGGGTATTTGTATCGCTTATATTTTTTTATTTTGGTGATGTCATGTCATCTCAATGTCGGATAAAAGTCCCACAAAATTGGAAGGAACGTCTCCAAAATGATCTTTACAGTGTTGACGGGGACGTTAAAACTCAAATCAAACAAAACAAACAATTTTATTTTGGATAGCCTATTGGCCATTTTAACTGTCCTTTTGGCTTTCCGCTGTTGGTGTTTCCGTTGGAGTATGTTGCTTCATGTTTGTGTTTCTTTCCCTTTGGTGTCTCTGATTTGAGCTGTGGGATAATTGTATAGATTCCTGATTCTTGATCAAAAACAACCATTAGGAAAGCATGTCCGTGTGAAAATATGGCGTCAAACATGGTGTCAGAAGCGACAAATTTTGGGGAAAAATGACAACATCTTTCTTATTTCTCTTTAAATTATTGTGGCTTCATCACTGCCAGAGTCGAAATATTAATATATAATAATGAGACACAAAATCCATATATCAGTTTATATTTTACCCTTTGAGGTCGCAAACCTTCTAACCTTCCAGCACCAGTAAATGAAACAATTCTTAAGGCAGTACAATTGTTTTATCCAAAAGACAGAGCGTTTTAAGTGGCAAATCACAACCTGCTTCTTCTTCTTCTTCTTCTTCTCTCTCTCTCTCTCTCTCTCTCTCTCTCTCTCTCTCTCTCTCTCTCTCTCTCTCTCTTAATATACAGTCAGTTGGCGAACCCGTCATTCCAACTATTTATTGTTGGATTTTATAACTTCCGAACTAAAGAAGTGGTATATAGTGCCCTTATATATTGCAAGAGATGATAAGCTTAATCAATACTGCTTGTTTTTGAATCACGTTGACTTTTTCTTGTGTATGACGTGTTTTAATATACAAATGTAATTGAATGGAGGAAGTTGAAAATACATTATTTACAATACATCATTAGAATTAGCGGTATGTATGCAAAACAATAACGATATAAACTACACTTTGATTTAGTACAGGGTAATGTCCTAGCGCCTAAATTGCACCAAACACTGGATACATTAACGTAAATTAAAACAGTGTGGTTTCGGATAATGGAAAATAAAGTTCACAGAGAAAAAGTCAGAACCATTTATGAAAACATGCACCAAAGCCGCCGTGAGAATACACAGATTTGGCGCAATGATCACGAAAACACGCTTATATAAGTTTGACCTCCTTGAACCCCTCGTTTATATAGTAAAATTGAGGTTTACAGGGGTATCTTTTTTTTCTCATTTCTGGTCTAAAACATAGATTGTGGGTACTCGTTAGAAACCGCCTCGTCTATGCTGTTCTAACGAGTACCCAAAACATATATTTTTACCAGAAATAAGAATAATATCATAATTTTTCATCTTAAAATTTCATTTTTTCGGCGGTAATATTTACAATTTATTTGAATAGGCGTGTTTTCATAATGGAAGGTATGTACAAAGCAGAAACAAATACAGAGCTTGATATATGCATCATTTCCCTCATCTACAGATCTGAATACAACCACCGTGATCCATTACTGGAGAACTCGTCCGCCATTGTCATTTTGTACAGAGCAGCATGCAACAGACATTTCCCACTCATTCATAAACTGACACAATGTTATCGGAGTCTAACTGTTGGTTTTCTTTTGCTCCAGCATTTCAGTGGTTTCTTGCTGTCGAGTCCTCACCGTTGTCTCACCTCTGTGGTTCTTTGATTTCTGTGTTCACGGAGATGTTGCACTGATGAGTTAGGAGGCCTTCATGCGGACTGAACAAATTTTTTGTCTAAATCGCGACGGAAGTAAGGGCGAGGATTGTGGCCACGTAAAATCGATTTAAGCCCCCCAGTGGAAATCTTCCACTGACCGTTCCAAGGCGGCTCTTCTGTGGCGATTTATTTATGTTGTTGTTTGTTACTTACTGTGTGTATCACTTGTGTCTTTTAATTTTGGATGGCCATATGGCCATTTTGTGGGAAAGTAACTGTCCATATGGCCTTCCTTTGTTTAGGTTTCCATTATGGTCTGGTCGCTTAATGTTTGTATTTCTTTCCCTTTGGTGTCTTTTATGGATGGAGTAAGTTAATTGTATCAATTCCTGATCTTTGTTTTACTTCTACTTACCATGTCTAAAGAGCTAAAAACAAACGAGCTTATATAGAATTGTGTTTATTTAAAGGTTCATGAATTAACTTATCGGAAAAGTTTCGAACTCAAAATTTGCGAATCCCCAGCTGTGTATTTCGCTTGATATCTAATATCAATAAGCTGCATGGAAATGAGTCGATTACTTTTATGTCAAACTATTTGTTGGTGACAATTATTGAATGATAAATTTACCGATCGACGCATTGCGTCTGCATATGTATCAGGGGCATGAAAACGAGTCGTTTACTTTGTGTCAAATTATTTGTACGTAACATAATTATTGAATGATAAATTTACTGATCGACGAGTTACGTTTGCATATGCATCAGGGAGTGGATAATGTGACCCGTTTTCTTTCTTATCATTTTTAGATCCGTGTATTGAATCGCCGTGCTCTAATGGCGGAACCTGTAAACTTGTAGACGACAGTAAAACGAGAGTTGGATATGGGGACATCCTTCTTAATCACTTCTATTGTGTTTGTCCAAAAGGCTATATCGGCAACTACTGTGAAACTAAAGGTACATTCTCATAAGGATATAAGGAAAACACACCGTGTATGATCGGCAGAAACTGACGGCTGCCTTTCTTGAATTAGCGGAAGGGAGAGAATGGCCGTATAAAAGATTTCATGATCAATCTGTGTTGTGGGTACTTTCTAGAATCCCAACGATGAGATTATTTTAACAAAAAAAATGTTTCTGAAGAGGAATAAAATATATTATTTTATTTGGGTTTACGGGGTATACATTATCTGCCTTATTTTTGTTCAAAAACATTGATTGTGGGTACTCGTTAGAACCGCCTCATTGAGGCGGTTCTAACGCGCACCCACAATCTATGTTGAAAGCAGAAATAAGAAAGATGTTATCATTTTTACCCAAAATTTGTCGCTTTTGACACCATGTTGGACGCCATTATTTCACACGGTCATGTTTTCCTAATGGTTGTTTTTGGAAGGAATCAGGTATTGATACAATTAACCCATAGCTCCCATCAGAGACACCAAAGGGAAAGAAACATAACCATGAAGCAACATACTCCAACGGAAACACCAACAGCGGAATGCCAAAAGGACAGTTAAAAAGGCCAATAGGCTATCCAAAATAAAATAATATAAGCGATACAAACACCCAAAGACAAACCATAACAAAAATAAACCGCGACAGAAGAACCGCCTTGGAACGGTCAGTGAAACGAATTCCACTGGGGGCTTAAATCTTTCTCTCCAAAGGGATTCTGCTCTAGAATAACAATGCAAGAGTCCAAACTTGCAAAATTGCAAAGAATGCTGTTGAGTAGAATGTGTACGAGCTAATACCGCACCCTTCATTTTTTAATTATTGGCAAGCCCTCGTATAACTGGTATAGACGCCAGTAAGTACTTTGTCGTATTTGTGATTATACGATAGCGAACACTCTCTATAAGTTATTGTGCCTTATATCAGTTTATATTTTACCCTTTGAGGTCGCAAACCTTCTAACCTTCCAGCACCAGTACATGAAACAATTCTTAAGGCTGCACTATTGTTCTATCCAAAAGACAGAGGCGTTTTAAGTGGCAAATCACAACCTGCTTATTATTCTTCTTTCTCTCTCTCTCTCTCTCTCTCTCTCTCTCTCTCTCTCTCTCTCTCTCTCTCTCTCTCTCTCTCTTAATATGCAGTTTGCGTACTCGCAGTTTGCGTACTCGTCATTTCAACTAGTTGTTGTTGGATTATATAACCTCGAACTTCAGAAGTGGTATATAGTGCCCATATATTTTGCAAGAGATGATAAGCTTAATCAAGGCTGCTTGTTTTTGAATCACGTTGATTTTTTCGTGTGTATGACGTGTTTTTATATATAAATGTAATTGAATGGAGGAAGTTGAAAATATATTATTTACAATACATCATTAGAATTAGCGGTATGAATGCAAAACAATAGCGATATAAACTACACTTTGATTTAGTACAGGGTAATGTCCTACCGCCTAAATTGCACCAAACACTGGATACATTAACGTAAATTCAAACATTGTGGTTTCGGACAATGGAAAATAAAGTTCACAAAGAAAAAGTTAGAACCATTTATGAAAACATGCACCAAAGCCTCCGTGAGAATTCACAGATTTGGCGCAATGATCACGAAAACACGCTTATATAAGTTTGACCTCCTTGAACCCCTCGTTTATATAGTAAAATAGGGGTTTACAGGAGTATATTTTTTTTTCTTATTTCTGCCTCGTCGAGGCTGTTCTAACGAGTACCCACAACCTAGAATAATATCATAATTTTTCACCTTAAAATTTCATTTTTTCGGCGGTAATATTTACAATGTATTTGAATAGGCGTGTTTTCGTAATGGAAGGCATGTACAAAGCAGAAACAAATAAATAAATAGCGTCATTTCCCTCATCTACAAATATGAATACAACCACCGTGATCCATTACTTGAGAACACGTTTGCCATTGTCATTTTGCGCAGAACAGCATGCAACAAACATTTTCCACATTCATAATTTGACACACTGTTATTTACCATGTCTAAAAACAAACAAGCTTATAAATAAAGAATTGTGTTTATTTAAGAAAAACCGACCAAATGTAGAGGTTCATTAACTAACTTATCGGAAAAGGTTTCGAACTCAAAATTTGCAAATCCCCAGCTGTGTATTTCGCTTGATATCTAATATCAATAAGTTGCATGGAAACGAGTATATTACTTTTATGTCAAACTATTTGTTTGTAACAATTATTGGATGATAAATTTACTGATCGACGCATTACGTTTGCATATATATCAGGGCCATGAAAACGAGTCGTTTCCTTTGTGTCAAATTATTTGTACGTAACATAATTATTGAATGATAAATTTACTGATCGACGAGTTACGTTTTCATATGCATCGGGGAGTGGATAATGTGACCCGTTTTCTTTCTTATCACTTTAGATCCCTGTATTGAATCGCCGTGCTCTAATGGCGGAACCTGTAAACTTGTAGACGACAGTAAAAAGAGAGGTGGATATGGGGGCATCCTTCTTAATAACTACTATTGTGTTTGTCCAACAGGCTATATCGGCAACAAATGCGAATTTAAAGGTACATTGTCATAAGTAAACAAACGTATTAGTCATAATGATATAAGGATTACACACCTTATTTTGATCGCCAGAAACTGACAACTGCCTTTCTTGAATCAGCGGAAGGGAGAGAATGGCCGTAGAAAAGATTTTATGATTAATCTCCACGAAAGAATTATGCCGACCCCGGCAGGTATCGAACCCGCGTCCTCCTAATCACCAGTCAGACGCGCATCCGACTGAGCTGCCGAGGCCGGCACGTTGTCATAAGTAAACAAACATATGTGACATAAGGATAACACACCGTGTATGATTTCATACCTTAACCCTTCACCTGCTGAATATTTATATATGCCACACCAACTACCGATTATCGACCAATCAGATTACTTTATGCAATTATTGCAACAAATTCACAATCTGAATGGCAAACAATAAAGATCCTGACCATCTGATCTGGATCTTTATTGTTTGGAACATAAGGCATATCCAGGCTCAGCAGGACAAGGGCTAAATTAAGGACTTTACATGAATAATACATGAGTTCGAATGCAAGATTCTATTCATCATATAACAATAAAAACGCATATTATTCACGATCTTTTGACAAAAATGTCAATATTCCGTCATAAGTAAACGCGACGTCGTTAATGTCGTCGTACATGTAACGTTAAGGGGCGTTTCTAACTAATTTGCATATTTAATCCACTAGTGGATTGCGGAAATGATTACATGGCGTTATTGCACTCTCACACGCTACGTTATATGATATAAATTGGCATTTCATCATGATTAGTTTTCCTCTTTTCTGCTTCCAAGAAAAAAGTAGTGAGGTGAAGACAAGGATCAGGGATCGATACAAGTGCCCAACATCTCCTATCAGGGACATAAAAGGGAAAGACATACAAACATGTAACAACTAGATCCTAATATAAACATCAATAGCCGAAAGCCAAAAGTTCAGTTACTTTTCGATTAAATGGCCAATTGGCTATTCAAAATAAAAAGATATAAGCGATACACATATTCAAAGACGAACTCTTACAAAAAGTAACCGCGTGAGGAGATGTTTCTTGGAACGGTTACTGAAATGTATTTTCCGGTTGTGGTGTGGGTCTTAAATCGATATTACGCGGTCGTAATTTATGCCCATACGTCCTTCGCAATAGGCAAATAACTTGTGCAGTCGCATGTAGGCTTCCTAACTCATCGAAAATCTCAGAGAACACAAATATCAAACAACCACAGAGGTCAAACAACGTTGAAGACTAGAGAGCAATAAATGAATGAGATGCTGGAGCAAACGAAAACCAACTGTTAGACACCCATGATGCCGACCAGAGACAGTGAATCAGGAACCGAACATAATAACATAAACTTATATTTTCATTTCAAGAAGGCCTTTCTCTGGAAACGTCATATAATCTGAGGCCTGACACACCGGTTTGCAAAAAAGAGGGAAACAAAGTTACCAACCATAATTGGGTTAAACAACATGCATGCAGTGTGTGTGTGTGTGTGTGTGTGTGTGTGCGTGTGTGCGTGTGTGTGTGTGTGTGTGTGTGTGAATTCGGGTTTAACGTCGCTTTCAACAATTTTTCAATCATATCACGACGATGTCTGGTTGCGACAGGGAGCTCAATGCTCCCTTTATAGTGCTTCCTCACTGAAGTATCATGTCCCAGACACATAACACCTTACTGATAATCATTTTCTGATATCAATTTATTGAAATATATTGTACTAATAAGGGAGTTGAAGTCTAAGTGTTCTTTAGGTTTTGTCGCGACTAGTAAATAATTATTGAATTCTGCACTTACTTAGTTGGATATTTAATCTTTTATACCTCATGAACATCTTGCTGTTACGATGAAATAGCTGTTTGGATCTACCGGGTCTTCATGGCGGTACCTGTTACCTTTAATACATAGAGGATCTTACATGAGTGTTCATGTATTATTGAATTTATTAAACGAGTTGAGGAAAAGGGATAAAATGCGAGGCTTTGCCGTGCATTTTATCCCTTTTCCTCAACGAGTTTAATAAATTCAATAATACATGAGCACGAATGCAAGATTCTATTTATCATATGACATTTAAAACGCTTTTTATTCACGATTGGTTACAAAAATGTCAATATTCTGCCGTTAGAAAATGCGACGTCGTTAAGGACGTCGTACATGTAACGTTACGGGACGTATCTAGCTAATTTGCATATTTAATCCACTAGTGGAATATCGAAAATAATACATGGCGTTATTACACTCTCAGACGCGACGTCATATGATAAAACAATATAAAATATGTTTTACCTCAACAGATATTATTGCGAATGCTCACCTAATTACATCGCTATTTTGTCATAACGATAACAAAAGATTAACTCTTATCTTGCTGTTCACGACAATCCCTATCTATATCAGAAGCCATCTGATCCGGATCTACAATGTTTGGCATTCAGGTTATAAATTTGTAGCAATAAATTAAATCAAGTAATTTGATTGATTGATAGACAGAAACGGGTGTGGCTTAAATGAATATTCAGCAAGATAAAGTGTTAAGATAGCACACTCATGAACAAAGTGCTGTATTTTATATCGCCTGATTCGATATGCTTCATAAAAATCTTTCATCATATTTTGTGTTTCTTTTGCAAATATTTTGTATACTCGTTAAGGCCTCGTACAAGAGGCATTTTAGCGAGTCTATAATCTAGATGACAGAGCAAGCATAAGAAAAGATATAATATATCCTTGTGTAAAACTGTATGACAATGCTATTTCTTTTTAGAGCCGTGTTTGGACTCGCCTTGTATGAATGGTGGTACCTGTAACTCAAAAGGAAGCGGCACGAGCTACACATGCGAATGTATGTCTGGCTTCACCGGCAGCCATTGTGAAACTACTGAAGGTACGTTACAATAGTGTACTCTTACGAGTAAAATTAATGTTCTGTACAACGTCGGTAATATGAAAAATAGAAGTGAATGCAATGGTCAGAATCAATACAATTAACCCACACCACCCATCAGAGACACCAAAGAGAAATAAGCACGAACATGAAATATCGAGACCCAAATGGAAACATCACTAGCGGAAAGTCAAATGGCCAGCTTCGTTCACTCAAAACGGCCAACTGGCTATCCAAATCAAAAACACATAAGCGATAAAACATTCAGAGACAAACGATAAGAAAAATAAACCGCGATAGATGAACCGCCTTGGAACAGTCAGTGAGAAGTTTTCACTGGGCGGGGTGAGGCTTAAATCGATTTTATTTGAAATTGGCGTGAGACAGGTGGGACCGTATTCTTATCAATGTTACAACCATTCCTTGTGTTTCCATTTGAAATCATTTGAGTCTGTTTTGTGGTTTTGCAGTATGTTTCCTCTGGCTTTCGTTGCCGGATCATTACAGGGTCACTGATGAGGCTTTATTAGCCGAAACTACGTAGTATGACCCATCTTCTTTCTTATGAATGTTTTCATTGCTCTTAAAGGAACTCATTTTTGATTTTTATTTGCCTTTACTGCAGCTGGTGTTGTGCCGTGTGGCGGCCGTAAAACGTCTCCCCGTACATCAACCATAGTGCAGTTTATATTTTACTTTTGGTCCTTTGAGATCAGCGTGAATATTCTGAGAAATCAGAAATAAATTATTGGTTTAGACTTATATTCTAGACCGGTTTTTAATTATTTGGACCCCATTTTGATTTATATCAGTCTTTGAATCGACTGCCTGTTTGAAATTCGCAAATTTGCAGTATGTTTCCTCTGGCTTTCGTTGCCGGATCATTACAGGGTCACTGATGAGGCTTTATTGGCCGAAACTACGTAGTATGACCCATCTTCTTTCTTATGAATGTTTTCATTGCTCTTAAAGGAACTCATTTTTGATTTTTATTTAAGGTCAAGACAACAGCTTAGGTTATGTTTGTCAAGTCAGAAACTTTATAGATCATTCCGATATTAACTGACAACTGCCGGTAGGTCAACGGCCGAGTCCTGAAGTAAACGTCCATATCAAGCAGTCTCCCAAGAAGTTGCCATAAGAAAAATTCAATGTATTATGTGAGCCTCGCCAAGCGAATTTGTGTCTTCGAGCAATCCGTCATGACAAATTTTAACTGCGCATGCCCAGCCATTCAGAGGGGCCAGGGATATGGCTTTCTGTCTGAAGGTTCCTCTTGATTCACTGCTTGTATGAGCGAGCAGCGAAGGTTCTGGCGAGACTGCGCGGATGCGCAGGGGGGGGGGGCCTGAACCTTCACTGCTCGCATACGCGATAAGTACCAAAATCGCTTGACGGGGCCCATATACGAGGGTCATCCAAAAATAACTGATCAATGCCTTATAACTATTAAAATAGGTTTTAAATACAGCTTACTTCTTCACAGTCCTTCGAAGTAATCTCCCCTCGAACGGATGACAGAATTCCATCTGCTTGGTAACGCTTCTATACCGGTTGCTAAGCAACTGAAGTTGATGCGTCGGACCTCTGCGTTCACGGCACACTCTAACTCGTCCAAACTGTCATAACGGTTTCCCCGTAAAGGTTCTTTCAACTTTGGAAACAGGTCGAAGTAGGGAGGAGACAAATCTGGCGAATACGGGGGGTGATCGAGCACTTCCCAGCCATACCCTTCCAACAGCTCCTTGACAACGTTACTTTTGTGTGGTGACGCGTTGTCGTGCAGAATTAACGGCGTGCAATTAATAAGTTCTGAGCGCTTGCGGCGTAATGCTGGACGAAGTATTGTCCGTAGATACTTTTCATAATATTCTTTATTGACTGTTCGACCTGTTGGTACCCGGTGTGAGGTAAGAACGCCATGGAAATCATACGCAAATATCATCAACATCTTGGGACAATTCTGACTTCGGCAATATTTTAATGGCCTCGGTGAATCTTTTGTATGCCATTCACTACTTTGCCGCTTTAATTCAGGCTCAAAAGACCGTATCCACGTTTCGTCGATTGCTACAATTCTCTGAAGCATTTCTCATCCTTCTTCTCCATACCTATGCAGGAGTGAGCGAGCGATTTTTTCCCGATGTTGTTTTTCGGAATCTGACAGCATGTGAGGCACCCACCTGGCTGCAACTTTTCTCATTTTCAAACGTTCAAGCAGAATGGAATGTGCTGACCCATGGCTTATATCCAGTTCATGAGCCATCTCGGTGCATGTATATCTTCTATCATCATTCAATAGTTTCGCTACTTTTTCAACATTTTCACCATCCGTTGCAGACACAGGCCTTCCGCACAGGTGCTTGTTGCTTACATTGCTCCTCCCATTATTAAATTCACGTACCCACCTCCTGATTGTACTATACGCAAGTACTGACGTTGGTACAACTTCTTCAAGAGCGTTTAGAATCTCAGGTGCGCCTTTTCCTCGTCTTGATTCAATCTTAATATACGTAATCTGTTCTTCCCGCGTCAGCGTGAACGCGCAGTCCGCCATTACGTTGCGATAAATGACGTCACGTAAAGATGACGTCACGTAACGTCGTGTTTTGGCGCGCAATCTTTGACGGAGAAATTGATCAGCAATCGTGCCAAATATTAGATACGTACGTCAATAAATAAAAAAATTATAACCCACTGATCAGTTATTTTTGGATGACCCTCGTAGTAGAAGAAACGTCACTAGCAAGCACAAAACCCATTGCCCTCTGAAGCCACCTGCAAGCACAAAAACCCATGGTCCTCCTGAATCCAAAACAATAGAACGCTGCGGCACTGAAAGTTGCAAAGCATCTACATACCGACCCAAAGCACTTGAATGAAGAAAAAAGAAACCACAACTATACCCTTTTAATGTCCACGTTACTGTAAATTAACTTTGGAACCGCCTGAATTATGAAAGAGATAAGATAGTTATGTAATATGTGGTCCCAGTAAAATAAAAGTATGGTGTTTATACAAATTAGACTCGAATTAGGCGATTCCTAGGTGTACAAATAACATCTTGTTTAGTTAAAAAAGAACTCCCTTATTTAGCCTTAAATAATTAAATATTTGAAGGTATTGGACAAAAACGACCTCTCTCGAGACTGAAGGGGGAGCTCGTTTTAGCTATGATGAACGAAACATCAATTTTCGCTGCAGCTGTGTAACTGCATACTGTCATAGACCATAGCTACCTCGGCATGAGACACCTTGCTTGTACAAAGGTTAGTGTTTCCGTTGGAGTATGTTGCTTCATGTTTGTGTTTCTTACCCTTTGGTGTCTCTGATTTGAGCTGTGGGATAATTGTATAGATTCCTGATTCCTGATCAAAAACAACCATTAGGAAAGCATGTCCGTGTGAAAATATGGCGTCAAACATGGTGTCAGAAGCGACAAATTTTGGGGAAAAATGACAACATCTTTCTTATTTCTCTTTAAGTTATTGTGGCTTCATCACTGCCAGAGTCGAAATGTTAATGTATAATAATGAGACACTTAATCCATATATCAGTTTATATTTTACTCTTTGAGGTCGCAAACCTTCTAACCTTCCAGCACCAGTAAATGAAACAATTCTTAAGGTAGTACAATTGTTTTATCCAAAAGGCAGGGCGCTTTAAGTGGCAAATCACAACCTGCTTCTTCTTCTTCTTCTTCTCTCTCTCTCTCTCTCTCTCTCTCTCTCTCTCTCTCTCTCTCTCTCTCTCTCTCTCTCTCTCTCTCTCTCTCTCTCTCTCTTAATATACAGTCAGTTTGCGAACCCGTCATTTCAACTAGTTATTGTTGGATTTTATAACTTCCGAACTAAAGAAGTGGTATATAGTGCCCATATATATTGCAAGAGATGTTAAGCTTAATCAAGGCTGCTTGTTTTTGAATCACGTTGATTTTTTCTTGTGTATGACGTGTTTTAATATACAAATGTAATTGAATGGAGGAAGTTGAAAATATAGTATTTGCAATACATCATTAGAATTAGCGGTATGTATGCAAAACAATAACGATATAAACTACACTTTGATTTAGTACAGGGTAATGTCCCAGGTCCTAAAGTGCAGCAAACACTGGATACATTAACGTAAATTCAAACATTGTGGTTTTGGACAATGGAAAATAAAGTTCACAGAGTAAAAGTCAGAACCATTTATGAAAACATGCACCAAAGCCGCCGTGAGAATACACAGATTTGGCACAATGATCACGAAAACACGCTTATATAAGTTTGACCCCCTTGAACCCCTCGTTTATATAATAAAACTGAGGTTTACAGGGGTATACATTATTTTTCTTATTTTTGCTCAAAAACATAGCTTGAGGAACTCTTTAGAACCGCCTCGTCGAGGCGGTTCTAACGAGTACCCACAATCTATATTTTGACCAGAAATAAGAATAATATCAACATTTGTCATCATAAAATTTCATTTTTTGGCGGTTATATTTACAATGTATTTGAATAGACGTGTTTTCGTAATGGAAGGCATGTACAAAGCAGAAACAAATAAATAAATACAGAGCTTGATATAAGCGTCATTTCCCTCATCTACAGATATGAACCACCGTGATCGAGTACTTGAGAACACGTCTGCCATTATCATTTTGCACAGAGCAGCATACAATAGACATTTCCCACATTCATAATTCGACACACAGCTATTTACTATGTCTAAAAACAAACGAGCTTATATAGAATTGGGTTTATTTAAGAAAAAAACGGACCAAATGTAAAGGTTCATGAACTAGATTATCCGAAAAGGTTTCGAATTCAAAGTTTGCAAATCCCCAGCTGTGTATTTCGCTTGATATCTAATATCAATAAGTTGCATGGAAACGAGTCGATTACTTTTATGTTAAACTATTTGTTGTTAACATAAGTCTAGAATGATAAATTTACTGATCGACGCGTTACGTTTGCATACGTATCAGGGACATGAAAACGAGTCGTTTACCTTTATGTCAAATTATTTGCACGTAACATAATTATTGAATAATAAATTTACTGATCGACGAGTTACGTTTGCATATGCATCAGGGATTGGATAATGTGGCCCGTTTTCTTTCTTATCATTTTAGATCCATGTATGGGAGAGCCGTGCTTGCATGGCGGAACCTGTAAACTTGTAGATAACACTAAAAAGAGAGGTGGATATGGGGGCATCATTCATAATAACTACTATTGTGTTTGTCCAAGAGGCTATATCGGCAACAGATGTGAAACTAGAGGTACATTCTCATAAGTAAACAAACGTATGTGTCATAAGGATAACACACCGTGTATGATCGCCAGAAACTGATAACTGCCTTTCTTGACTCAGCGGAAGGGAGAAAATGGCCGTAGAAAAGATTTCATGATCAATCTCCACGAAAGAATTTTGCCGACCCCGGCAGGTATCGAACCCGCGTCCCCCTAATCACCAGTCAGACGCGCATCCGACTGAGCTGCCGAGGCCGGTACGTTGTCATAAGTAAACAAACATCTGTGACATATGGATAACACACCGTGTATGATTTTTAACCTTAACCCTTCACCTGCTGAATATTTATATATGCCACACCAACTACCGATTATCAACCAATCAGATTAATTGATGCAAATTATTGCAACAAATGCACAATCTGAATGGCAAATAATGTAAGGCGGTTCTTCTGTCGCGGTTTATTTTTGTTATGGTTTGTCTTCGGGTATTTGTATCGCTTATATTATTTTATTTTGGTGATGTCATTTCATCTCAATGTCGGATAAAAGTCCCACAAAATTGGAAGGAACGTCTCCAAAATGACCTTTACAGTGTTGACGGGGATGTTAAACCTCAAATCAAACAAAACAAACAATTTTATTTTGGATAGCCTATTGGCCATTTTAACTGTCCTTTTGGCTTTCCGCTGTTGGTGTTTCAGTTGGAATATGTTGCTTCATGTTTGTGTTTCTTTCCCTTTGGTGTCTCTGATTTGAGCTGTGGGTTAATTCTGTAGATTCCTGATTCCTGATCAAAAACAACCACTAGGAAAGCATGTCCGTGTGAAAAAATGGCGTCAAAACATGGTGTCAGAAGCGACAAATTTTGGGGAAAAATGACAACATCTTTCTTATTTCTCTTTAAGTTATTGTGGCTTCATCACTGCCAGAGTCGAAATGTTAATGTATAATAATGAGACACTAAATCCATATATCAGTTTATATTTTACTCTTTGAGGTCGCAAACCTTCTAACCTTCCAGCACCAGTAAATGAAACAATTCTTAAGGCAGTACAATTGTTTTATCCAAAAGACAGAGCGTTTTAAGTGGTGAATCACAACCTGCTTCTTCTTCTTCTCTCTCTCTCTCTCTCTCTCTCTCTCTCTCTCTCTCTCTCTCTCTCTCTCTCTCTCTCTCTCTCTTAATATAAGTCAGTTTGCGAACCCGTCATTTCAACTAGATATTGTTGGATTTTATAACTTCCTAACAAAAGAAGTGGTATATAGTGCCCATATGTATTGAAAGAGATGATAAGCTTAATCAAGGTTGCTTGTTTTTGAATCACGTTGATTTTTTTACCTTTATGTCAAATTATTTGTACGTAACATAATTATTGTATAATAAATTTACTGATCGACGAGTTACGTTTGCATATGCACCAGGGATTGGATAATGTGGCCCGTTTTCTGTCTTATCATTTTAGATTTTTGTAGGGGAGAGCCGTGCTTGAATGGCGGAACCTGTAAACTTGCAGACAACAGTAAAAAGAGAGGTGGATATGGGGGCATGTTTCTTTGTGTTTGTCCAACAGGCTATATCGGCTACAGATGTGAATATAGAGGTACATTCTCATAAGTAAACAAACGTATGTGTCATAAGGATAACACAACGTGTATGATCGCCAGAAACTGACAACTGCCTTTCTTGACTCAGCGGAAGGGAGAAAACGGCCGTAGAAAAGATTTCATGATCCATCTCCACGAAAGAATTTTGCCGACCCCGGCTGGTATCGAACCCGCGTCCCCCTAATCACCAGTCAGACGCGCATCCGACTGAGCCGCCGAGGCCGGCACGTTGTCATAAGTAAACAAACATCTGTGACATATGGATAACACACCGTGTATGCTTTTTAACCTTAACCCTCTACCTGCTGAATATTTATATATGCCACACCAACTACTGTTTATCAGCTAATCAGATTAATTTATGCAAATTGTTGCAACAAATTCACAATCTGAATGGCAAACAATGTAAGGCGGTACATCTGTCGCGGTGTATTTTTGTAATGGTTTGTCTTTGGGTATTTGTATCGCTTATATTATTTTATTTTGGTGATGTCATTTCATCTCAATGTCGGATAAAAGTCCCACAAAATTGGAAGGCCGTCTTCAAAATGACCTTTACAATGTTGTGGGTGACGTTAAATCACAAATCAAACAAAACAAACAATTTTACTTTGGCTAGCCTATTGGCCATTTTAACTGTCCTTATGGCTTTCCGCTGTTGGTGTTTCCGTTGGAGTATGTTGCTTCTTGTTTGTGTTTCTTTCCCTTTGGTGTCTCTGATTTGAGCTGTGGGTTATTTGTATAGATTCCTGATTCTTGATCAAAAACAACCATTAGGAAAGCATGTCCGTGTGAAAAAATGGCGTCAAACATGGTGTCAGAAGCGACAAATTTTGGGGAACAATGACAACATCTTTCTTATTTCTCTTTAAATTATTGTGGCTTCATCACTGCCAGAGTCGAAATGTTAATATATAATAATGAGACACTAAATCCATATATAAGTTCATTTTTTACTCTTTGATGTTGCAAACCTTCTAACCTTCCAGCACCAGTAAATGAAACAATTCTTAAGGCAGTACAATTGTTTTATCCGTTTTAAGTGGCAAATCACAACCTTCTTCTTCTTCTTCTTCTTCTTCTTCTTCTTCTTCTTCTTCTTCTTCTCTCTCTCCCTTTCTCTCTTAATATACAGTCAATTTGCGAACACGTCATTTCAACTAGTTATTGTTGGATTTTATAACTTCCGAACTAAAGAAGTGGTATATAGTGCCCATATATATTGCAAGAGATGATAAGCTTAATCAAGGCTGTTTTTTTTTAATCACGTTGACTTTTTCTTGTGTATGCCGTGTTTTAATATATAAATGTAAATGAATGGAGGAAGTTGAAAATATATTATTTACAATACATCATTAGAATTAGCGGTATGTATGCAAAACAATAACGATATAAACTACACTTTGATTTACTACAGGGTAATGTCCAAGGGCCTAAAGTGCAGCAAAAACTGGATACATTAACGTAAATTAAAACAGTGTGGTTTCGGACAATGGAAAACAAAGTTCACAGAGAAAAAGTCAGAACCATTTATGAAAACATGCACCAAAGCCGCCGTGAGAATACACAGATTTGGCGCAATGATCACGAAAACACGCTTATATAAGTTTGACCGCCTTGAACCCCTCGTTTATATAGTAAAATTGAGGTTTACAGGGGTATACATTTCTTTTCTTATTTCTGCTCTAAAACATAGTGGGTACTCGTTAGAAACCGCCTCGTCTAGGCTGTTCTAACGAGTACCCATAACCTATATTTTTACCATAAATAAGAATAATATCATAATTTTTCATCTTAAAATTTCATTTTTTCGGCGGTAATATATACAATTTATTTGAATAGGCGTGTTTTCGTAATGGAAGGTATGTACAAAGCAGAAACAAATACAGACCTTGATATATGCATCATTTCCCTCATCTACAGATCTGAATACAACCACCGTGATCCATTACTGGAGAACTCGTCCGCCATTGTCATTTTGTACAGAGCAGCATGCAACAGACATTTCCCACTCATTCATAAATTGACACAATGTTATTTACCATGTCTAAAGAGCTAAAAACAAACGAGCTTATAAAGAATTGTGTTTATTTAAAGGTTCATGAATTAACTTTTCGGAAAAGGTTTCGAACCCAAAATTTGCGAATCCCCAGCTGTGTATTTCGCTTGATATCTAATATCAATAAGCTGCATGGAAACGAGTCGATTACTTTTATGTCAAACTATTTGTTTGTAACAATTATTGAATGATAAATTTACTGATCGACGCATTACGTTTGCATATGTATCAGGGACATGCAAACGAGTCGTTTACTTTGTGTCAAATTATTTGTACGAAACATAATTATTAAATGATAAATTTACTGATCGACGAGTTACGTTTGCATATGCATCAGGGAGTGGATAATGTGACCCGTTTTCTTTCTTATCATTTTAGATCCCTGTCTTGAATCGGTGTGCTCTAATGGCGGAACCTGTAAACTTGTAGACGACAGTAAAAAGAGAGGTGGATATGGGGACAGCCTTCTTGATTACTTCTATTGTGTTTGTCCAAAAGGCTATATCGGCAACAACTGTGAAACTAAAGGTACATTCTCATAAGGATATAAGGAAGTCACACCGTGTATGATCGCCAGAAACTGACGGCTGCCTTTCTTGAATTAGCGGAAGGGAGAGAATGGCCGTATAAAAGATTTCATGATCAATCTGTGTTGTGGGTACTTTCTAGAATCCCAACGATGAGATTATTTTAACAAGTACCCAAAAATGTTTCTGACGAGGAATAAAAATATACTTTCATTATTTTATTTGTACCTAGGAGTCAATAACAAAACTATATAAGGGTCAACAGCCCTTACGATTCCAAGAAAATCTGCACCTAAAATGATGTGCATCACGATAACAATTCCGTGAAACGAAGACCCCTCTAAAGTAGAAGTAAAACAAAGATCAGGAATTGATACAATTAACTTACTCCATCCATAAAAGACACCAAAGGGAAAGAAATACAAACATTAAGCGACCAGACCATAATGGAAACCTAAACAAAGGAAGGCCATATGGACAGTTACTTTCCCACAAAATGGCCATATGGCCATCCAAAATTAAAAGACACAAGTGATACACACAGTAAGTAACAAACAACAACATAAATAAATCGCCACAGAAGAGGCGCCTTGGAACGGTCAGTGGAAGATTTCCACTGGGGGGCTTAAATCGATTTTACGTGGCCACAATCCTCGCCCTTACTTCCGTCGCGATTTAGACAAATAATTTGTTCAGTCCGCATGAAGGCCTCCTAACTCATCAGTGCAACATCTCCGTGAACACAGAAATCAAAGAACCACAGAGGTGAGACAACGGTGAGGACTCGACAGCAAGAAACCACTGAAATGCTGGAGCAAAAGAAAACCAACAGTTAGACTCCGATGAGCCCGACCAGAGACAGAGCATCAGGCACCAACCAACATTATCTCTTTAATTTTCAATAAGCCTTTACGTTGGAGCCGTCATAGAATCTGAGGCCTGACCCACCGGCGTGCAATTAAAGAGGGAAGCAAAGTTGCCAACCGTGATTGGGTTAACTACCATGCATGCAGTCTGTCGTATAATATCCATGTTGTACCCAATCTTTTTATATCGAAGAACGATTTTACGAAATTGGGTGCTGAAGTCATTGCGGTTATATATTTTTCTGAATTTATATACTAAGTCACCATAAAATTCGGGTTCCGATAGACCTTGTTGCAGAAGAGATTTAAGTCCAATATTGAATTTTGAAATTAAATCAGAATGGCGTCTATAAAATTTTGAAAAGGCTTTGCGTAGTTTATGGTACCGATAACCCTGATTAAGGAGTTTAGCCGTTAATAATTTATTACGAGTGTTGAAGTCAGTTACATGACTACACACTCTAGCAAATCGAATTAATTGCGAAATATAAACGCCATAGGATGGCGCACGAGGAACATCACCATCCAAAAAAGGAAAATTTACAATCTCAAAATCAAAGTCATCGCGTTTATCATAAATTTTGCACGAAACAAATCCATCTACAATAGATAGATGTAAATCCAAAAACGGGGCCTCGGTATCAGAAGAATTTGCTTTATTTAACTGAAGTTCTAGGGGGTAAATCTGACTGATCAAACCGTCAAAATAGGTATTATCAATATTTAATAAATCATCTAAATATCTAGAAGTAGAGCTAAAAGCTTCAATAATTTCAGATTGGTTATCAATGGAAAGCGACAAAATGAAGTCTCTTTCATAACAATACAAGAACAGATCAGCCACAAGAGGTGCGCAATTAGTACCCATCGGAATACCCACAATTTGTCTAAATAACTTAGTACCGAATCTAATATAAATATTGTCAAGTAGAAAGGTGAGGGCATCACACACTTTCTGACATGACCAAAGTGTATAATTCTTATGCTCTTTAGAGGTGAAAAATGCATTTCTGACATTACATGCAAGATAGAGAGAATCTTCTCTGTGAAAAGCCCATTCAATTAAATCATTAAGCTTTTCTTTTATAAGATTATGAGGAAGGGTAGTGTAAAGAGTGGAAAAATCGTAGGTAGACAGACTAGAAGCACGAAACTGTCTAGATTTCAATTTATTTAAAACCTCGTTCGAATTTTTTATAGACCAAAACAGATTTCTTCCTGATCTTTCAAAGACTTTATCACAATATTTAATTACATGCGTTTTAATAGCAGTAAGACAGGAAGTTAATAATTTAGAAAGTTCAGTGGTAGTGCAAGAACTAGAATTTGCAATAAACCGTGCTTTGTAAGGTTTTTTATGAAGTTTTGGTAACCAGTATAGCGTAGGAAGCTTGTCTTGGCCTTCGTTAACACACACAGCAAACTTGGTGGCTGAAAGACAAACATGCCTATCTACTATAGCTCTCTCTTCAGCCAAAGGCTGAAGTTCATAGGCCTTAGTACCACCAAGCTCCTGCTTAATCGTGTTAACATAGTGGAGCCGTCACACAACGACGACGTTGTTAGCGGCCTTGTCTGCAGGGGCCAAAACAAACTTCTTATGAAATTCTTGAATACCTAGTTTAAGATGACGTAAAGACGTCTTGGGCTTAGGAGGTAATAAGTTAGTATATAGTTAGTATATAGAGAAATGTGGGTTAACGGGGGTACACATTATCTGCCTGATTTTTGTTCAAATACATTGATTGTGGGTACACGGTAGAACCGCCCCATTGAGGTGGTTCTAACGCGTCCCACAATCTATGATAAAAGCAGAAATAAGAAAGATGTTATCATTTTTACCCAAAATTTGTCGCTTCTGACACCATGTTGGACGCCATTATTTCACATGGACATGTTTTCCTAATGGTTATTTTTGACAGGAATCAGGAATTGATACAATTAACCCATAGTCTCACCAGAGACACCAAAGGGAAAGAAACACAATCATGAAGCAACATACTCCAACGGAAACACCAACAGTGGAAAGCCAAAAGGACAGTTAAAATGGACAATAGGCTATCCAAAATAAAATAATATAAGCGATACAAACACCCAAAGACAAACCATAACAAAAATAAACCGCGACAGAAGAACCGCCTTGGAACGTTCAGTGAAACGAATTCCGTTGGGGGCTTAAATCTTTCTCTCCAAAGGGATTCTGCTCTAGAATAACAATGCAAGAGTCCACTTTCAAACTTACAATGCTGTTGAGTAGAATGGGTACGAGCTAATACCGCACCCCGCATTTTTTTTAATTATTGACACGCCCTCGTATAACTGGTATAGACGCCAGTAAGTACTTTGTCGTATTTGCGCTTATACGATAGCGAGCACTCTCTTTAAGTTATTGTGGCTTCAACACTGCCAGAGTCGAAATGTTAATATATAATAATGAGACGCTAAATCTATATTTCAGTTTATATTTTACCCTTGGAGGTCGCAAACCGTTTAACCTTCCAGCACCACTAAATGAAACAATTCTTAAGGTTCAACAATTGTTTTATCCAAAAGACAGAGCGTTTTAATAGGCAAATCACAGCCTGCTTCTTCTTCTTCTTCTTCTTCTTCTTCTTCTTCTTCTTCTTCTTCTCTCTCTCTCTCTCTGTCTCTCTCTCTCTCTCTCTCTCTCTCTCTCTCTCTCTCTCTCTTAATATGCAGTTTGCGTACTCGCAGTTTGCGTACTCGTCATTTCAAATAGTTATTGTTGGATTATATAACCTCGAACTTCAGAAGTGGTATATAGTGCCCATATATATTGCAAGAGATGATAAGCTGCTTGTTTTTGAATCACGTTGATTTTTTCGTGTGTATGACGTGTTTTTATATATAAATGTAATTGAATGGAGGAAGTTGAAAATATATTATTTACAATACATCATTAGAATTAGCGGTATGAATGCAAAACAATAGCGATATACTTTGATTTAGTACATGGTAATGTCCTAGCGCCTAAATTGCACCAAACATTGGATACATTAACGTAAATTCAAACATTGTGGTTTCGGACAATGGAAAATAAAGTTCACAGAGAAAAAGTCAGAACCATTTATGAAAACATGCACCAAAGCCTCCGTGAGAATACTCAGATTTGGCGCAATGATCACGAAAACACGCTTATATAAGCTTGACCTCCTTGAACCCCACGTTTATATAGTAAAATTGGGGTTTACAGCGGTATACATTTTTTTCTTATTTCTGCTCAAAAACATAGATTGTGGGTACTCGTTAGAACCGCCTCATCGAGGCTGTTCTAACGAGTACCCACAACCTATATTTTCACCAGAAATAAGAATAATATCATAATTTTTCATCTTAAAAATTCAATTTCGGCGGTAATATTTACAAAGTATTTGAATAGGCGTGTTTTCGTAATGGAAGGCATGTACAAAGCAGAAACAAATAAACAAATAGCGTCATTTCCCTCATCTACAGATATGAATACAACCTCCGTGATCCTTTACTTGAGAACACGTTTGCCATTGTCATTTTGCGTAGAACAGCATGCAACAGACATTTCCCACATTCATAATATGACACACTGTTATTTACCATGTCTAAAAACAAACGAGCTTATATAGAATTGGGGTTAATTAAGAAAAAAAACGGACCAAATGTAAAGGTTCATGAACTAGATTATCCGAAAAGGTTTCGAATTCAAAGTTTGCAAATCCCCAGCTGTGTATTTCGCTTGATATCTAATATCAATAAGTTGCATGGAAACAAGTCGATTACTTTTATGTCAAACTATTTGTTGGTAACATAAGTCTAGAATGATAAATTTACTGATCGACGCGTTACGTTTGCATACGTTTCAGGGACATGAAAACGAGTCGTTTACCTTTATTTCAAATTATTTGTACGTAACATAATTATTGTATAATAAATTTACTGATCGACGAGTTACGTTTGCATATGCATCAGGGATTGGATAATGTGACCCGTTTTCTTTTTTATCATTTTAGATCCATGTATGGGAGAGCCGTGCTTGCATGGCGGAACCTGTAAACTTGTAGGCAACAGTAAAATGATAGGTTGGTATGGGGGCATCATTCTTTGTGTTTGTCCAACAGGCTATATCGGCAACAGATGTAAATATAGAGGTACATTCTCATAAGTAAACAAACGTATGTGTCATAAGGATAACACACCGTGTATGATCGTTAGAAACTGATAACTGCCTTTCTTGACTCAGCGGAAGGGAGAAAATGGCCGTAGAAAAGATTTCATGATCAATCTCCACGAAAGAATTTTGCCGATCCCGGCAGGTATCGAACCCGCGTCCCCCTAATCACCAGTCAGACGCGCATCCGCTTGAGCTGCCGAGGCCGGCACGTTGTCATAAGTAAACAAACATCTGTGACATATGGATAACACACCGTGTATGATTTTTAACCTTAAACCTCTACCTGCTGAATATTTATATATGCCACACCAACTACCGATTATCAACCAATCAGATTAATTGATGCAAATTATTGCAACAAATTCACAATCGGAATGGCAAACAATGTAAGGCGGTTCATCTGTCGCGGTTTATTTTTGTTATGGTTTGTCTTTGGGTATTTGTATCGCTTATATTATTTTATTTTGGTGATGTCATTTCATCTCAATGTCGGATAAAAGTCCCACAAAATTGGAAGGCCGTATCCAAAATGACCTTTACAATGTTGTCGGGGACGTTAAACCTCAAATCAAACAAAACAAAGAATTTTATTTTGGATAGCCTATTGGCCATTTTAACTGTCCTTTTGGCTTTCCGCTGTTGGTGTTTCCGTTGGAGTATGTTGCTTCTTGTTTGTGTTTCTTTCCCTTTGGTGTCTCTGATTTGAGCTGTGGGTTAATTGTATATATTCCTGATTCCTGATCAAAAACAACCACTAGGAAAGCATGTCCGTGTGAAAATATGGCGTCAAACATGGTGTCAGAAGCGACAAATTTTGGGGAAAAATGACAACATCTTTCTTATTTCTCTTTAAATTATTGTGGCTTCATCACTGCCAGAGTCGAAATATTAATATATAATAATGAGACACTAAATCCATATATCAGTTTATATTTTACTCTTTGAGGTCGCAAACCTTCTAACCTTCCAGCACCAGTAAATGAAACAATTCTTAAGGCTGTACAATTGTTTTATCCAAAAGACAGAGCGTTTTAAATGGCAAATCACAACCTGCTTCTTCTTCCTCTCTCTCTCTCTCTCTCTCTCTCTCTCTCTCTCTCTCTCTCTCTCTCTTAATATACAGCCAGTTTGCGAACCCGTTATTTCAACTAGTTATTGTTGGATTTTATAACTTCCGAACTAAAGAAGTGGTATATAGTGCCAATATATATTGCAAGAGATGATAGTCTTAATCAAGGCTGCTTGTTTTTGAATCACGTTGATTTTTTCTTGTGTATGACGTGTTTTAATATACAAATGTTATTGAATGGAGGAAGTTGAAAATATAGTATTTACAATACATCATTAGAATTAGCGGTATGTATGCAAAACAATAACGATATAAACTACACTTTGATTTAGTACAGGGTAATGTCCCAGGGCCTAAAGTGCAGCAAACACTGGATACATTAACGTAAATTCAATCATTGTGGTTTCGGACAATGGAAAATAAAGTTCACAGAGTAAAAGTCAGAACCATTTATGAAAACATGCACCAAAGCCGCCGTGAGAATACACAGATTTGGCACAATGATCACGAAAACACGCTTATATAAGTTTGACCCCATTGAACCCCTCGTTTATATAATAAAACTGGGGTTTACAGGGGTATACATTATTCTTCTTATTTCTGCTCAAAAACATAGCTTGAGGGTACTCATTAGAACCGCCTCGTCGAGGCGGTTATAACGAGTACCCACAATCTATATTTGACAAGATATAAGAATAATATCAACATTTTTCATCATAAAATTTTATTTTTTGGCGGTTATATTTACAATGTATTTGAATAGGCGTGTTTTCGTAATGGAAGGCATGTACAAAGCAGAAACAAATAAATAAATACAGAGCTTGATATAAGCGTCATTTCCCTCATCTACAGATATGAATACAACCATCGTGATCGAGCACTTGAGAACACGTCTGCCATTATCATTTTGCACAGAGCAGCATACAATATACATTTCCCACATTCATAATTCGACACACTGTTATTTTCTATGTCTAAAAACAAACGAGCTTATATAGAATTGGGTTTATTTAAGAAATAAAAGGACCAAATGTAAAGGTTCATGAACTAGATTATCAGAAAAGGTTTCGAATTCAAAGTTTGCAAATCCCGAGCTGTGTAATTCGCTTGATATCTAATAGCAATAAGTTGCATGGAAACGAGTCGATTACTTTTATGTCAAACTATTTGTTGTTAACATGATTCTAGAATGATAAATTTACTGATCGACGCGTTACGTTTGCATACGTATCAGGGACATGAAAACGAGTCGTTTACCTTTATGTCAAATTATTTGTACATAACATAATTATTGAATAATAAATTTACTGATCGACGAGTTACGTTTGCATATGCATCAGGGATTGGATAATGTGGCCCGTTTTCTTTCTTATCATTTTAGATCCATGTATGGGAGAGCCGTGCTTGCATGGCGGAACCTGTAAACTTGTAGACAACAGTAAAAATATAGTCGGATATGGGGGCATCATTCATAATAACTACTATTGTGTTTGTCCAATAGGCTATATCGGCAACAGATGTGAAACTAGAGGTACATTCTCATAAGTAAACAAACGTATGTGTCATAAGGATAACACTCCGTGTATGATCGCCAGAAACTGATAACTGCCTTTCTTGACTCAGCGGAAGGGAGAAAATGGCCGTAGAAAAGATTTCATGATCAATATCCACGAAAGAATTTTGCCGACACCGGCATGTATCGAACCCGCGTCCCCCTAATCACCAGTCAGACGCGCATCCGACTGAGCTGCCGAGGCCGGCACGTTGTCATAAGTAAACAAACATCTGTGACATATGGATAACACACCGTGTATGATTTTTAACCTTAACCCTTCACCTGCTGAATATTTATATATGCCACACCAACTACCGATTATCAACCAATCAGATTAATTGATGCAAATTATTGCAACCAATTCACAATCTGAATGGCAAATAATGTAAGGCGGTTCATCTGTCGCGGTTTATTTTTGTTATGGTTTGTTTTTGGGTATTTGTATCGCTTATATTATTTTATTTTGGTGATGTCATTTCATCTCAATGTCGGATAAAAGTCCCACAAAATTGGAAGGAACGTCTCCAAAATGACCTTTACAGTGTTGACGGGGACGTTAAACCTCAAATCAAACAAAACAAACAATTTTATTTTGGATAGCCTATTGGCCATTTTAACTGTCTTTTTGGCTTTCCGCTGTTGGTGTTTCCGTTGGAGTATGTTGCTTCATGTTTGTGTTTCTTTCCCTTTGGTGTCTCTGATTTGAGCTGTGGGTTAATTGTATACATTCCTGATTCCTGATCAAAAACAACCATTAGGAAAGCATGTCCATGTGAAAACATGGCGTCAAACATGGTGTCAGAAGCGACAAATTTTGGGGAAAAATGACAACATCTTTCTTATTTCTCTTTAAGTTATTGTGGCTTCATCACTGCCAGAGTCGAAATGTTAATATATAATAATGAGACACTAAATCCATATATCAGTTTATATTTTACGCTTTGAGGTCGCAAACCTTCTAACCTTCCAGCACCAGTAAATGAAACAATTCTTAAGGCAGTACAATTGTTTTATCCAAAAGACAGAGCGTTTTAAGTGGCAAATCACAACCTGCTTCTTCTTCCTCTCTCTCTCTCTCTCTCTCTCTCTCTCTCTCTCTCTCTCTCTATTTATATACAGTCAGTTTGCGAACCCGTCATTTCAACTAGTTATTGTTGGATTTTATGACTTCCGAACTAAAGAAGTGGTATATAGTGCCCTTATATATTGCAAGAGATGATAATCTTAATCAAGGCTGCTTGTTTTTGAATCACGTTGATTTTTTCTTGTGTATGACGTGTTTCAATATATAAATGTAATTGAATGGCGGAAGTTGAAAATATAGTATTTACAATACATCATTAGAATTAGCGGTATGTATGCAAAACAATAACGATATAAACTACACTTTGATTTAGTACAGGGTAATGTCCTAGCGCCTAAATTGCACCAAACACTGGATACATTAACGTAAATTAAAACAGTGTGGTTTCGGATAATGGAAAATAAAATTCACAGAGAAAAGGTCAGAACCATTTATGAAAACATGCACCAAAGCCGCCTTGAGAATACACAGATTTGGCGCAATGATCACGAAAACACGCTTATATAAATTTGACCTCCTTGAACCCCTCTTTTATATAGTTAAATTAAGGTTTACAGGGGTATCATTTTTTTCTTATATCTGGTCTAAAACATAGATTGTGGGTACTCGTTAGAAACCGCCTCGTCTAGGCTGTTCTAACGAGTACCCAAAACCTATATTTTTACCAGAAATAAGAAACATATCATAATTTTTCATCTTAAAATTTCATTTTTTCGGCGGTAATATTTACAATTTATTTGAATAGGCGTGTTTTCGTAATGGAAGGTATGTACAAAGCAGAAACAAATACAGAGCTTGATATATGCATCATTTCCCTCATCTACAGATCTGAATACAACCACCGTGATCCATTACTGGAGAACTCGTCCGCCATTGTCATTTTGTACAGAGCAGCATGCAACAGACATTTCCCACTCATTCATAAACTGACACAATGTTATTTACCATGTCTAAAGAGCTAATAACAAACGAGCTTATATAGAATTGTGTTTATTTAAAGGTTCATGAATTAACTTATCGGAAAAGGTTTCGAACTCAAAATTTGCGAATCCCCAGCTGTGTATTTCGCTTGATATCTAATATCAATAAGCTGCATGGAAACGAGTCGATTACTTTTATGTCAAACTATTTGTTGGTGACAATTATTGAATGATAAATTTACCGATCGACGCATTGCGTCTGCATATGTATCAGGGGCATGAAAACGAGTCGTTTACTTTGTGTCAAATTATTTGTACGTAACATAATTTTTGAATGATAAATTTACTGATCGACGAGTTACGTTTGCATATGCATCAGGGAGTGGATAATGTGACCCGTTTTCTTTCTTATCATTTTTAGATCCGTGTATTGAATCGCCGTGCTCTAATGGCGGAACCTGTAAACTTGTAGACGACAGTAAAAAGAGAGTTGGATATGGGGACATCCTTCTTAATCACTTCTATTGTGTTTGTCCAAAAGGCTATATCGGCAACTACTGTGAAACTAAAGGTACATTCTCATAAGGATATAAGGAAAACACACCGTGTATGATCGCCAGAAACTGACGGCTGCCTTTCTTGAATTAGCGGAAGGGAGAGAATGGCCGTATAAAAGATTTCATGATCAATCTGTGTTGTGGGTACTTTCTAGAATCCCAACGATGAAATTATTTTAACAAAAAAAATGTTTCTGAAGAGGAATAAAATATATTATTTTATTTGGGTTTACGGGGTATACATTATCTGCCTTATTTTTTGTTCAAAAACATTGATTGTGGGTACTCGTTAGAACCGCCTCATTGAGGCGGTTCTAACGCGCACCCACAATCTATGTTGAAAGCAGAAATAAGAAAGATGCTATCATTTTTACCCAAAATTTGTCGCTTTTGACACCATGTTGGACGCCATTATTTCACACGGACATGTTTTCCTAATGGTTGTTTTTGGAAGGAATCAGGTATTGATACAATTAACCCATAGCTCCCATCAGAGACACCAAAGGGAAAGAAACATAACAATGAAGCAACATACTCCAACGGAAACACCAACAGCGGAATGCCAAAAGGACAGTTAAAAAGGCCAATAGGCTATCCAAAATAAAATAATATAAGCGATACAAACACCCAAAGACAAACCATAACAAAAATAAACCGCGACAGAAGAACCGCCTTGGAACGGTCGGTGAAACGAATTCCACTGGGGGCTTAAATCTTTCTCTCCAAAGGGATTCTGCTCTAGAATAACAATGCAAGAGTCCACACTTGCAAAATTGCAAAGAATGCTGTTGAGTAGAATGTGTACGAGCTAATACCGCACCCTTCATTTTTTAATTATTGGCAAGCCCTCGTATAACTGGTATAGACGCCAGTAAGTACTTTGTCGTATTTGTGATTATACGATAGCGAACACTCTCTTTAAGTTATTGTGGCTTATATCAGTTTATATTTTACCCTTTGAGGTCGCAAACCTTCTAACCTTCCAGCACCAGTACATGAAACAATTCTTAAGGCTGTACTATTGTTCTATCCAAAAGACAGAGGCGTTTTAAGTGGCAAATCACAACCTGCTTATTATTCTTCTTTCTCTCTCTCTCTCTCTCTCTCTCTCTCTCTCTCTCTCTCTCTCTCTCACTCACTCTCTCTCTCTCTCTCTCTCTCTTAATATGCAGTTTGCGTACTCGCAGTTTGCGTACTCGTCATTTCAACTAGTTGTTGTTGGATTATATAACCTCGAACTTCAGAAGTGGTATATAGTGCCCATATATTTTGCAAGAGATGATAAGCTTAATCAAGGCTGCTTGTTTTTGAATCACGTTGATTTTTTCGTGTGTATGACGTGTTTTTATATATAAATGTAATTGAATGGAGGAAGTTGAAAATATATTATTTACAATACATCATTAGAATTAGCGGTATGAATGCAAAACAATAGCGATATAAACTACACTTTGATTTAGTACAGGGTAATGTCCTACCGCCTAAATTGCACCAAACACTGGATACATTAACGTAAATTCAAACATTGTGGTTTCGGACAATGGAAAATAAAGTTCACAAAGAAAAAGTTAGAACCATTTATGAAAACATGCACCAAAGCCTCCGTGAGAATTCACAGATTTGGCGCAATGATCACGAAAACACGCTTATATAAGTTTGACCTCCTTGAACCCCTCGTTTATATAGTAAAATAGGGGTTTACAGGAGTATATTTTTTTTTCTTATTTCTGCCTCGTCGAGGCTGTTCTAACGAGTACCCACAACCTAGAATAATATCATAATTTTTCACCTTAAAATTTCATTTTTTCGGCGGTAATATTTACAATGTATTTGAATAGGCGTGTTTTCGTAATGGAAGGCATGTACAAAGCAGAAACAAATAAATAAATAGCGTCATTTCCCTCATCTACAAATATGAATACAACCACCGTGATCCATTACTTGAGAACACGTTTGCCATTGTCATTTTGCGCAGAACAGCATGCAACAAACATTTTCCACATTCATAATTTGACACACTGTTATTTACCATGTCTAAAAACAAACGAGCTTATAAATAAAGAATTGTGTTTATTTAAGAAAAACCGACCAAATGTAAAGGTTCATTAACTAACTTATCGGAAAAGGTTTCGAACTCAAAATTTGCAAATCCCCAGCTGTGTATTTCGCTTGATATCTAATATCAATAAGTTGCATGGAAACGAGTATATTACTTTTATGTCAAACTATTTGTTTGTAACAATTATTGGATGATAAATTTACTGATCGACGCATTACGTTTGCATATATATCAGGGTCATGAAAACGAGTCGTTTCCTTTGTGTCAAATTATTTGTACGTAACATAATTATTGAATGATAAATTTACTGATCGACGAGTTACGTTTTCATATGCATCGGGGAGTGGATAATGTGACCCGTTTTCTTTCTTATCACTTTAGATCCCTGTATTGAATCGCCGTGCTCTAATGGCGGAACCTGTAAACTTGTAGACGACAGTAAAAAGAGAGGTGGATATGGGGGCATCCTTCTTAATAACTACTATTGTGTTTGTCCAACAGGCTATATCGGCAACAAATGCGAATTTAAAGGTACATTGTCATAAGTAAACAAACGTATTAGTCATAATGATATAAGGATTACACACCTTATTTTGATCGCCAGAAACTGACAACTGCCTTTCTTGAATCAGCGGAAGGGAGAGAATGGCCGTAGAAAAGATTTTATGATTAATCTCCACGAAAGAATTATGCCGACCCCGGCAGGTATCGAACCCGCGTCCTCCTAATCACCAGTCAGACGCGCATCCGACTGAGCTGCCGAGGCCGGCACGTTGTCATAAGTAAACAAACATATGTGACATAAGGATAACACACCGTGTATGATTTCATACCTTAACCCTTCACCTGCTGAATATTTATATATGCCACACCAACTACCGATTATCGACCAATCAGATTACTTTATGCAATTATTGCAACAAATTCACACTCTGAATGGCAAACAATAAAGATCCTGACCATCTGATCTGGATCTTTATTGTTTGGAACATAAGGCATATCCAGGCTCAGCAGGACAAGGGCTAAATTAAGGACTTTACATGAATAATACATGAGTTCGAATGCAAGATTCTATTCATCATATAACAATAAAAACGCATATTATTCACGATCTTTTGACAAAAATGTCAATATTCCGTCATAAGTAAACGCGACGTCGTTAATGTCGTCGTACATGTAACGTTAAGGGGCGTTTCTAACTAATTTGCATATTTAATCCACTAGTGGATTGCGGAAATGATTACATGGCGTTATTGCACTCTCACACGCTACGTTATATGATATAAATTGGCATTTCATCATGATTAGTTTTCCTCTTTTCTGCTTCCAAAACAAAAGTAGTGAGGTGAAGACAAGGATCAGGGATCGATACAAGTGCCCAACATCTCCTATCAGGGACATAAAAGGGAAAGACATACAAACATGAAACAACTAGATCCTAATATAAACATCAATAGCCGAAAGCCAAAAGTTCAGTTACTTTTCGATTAAATGGCCAATTGGCTATTCAAAATAAAAAGATATAAGCGATACACATATTCAAAGACGAACTCTTACAAAAAGTAACCGCGTGAGGAGATGTTTCTTGGAACGGTTACTGAAATGTATTTTCCGGTTGTGGTGTGGGTCTTAAATCGATATTACGCGGTCGTAATTTATGCCCATACGTCCTTCGCAATAGGCAAATAACTTGTGCAGTCGCATGTAGGCTTCCTAACTCATCGAAAATCTCAGAGAACACAAATATCAAACAACCACAGAGGTCAAACAACGTTGAAGACTAGAGAGCAATAAATGAATGAGATGCTGGAGCAAACGAAAACCAACTGTTAGACACCCATGATGCCGACCAGAGACAGTGAATCAGGAACCGAACATAATAACATAAACTTATATTTTCATTTCAAGAAGGCCTTTCTCTGGAAACGTCATATAATCTGAGGCCTGACACACCGGTTTGCAAAAAAGAGGGAAACAAAGTTACCAACCATAATTGGGTTAAACAACATGCATGCAGTGTGTGTGTGTGTGTGTGTGTGTGTGTGTGTGTGTGTGTGTGTGTGTGTGTGTGAATTCGGGTTTAACGTCGCTTTCAACAATTTTTCAATCATATCACGACGATGTCTGGTTGCGACAGGGAGCTCAATGCTCCCTTTATAGTGCTTCCTCACTGAAGTATCATGTCCCAGACACATAACACCTTACTGATAATCATTTTCTGATATCAATTTATTGAAATATATTGTACTAATAAGGGAGTTGAAGTCTAAGTGTTCTTTAGGTTTTGTCGCGACTAGTAAATAATTATTGAATTCTGCACTTACTTAGTTGGATATTTAATCTTTTATACCTCATGAACCTCTTGCTGTTACGATGAAATTGCTGTTTGGATCTACCGGGTCTTCATGGCGGTACCTGTTACCTTTAATACATAGAGGATCTTACATGAGTGTTCATGTATTATTGAATTTATTAAACGAGTTGAGGAAAAGGGATAAAATGCGAGGCTTTGCCGTACATTTATCCCTTTTCCTCAACTCGTTTAATAAATTCAATAATACATGAGCACAAATGCAAGATTCTATTTATCATATGATATTTAAAACGCTTTTTATTCACGATTGGTTACAAAAATGTCAATATTCTGCCGTTAGAAAATGCGACGTCGTTAAGGACGTCGTACATGTAACGTTACGGGACGTATCTAGCTAATTTGCATATATAATACACTAGTGGATTATCGAAAATAATACATGGCGTTATTACACTCTCAGACGCGACGTCATATGATAAAACAATATAAAATATGTTTTACCTCAACAGATATTATTGCGAATGCTCACCTAATTACATCGCTATTTTGTCATAACGATAACAAAAGATTAACTCTTATCTTGCTGTTCACGACAATCCCAACTTTGCAAGCAGTGTAGATCTATATCAGAAGCCATCTGATCCGGATCTACAATGTTTGGCATTTAGGTTATAAATTTGTAGCAATAAATTTAATCAAGTAATTTGATTGATTGATAGACAGAAACGGGTGTGGCTTAAATGAATATTCAGCAAGATAAAGTGTTAAGATAGCACACTCATGAACAAAGTGCTGTATTTTATATCGCCTGATTCGATATGCTTCATAAAAATCTTTCATCATATTTTTTGTTTCTTTTGCAAATATTTTGTATACTCGTTAAGGCCTCGTACAAGAGGCATTTTAGCGAGTCTATAATCTAGATGACAGAGCAAGCATAAGAAAAGATATAATATATCCTTGTGTAAAACTGTATGACAATGCTACTTCTTTTTAGAGCCGTGTTTGGACTCGCCTTGTATGAATGGTGGTACCTGTAACTCAAAAGGAAGCGGCACGAGCTACACATGCGAATGTATGTCTGGCTTCACCGGCAGCCATTGTGAAACTACTGAAGGTACGTTACAATAGTGTACTCTTACGAGTAAAATTAATGTTCTCTACAACGTCGGTAATATGAAAAATAGAAGTGAATGCAATGGTCAGAATCAATACAATTAACTCACACCACCCATCAGAGACACCAAAGAGAAATAAGCACGAACATGAAATATCGAGACCCAAATGGAAACATCACTAGCGGAAAGTCAAATGGCCAGCTTCGTTCACTCAAAACGGCCAACTGGCTATCCAAATCAAAAACACATAAGCGATAAAACATTCAGAGACAAACGATAAGAAAAATAAACCGCGATAGATGAACCGCCTTGGAACAGTAGTGAGAAGTTTTCATTGGGCGGGGTGAGGCTTAAATCGATTTTATTTGAAATTGGCGTGAGACAGGTGGGACCGTATTCTTATCAATGTTACAACCATTCCTTGTGTTTCCATTTGAATCATTTGAGTCTGTTTTGTGGTTTTGCAGTATGTTTCCTTGGGCTTTCGTTGCGGATCATTACAGGGTCACTGATGAGGCTTTATTAGCCGAAACTACGTAGTATGACCCATCTTCTTTCTTATGAATGTTTTCATTGCTCTTAAAGGAACTCATTTTTGATTTTTATTTGCCTTCACTGCAGCTGGTGTTGTGCCGTGTGGCGGCCGTAAAACGTCTCCCCGTACATCAACCATAGTGCAGTTTATATTTTACTTTTGGTCCTTTGAGACCAGCGTGAATATTCTGAGAAATCAGAAATAAATTATTGGTTTAGACTCATATTCTAGACCGGTTTTTAATTATTTGGACCCCATTTTGATTTATATCAGTCTTTGAATCGACTGCCTGTTTGAAAGTCGCAAATTTGCAGTATGTTTCCTCTGGCTTTCGTTGCCGGATCATTACAGGGTCACTGATGAGGCTTTATTGGCCGAAACTACGTAGTATGACCCATCTTCTTTCTTATGAATTTTTTCATTGCTCTTAACGGAACTCATTTTTGATTTTTATTTAAGGTCAAGACAACAGCTTAGGTTATGTTTGTCAAGTCAGAAACTTTATAGATCATTCCGATATTAACTGACAACTGCCGGTAGGTCAACGGCCGAGTCCTGAAGTAAACGTCCATATCAAGCAGTCTCCCAAGAAGTTGTCATAAGAAAAATTCAATATATTATGTGAGCCCCGCCAAGCGAATTTGTGTCTTCGAGCAATCCGTCATGACAAATTTTAACTGCGCATGCCCAGCCATTCAGAGGGGCCAGGGATATGGCTTTCTGTCTGAAGGTTCCTCTTGATTCACTGCTTGTATGAGCGAGCAGCGAAGGTTCTGGTGAGAATGCGCGGATGCGCATGCTCGCCTGAACCTTCACTGCTCGCATAGGCGATAAGTACCAAAATCGCTTGACGGGGCCCATATACGAGTAGTAGAAGAAACGTCACTAGCAAGCACAAAACCCCTTGCCCTCTGAAGCCACCTGCAAGCACAAAAACCCATGGTCCTCCTGAATCCAAAACAATAGAACGCTGCGGCACTGAAAGTTACAAAGCATCTACACACCGACCCAAAGCACTTGAATGAAGAAAAAAGAAACCACAACTATACCCTTTTAATGTCCACGTTACTGTAAATTAACTTTGGAACGCCTGAATTATGAAAGAGATAAGATAGTTATGTAATATGTGGTCCCAGTAAAATAAAAGTATGGTGTTTATACAAATTAGACTCGAATTAGGCGATTCCTAGGTGTACAAATAACATCTTGTTTAGTTAAAAAAGAACTCCCTTATTTAGCCTTAAATAATTAAATATTTGAAGGTATTGGACAAAAACGACCTCTCTCGAGACTGAAGGGGGAGCTCGTTTTAGCTATGATGAACGAAACATCAATTTTCGCTGCCACTGTGTAACTGCATAGTGTCATAGATCATAGCTACCTCGGCATGAGACAACCTTGCTTGTACAAAGGTTAGTGTTTCCGTTGGAGTATGTTGCTTCATGTTTGTGTTTCTTACCCTTTGGTGTCTCTGATTTGAGCTGTGGGTTAATTGTATAGATTCCTGATTCCTGATCAAAAACAACCATTAGGGAAAGCATGTCCGTGTGAAATAATGGCGTCAAACATGGTGTCAGAAGCGACAAATTTTGGGAGAAAATGATAACATCTTTCTTATTTCTCTTTAAGTTATTGTGGCTTCATCACTGCCAGAGTCGAATGTTGATGTATAATAATGAGACACTAAATCCATATATCCGTTTATATTTTACTCTTTGAGGTCGCAAACCTTCTAACCTTCCAGCACCAGTAAATGAAACAATTCTTAAGGCAGTACAATTGTTTTATCAAAAAGGCAGGGCGCGTTAAGTGGCAAATCACAACCTGCTTCTTCTTCTCTCTCTCTCTCTCTCTCTCTCTCTCTCTCTCTCTCCTCTCTCTCTCTCTCTCTCTCTCTCTCTCTCTCTCTCTCTCTCTCTCTCTCTCTCTCTCTTAATATACAGTCAGTTTGCGAACCCGTCATTTCAACCAGTTATTGTTGGATTTTTATAACTTCCGAACTAAAGAAGTGGTATATAGTGCCCATATATATTGCAAGAGATGATAAGCTTAATCAAGGCTGCTTGTTTTTGAATCACGTTGATTTTTTCTTGTGTATGACGTGTTTTAATATACAAATGTAATTGAATGGAGGAAGTTGAAAAATTAGTATTTACAATACATCATTAGAATTAGCGGTATGTATGCAAAACAATAACGTTCTAAACTACACTTTGATTTAGTACAGGGTAAGTCCCAGGGCCTAAAGTGCAGCAAACACTGGATACATTAACGTAAATTCAAACAGTGTGGTTTCGGACAATGGAAAATAAAGTACACAGAGAAAAAGTCAGAACCATTTATGAAAACATGCACCAAACCCGCCGTGAGAATACACAGATTTGGCGAAATGATCAAGAAAACACGCTTATATAAGTTGGACCCCCTTGAACCCCTCGTTTATATAGCAAACTTGGGGTTTACAGGGGTAAACATTTCTTTCTTATTTCTGCTCAAAAACATAGATTGTGGGTATTCGATTGAACCGCCTCGTCGAGGCTGTTCAAACGAGTACTCACAACCTATATATTTACCAGAAATAAGAATAATATCATAATTTTTCATCTTAAAATTTCATTTTTTCGGCGTTGAATAGGTGTGTTTTCGTAATGGAAGGCATGTACAAAGCAGAAACAAATAATAAATACAGAGCATGATATATGCATCATTTCCCTCATGTACAGATCTGAATACAACCACCGTGACCCATTACTTGAGAACACTTTTCATTCATAAATGACACAATGTTATTTACCATGTCTAAAGAGCTAAAAACAAACGAACTTATGAAGAATTGTGTTTATTTAAGAAAAACGGACCAAATGTAAAGGTTCATGAACCTGATTTATCGGAAAAGGTTTCGAACTCAAAATTTGCAAATCCCCAGCTGTGTATTCCGCTTGATATCTAATATCGATAAGTTGCATGGAAACGAGTCGATTACTTTTATGCCAAACTATTTGTTGGTATCATAATTCGTTAATGATAATTCTAACATGACGTTAACGTTTTTTCCCATTGAACCCAGTGGAAACGTCAGCGTTTGCAAATATGCGATAATTCACGTCGTCAACGTGGTGCGTGCAATTTGGCGTCATCGTGACGTTGCATGTAAACATTTCCTTCTGTCGACATCCGCTGCAAAATAGTCCCCAAAATAACGCTTTGTTACTACTGTATTTCAGTTTAGCATCATGTTAGAATCGAAATAATTTCCACGCACCCGGTGTGTTATCGTGATTAACACACGGTGTTGTCGGGCAGATGCGAATATTAATTCACTCCGGCTTCGCCGTCGTGAATTAATATTTCGCAATCTGCCCTCCAACACCGTGTGTTAATCACGATAACACACGGTACGTGGAGATTATTTCTTAAATTTACTGATCGACGCGTTACGTTTGCATATGTATCAGGGAGTGGATAATGTGACCCGTTTCCTTTTATTATCATTTTAGATCCCTGTATTGAATCGCCGTGCTTAAATGGCGGAATCTGTAAACTTGTAGACGACAGTAAAAAGAGAGGTGGATATGGGGACATCCTTCTTAATAACTACTATTGTATTTGTCCAACAGGCTATTTCGGCAACAAATGTGAAACTAAAGGTACATTGTCATAAGTTTTGTTTGATTGTTTGTATTGGACTTTAACAGTCCAGTCAACACCTTTTTTGTGTCGGTCAGTTTATCCTATCTACACATTTCCTGGACAGGTTTGTACGTAAGTTGTTAACCAGTACAGTGCACAGTCTTTCGCCAGAAGCTGACAACTGCCTTTCTTGAATCAGCGGAAGGGATGGAATGGCCGTAGAAAAGATTTCATGATCAATCTCCACGAAAGAATTTTGCCGACCCCGGCATGTATCGAACCCGCGTCCTCCTGATCACCAGTCAGACGCGCATCCGACTGAGCTGCCGAGGATTTTTTCGGAGTTATTGTTGCAGGGATATTTATTTGAGCATAATCTCTAATGAACACAACGTAAACCAAGATTGAGGACTATGGCCTTGACCTAAAGCACGACAGAATCCAAAGGCGTGGACTATAGCCATGTAAAAATCGATTTAAGCCCAGAACCCCCTTCCTACCAACATCCTGTGGAATAATATTACTGACGGTTCAAGGGCGTTTCTTCTGTCGTGTTTTTTTTCTAGTTATAGTTTTTCTTTATATGTATTTATCATATGACGTCGCGTCTGAGAGTGTAATAACGCCATGTAATATTTTCGATAATCCACTAGTGGATTAAATATGCAAATAAGCTACATACGTCCCGTAACGTTACATGTACGACGTCCTTAACGACGTCGCGTTTACTAATGGCGGAATATTATTATTTTTGTAAACAATCGTGAATGAAATGCTTTTTAAATGTCAGATTATAAATAGAATCTTGCATTCGTGCTCATGTATTATTGAATTTATTAGACTCGTTGAGGAAAAGAGATAAAATGCTCGGCAAAGCCTCGCATTTTATCCCTTTTCCTCAACTCGTTTAATAAATTCAATAATACATGAGCACTCATGCAAGATCCTCTATATAGTTTTTCTTTATATATGTGTGTATTGCTTATATCATTATTGTATTTCGAAAAGTCGCTTGGTCATGTTGTTGGAAAATATCTGTCCTTTTGGCTTTTCGCCTGTGATGTTTTCATTACGGTTTAGTTTCAGTCGAACTTCGATGGCTCGAACCCCTTTGGGACCATGAAAATTTATTCGAGACAGGGGTTGTTCGAGTCACTGAGGGTTATTGCCGCGAGACATAACGAGATACTTTTGAACATATTTTCGATGTTATATAATGAAAATGTATGCTGTGTGTACTCATTAGAATCGCCTCACCGCGGCGATTATAATGAGTACACACAGCATACATTTGCAAGATAAAAGACTGAAATCTCCTTTATTATTCCCCACCATTTCTTATCTTGAGGATTTCCCTAGGGGCTCAAGTAAGAGTTCGACTCATCCATGGTAAACGAACCATCGGTTTTCGAGACATCGAAGTTCTACTGTATTTCTTGTTCGTGATTTATTCCTTTACTGACTCTGATGGGAGGTGATGGGTATTTGTATCGATTCCTCATAATTATTTCACTTCTTTATTGCTGCTACCCTCTCCTTAAAGTTCATTAGGAAAAAGGTATGAAGTACATTAAATTCATTAAGACATTGATTCAAGAAATCAGAGGGCGCAAACCGCATCAAGTCATCTGTATTAGTTTCCAAGATATTACAATTTGAAGTGAGAAATATTTCGTTGGAACACAGCAGCTCCAGACTGCCTCACGGGGTATTCTATTATGTAATAGATTCATATTATGTTTATATATATATATTTCAAATATGAAATATCTTGTGCTTTATAGTCCTCAGGAACCTAAAAATATTATATATATTTGAATTATTGAATAGAAAAGGCAATGATCAGGAATCGACACAATTAATATACAGCTCCCATCAGAGACATCAAAGGGAAAGAAGCACAAAAAGGGGGAAACGGCAGAGATAAGTGCTTTAGATCTGTTTTTCATATTGCTTTGCCTTCATGGCGGTACCTGTTACCTACTAAATCCTAAATAAAATACTTTATCATATGACCTCGAGTCTGAGTAAGTAATAACGCCATGTAATATATTCGATATTTCTACTAGTGGATTAAATATGCAAATTAGTTTCTTTGTAACGATGTTGCGTTTACTAATGGCTGAAAATTGGCGTTTTTGTAAATCAATCGTGAATAAAATGTGTTTACCTGTCATATGATAAATAAAATCGTGCCTTCGTGCTCATGTGTTATTGAATTCATTAAACTAGTTGAGGAAAAGGCACAAACTGCTCGGAAAGCCTCGTATTTTGTCCATTTTTCCGCAACTCGTTTCGTAGATTCAATATTACATGAACACTCATGATCCTCTCTGTCAATCAGACTACATCGGCCACAACCGTGAAACTGAAGTTTAGTTAGGAATTTGAAGCTTCGTGTTTGTGGCGTTCCCTAGATCTTTATTTTATATTTTTAATATGAAGACAAGAATTCTTTTTTGCAGATCCGTGTTACAATTCGCCATGTCTTAATGGCGGTACCTGTCGATGAGGGTAACTCAAAATTTGCAAATCCCCAGCTGTGTATTTCGCTTGATATCTAATATCAATAAGTTGCATGGAAACGAGTTGATTTCTTTATGTCAAACTATTTGTTGGTAACATAATTCTTGAATGATAAATTTACCGATCGCCGCGTTACGTTTGCATATGTATCAGGGACATGAAAACGAGTCGTTTACCTTTGTGTCAAATTATTTGTACGTAACTTAATTATTGAATGATACATTTACTGATCGACGAGTTACGTTTGCATATGCACCAGGGAGTGGATAATGTGACCCGTTTTCTTTCTTATCATTTTAGATCCCTGTATTGAATCGCCATGCTTTAATGGCGGAACGTGTCAATATGTAGACAACAGTAAAAAGAGAGGTGGATATGATGGATATGGTGGATATGGGGGCACCATTCTTAATAACTACTATTGTATTTGTCCAACAGGCTATATCGGCAACAAATGTGAAACTAAAGGTACGTTGTCATAAGTTTTGTTTGTTTGATTGTATTGGAGTTTAACGGCACAGTCAACACTTTTTTGAGTCGGTCAGTTTACCTATCTACACATTTCCTTGACAGGCTTATACGTAAGCTGTTAACCAGTACATTGCACATTCTTTCGCCAGAAACTGACAACTGCCTTTCTTGAATCATCGGAAGGGAGAGAATGGCCGTAGAAAAGATTTCATGATCAATCTCCACAAAAGAATTTTGCCGACCCGGCATGTATCGAACCCGCGTCCTCCTGATCACCAGTCAGACGCGCATCCGACTGAGCTGCCGAGGCCGGCACGTTGTCATAAGTAAAACAAACATATGTGACATAAGGATAACACACCGTGTATGATTTTATACCTTAACCCTTCACCTGCTGAATATTTATATATGCCACACCAACAACCGATTATCAACCAATCAGATTACTTGAAACAAATTATTGCAACAAATTCACAATCTGAATGGCAAACAATGTAGATCTTGACCTTCTGATCTGGATCATCATTGTTTGGAACAAAAGGCATATCCGGGCTCAGCAGGACAATGGCTAAATAAAGGACTTTGCATGAATATTACATGAGTACGAATGCAAGATTCTATTCATCATATATTAAAAAACGCATATTATTCACGATCTTTTGACAAAAATGTCAAGATTCCGTCATAAGTAAACGCGACATCTTTAATGACGTCGTAAATGTAACGATAAGGGGCGTGTCGTACTTATGTGCATATCTAATCCACTAATGGATTGCGAAATTGATTACATTGCGTTATTACATTCTCACACTCGACGTCATTTGATACAAATTTGCATTTTATCATGATTTGTTTTCCTCTTCAAAATATTTTGATGACCGCCGCAACCGTCTCAATGAGACTGCTCCAACCGCCATTCACAATCAATGCATCGAAGCCAAAAAAACAACAAGAAAAAAATATATGTATATATATATTTTGCCCACTATGCCACAAATTTTACTTTCTATGGCGTTGGGGTCTCCAGGGTGTTACTATACTGGCCTGTAATGCAACAATTGAATGGCTGGTCACAAGCAATGTTTTACGTGTTATTTTAATAACATAACAGTACAAAAAACACGCCTTTAGTGTACTATAAAGCTGCATGATTATCATGCAAGATAGATTTATGAATTAATTTACGATAAGTAAGTCTATAGCATTGTGATCAGTGTTGGCCCCGCCATACCACAATCAGATGAATAGCAACCGGAAACCAACCTGATATTATTACTATACATATCTACACCTAATATGCTATTCAGCAGCACCTAACTCTTCGCCATACCATCATAACAAACTACATTGAAAATGTGACCGCCGAAAAAAAAAACTTATGATATTTTCTATCCCCGCCCAAAACATAGACCGCCGGTGCCCCCTAGAACGGCTTCATTGAGGCAGTTATACTGAAAATCCACGCTTCATATCTCGGGGCAGAGACAAGACAAATAAGATTTTATTACATCGATCTCAACCAGAAATAAGTTATGCTGTTTTTTTCTGTTTTTTAATTATTGACATGCCTTCGTATAACTGGTATAGACGCCAGTAAGTAATTTGTCGTATTTGCGCTTATACGATAGCGAGCACTCTCAAAATCACAACCTGCTTCTTCTCTCTCTCTCTCTCTCTCTCTGTCTCTCTCTCTCTCTCTGTCTCTCTCTCTCTCTCTCTCTCTCTCTCTCTCTCTCTCTCTCTCTCTCTCTCTTAATATGCAGTTTGCGTACTCGTCATCTCAACTAGTTATTGTTGGATTTTATAACTTCCGAACTTCAGAAATGGTATATAGTGCCCATATATATTGCAAGAGATGATAAGCTTAATCAAGGCTGCTTGTTTCTGAATCACGTTGATTTTTTTCTTGTGTATGACGTGTTTTTAATATATAAATGTAATTAAATGGAGGAAGTTGAAAATATAGTATTTACAATACATCATTAGAATTAGCGGTATAATGCAAAACAATAACGATATAAACTACACTTTGATTTAGTACAGGGTAATGTCCTAGGGCCTAAAGTGCAGCAAACACTGGATAAATTAACGTAAATTCAAACATTGTGGTTTCGGACAATGGAAAAAAAAGTTCACAGAGAAAAAGTCAGAACCATTTAAAAAACATCCTCCAAAGCCGCCGTGAGAATACACAGATTTGGCACAATAATCACGAAAACACGCTTATATAAGTTTTACCCCTTGAATCCCTCGTTTATATAATAAAACTGGGGTTTACAAGGGTAAACCTTATTTTTCTTATTTCTGCTCAAAAACATAGCTCGACGAGGGTGTTCTAGCGAGTACCCACAATCTATATTTTGACCAGAAATAAGAATGATATCAACATTTTTTATCTGAAAATTTCATTTTTTCGGCGGTAATATTTACAATATATTTGAATAGGCGTGTTTTCGTAATGGAAGGCATGTACAAAGCAGAAACAAATAAATAAATACAGAGCTTGATATATGCATAAGTTCCCTCATCTACAGATCTGCATACAACCACCGTGATCCATTATTTTAAAACACGTTTGCCATTGTCATTTTGCACAGAACAGCATGCAACAAACATTTCCCACATTCATAATTTGACACACTGTTATTTACCATGTCTAAAAACAAACGAGCTTATAAAGAATTGTGTTTATTTACGAAAAACGGACCAAATGTAAAGGTTCATGAACTAACTTATCGGAAAAGGTTTCGAACTCAAAATTTGCAAATCCCGAGCTGTGTATTTCGCTTGATATCTAAAATCAATAGCTGTATATTTCGCTTGATATCTAATATTTATAGCTGTGTATTTCGCTTGATATCTAATATCAATAAGTTGCATGGAAACGAGTCGATTACTTTTATGTCAAACTATTTTTTGGTAACATAATTCTTGAATAATAAATTTACTGATCGACTCGTTACGATTGCATATGTATCAGGGACATGAAAACGAGCTGTTTACCTCTATGTCAAATTATTTGTACGTAACATAATTATTGAATTATAAATTTACTGATCGACGAATTACGTTTGCATAAGCATCAGGGAGTGGATAATGGGACCCGTTTTCTTTCTTATCATTTTAGATCCCTGTATTAAATCGCCGTGCTTTAATGGCGGAACCTGTCAATTTATAGAATACAGTAACAAGAGAGGTGGATATGGGGGCATCCTTCTTCATAACTACTACTTTTGCGTTTGTCCAACAGGCTATTTCGGCAAAAACTGTGAAACTAAAGGCACGTTGTCATAAGTTTTGTTTGTTTGTTTGTATTGGAGTTTAACGGCCCAGTCAACATTATTTTTGAGTCGGTCAGATTACCTATCTACACATTTCCTAGACAGGCTTATTTTGTGGGAAAGTAACTGTCCATATGGCCTTCCTTTGTGTAGGTTTCCATTATGGTCTGGTCGCTTAATGTTTGTATTTCTTTCCCTTTGGTGTCTTTTATGGATGGAGTAAGTTAATTGTATCAATTCCTGATCTTTGTTTTACTTCTACTTTTTATACGTAAGCTGTTAACCAGTACAGTGCACATTCGTTCGCCAGAAACTGACAAATGCCTTTTTTGAATCAGTGGAAGGGAGAGAATGCCCGTAGAAAAGATTTCATGATCAATCTCCACGAAATAATTTTACCGACCCGGCATGTATCGAATTCGCGTCCTTCTGATCACCAGTCAGACGCGCATCCGACTGAGCTGCCGAGGCCGGCACGTTGTCATTAGTAAACAAACATATGTGACGTAAGGATAACACACCGTGTATAATTTTATACCTTAACCCTTCACCTGCTGAATATTTATATATGCCACACCAACAACCGATTATCAATCAATCAGATTACTTGATGCAAATTATTGCAACCAATTCACAATCTGAATCTGATCTGGATCTTCATTGTTTGGAACATAAGGCATATCCGGGCTCAGCAGGACAATGACTAAATAAAGGACTTTACATGAATATTACATGAGTACGAATGCAAGATTCTATTCATCATATAACAAAAAACGCATATTATTCACGATCTTTTGACAAAAATGTCAAGATTCCGTCATAAGTAAACGCGACGTCGTTAATGTCGTCGTGTATGTAACGTTAAGGGGCCTTTCTAACTAATTTGCATATTTAATCCACTAGTGGATTGCGGAATTGATTACATGGCGTTATTACACTCTCACATGCGACGTCATATGATACAAATTTGCATTTTATCAAGATTTGTTTTCCTCTTTTCTGCTGCCAAAAAAAAAGAAGTGAGGTGAAGACAATGATCAGGGATTGATACAATTGACCAACATCTCCTATCATGGACATAAAAGGGAACGAAATACAAACATGAAACAACTAGATCCTAATCGAAACATCAATAGCCGAAAGCCAAAAGTTCAGTTACTTTTCGATTAAATGGCCAATTGGCTATTCAAAATAAAAAAGATATAAGCGATGCACATATCAAAGACGTACTATTACAAAAAGTAACCGCGAGAGGAGATGTTTCTTGGAGCGGTTACTGAAATGTATTTTCCGGCTGTGGTGTGGGTCTTAAATCGATATTATGCGGTCGTAATTTATGCCCATACGTCCTTCGCAATAGGCAAATAATGTGTGCAGTCGCATGTAGGCTTCCTAACTCATCGAAAATCTCCGAGAACACAAATTTCAAACAACCACAGAGGCCAAACAACGTTGAAGACTAGAGAACAATAAATGAATGAGATGCTGGAGCAAACGAAAACCAACTGTTAGACTCCCATAATGCCGACCAGAGACAGTGAATCAGGAACCGAACATAATAACATAAACTTATATTTTCATTTCAAGAAGGCCTTTCTCTGGAAACGTCATATAATCTGAGGCCTGACACACCGGCTTGCAAAAAAAGAGGGAACAAAGTTACCAACCATAATTGGGTTAAACAACATGCATGCAGTGTGTGTGTGTGTGTGTGTGTGTGTGTGTGTGTGTGTGTGTGTGTGTGTGTGTGTGTGTGTGTTTGTGAATTCGGGTTCATCGGAGTCTAACTGTTGGTTTTCATTTGCTCCAGCATTTCAGTGGTTTCTTGCTGTCGAGTCCTCACCGTTGTCTCACCTCTGTGGTTCTTTGATTTTTGTGTTCACGGAGATGTTGCACTGATGAGTTAGGAGGCCTTCATGCGGACTGAACTAATTATTTGTCTAAATCGCGACGGAAGTAAGGGCGAGGATTGTGGCCACGTAAAATCGATTTAAGCCCCCCAGTGGAAAGCTTCCACTGACCGTTCCAAGGCGGCTCTTCTGTGGCGATTTATTTATGTTGTTGTTTGTTACTTACTGTGTGTATCACTTGTGTCTTTTGGTTTTGGATGGCCATATGGCCATTTTGTGGGAAAGTAACTGTCCTTATGGCCTTCCTTTGTTTAGGTTTCCATTATGGTCTGGTCGCTTAATGTTTGTATTTCTTTCCCTTTGGTGTCATTTATGGGTGGAGTAAGTTAATTGTATCAATTCCTGATCTTTGTTTTACTTCTACTTTAATGTCGCTTTCAACAATTTTTCAATCATATCACGACGGTGTCTGGTTGCGACAGGGAGCTCAATGCTCACTTTATAGTGCTGCCTCACTGATGTATCATGTCCCAGACACATAACACCTTACTGATAATCATAATCTGATCCGAATCTACAATGTTTGGCATTCAGTTTATAAATTTGTAGCAATAAATTACATCAAGTAATTTGATTGATTGATAGAAAGAAACTGGTGTGGCTTAAATGAATATTCAGCAAGATAAAGTGTTAAGATAGCACACTCATGAACAAAGTGCTGTATTTTATATCGCCTGATCCGATATGCTTCATAAAAATCTTTCATCATATTTTTTGTTTTTTTTTGCAAATATTTTGTATACTCGTTAAGGCCTCGTACATGAGGCATTTTAGCGAGTCTATAATATAGATGACAGAGCAAGCATAAGAAAAGATATAATATATCCTTGTGTAAAACTGTATGACAATGCTACTTCTTTTTAGAGCCGTGTTTGGACTCGCCTTGTATGAATGGTGGTACCTGTAACTCAATAGGAAGCGGCACGAGCTACACATGCGAATGTATGTCTGGCTTCACCGGCAGCCATTGTGAAACTACTGAAGGTACGTTACAATAGTGTACTCTTACGAGTAAAATTAATGTTCTCTACAGTGTCTGTAATATGAAAAATAGAAGTGAATGCAATGGTCAGAACCAATACAATTAACCCACACCACCCATCAAAGACACCAAAGAGAAATAAGCACGAACATGAAATATTTAGACCCAAATGGAAACATCACTAGCGGAAAGTCAAATGGCCAGCTTCGTTCACTCAAAACTGCCAACTGGCTATCCAAATCAAAAACACATAAGCGATAAAACATTCAGAGACAAACGATAAGAAAAATAAACCGCGATAGATGAACCACCTTGGAACAGTCAGTGAGAAGTTTTCACTGCGCGGGGTGAGGCTTAAATCGATTTTATTTGAAATTGGCGTGAGACAGGTGGGACCGTATTCTTATCAATGTTACAAATTTTCCTTGTGTTCCATTTGAAATCATTTTAGTCTGTTTTGTGGTTTTAAGGTCAAGACAACAGCTTAGGTTATGTTTGTCGAGTCAGCAACTTTATAGATCACCCCGATATTAACTGACAACTGCCGGTAGGTCAACGGCCGAGTCCTGAAGTAAACGTCCATATCAAGCAGTCTCCCAAGAAGTTGCCATAAGAAAAAATCAATATATTATGTGAGCCCCGCCAAGCGAATTTGTGTCTTCGAGCATTCCGTCATGACAAATTTTAACTGCGCATGCCCAGCCATTCAGAGGGGCCAGGGATATGGCTTTCTGTACGAAGGTTCCTCTTGATTCACTGCTTGTATGAGCGAGCAGCGAAGGTTCTGACGAGACTGCGCGGATGCGCAGGCTCGCCTGAACCTTCACTGCTCGCATAGGCGATAAGTACCACAATCGCTTGACGGGGACCATATAGTAGAAGAAACGTCACCAGCAAGCACAAAACCCATTGCCCTCTGAAGCCACCTGAAAGCACAAAAACCCATGGTCCTCCTGAATCCAAAACAATAGAACTCTGCGGCACTGAAAGTTACAAAGCATCTATATACCGACCCAAAGCACTCGAATGAAGAAAAAAGAAACCACAGCTATACCCTGTTAATGTCCACGTTACTGTAAATTAACTTTGGAACCGCCTGAATTATGAAAGAGATAAGATAGTAATGTAATATGTGGTCCCAGTAAAATAAAAGTATGGTGTTTATACAAATTAGACTCGAATTTAGCGATTCCTAGGTGTACAAATAACATCTTGTTTACTTAAAAAAGAACTCCCTTATTTAGCCTTAAATAATTAAATATTTGAAGGTATTGGACAAAAACGACCTCTCTCGAGACTGAAGTGGGGGCTCGTTTTAGCTATGATGAACGAAACATCAATTTTCGCTGCAGCTGTGTAACTGCATACTCTCATAGATCATAGCTACCTCGGCATGAGACACCTTGCTTGTTCAAAGGTTACCTTTAGAGACAAACGTAACATAAACCAGAGTCGTGGTTTATCGGAGACGTTTCACAAGCAGTTTGCAATTTGTAGATTGCAGGAGTCTCGCTCACTCACTCATGAAGTATAATGAGTAAGGAAATTTCATGAACTGGTCGAATTAGAACCGAGAGGCTATCCAATACATCAATGGAAAGATGGACAAACGCGTCTTTACCCACAACAATATCATAGGCGACAAGCCGAGTTAAGAGCTCTTTCCGAAACAGATGGAAAATCAGTTACTGTTACTGAACTAAAGAATTTGGACTTACAGAAGTGTTAGAATGCAACGTTACAAAATTTAACAACGCCGAACATGAAACAAATGAAGTTGCAACGAAACTACCGTTTAGGGTCGGCCAGTAACAATTACCTGGGTTAAAACTGGGTTTAAACACATTTTAGTTGGCTGTTCCGGTCTCAAAATAGAAGTGAAGGCTATGTCTGTCTTTAGAGTTTGAAGCCAGAGAAAATAGAAAGAAAGGGTAGTAAAAAGTCTACGGAACTGTAAACCACCATTGTAAATGAACGGAAGAAAAGAAAGATTCAAACCGGTCCTGCTCACTTACAAAAAAAAAGCGAGAGATCGACAATATTAAATTTTTTATACCACCATAACTTATAATACTAAGGTGTTGATTGAGACTATGTTTGGATGCACAGACTGACCATCAACGTTGCTATTTGCAAACGGCAAAGCACGTTTTCTCATGACCTCACTCAAATATTATATTTTAACTTTGAACTTATGTTCTGCTTAGGGGCACAAGTTGGGGTCATAGGGTTTCATAAACACCGGCTCTAGTTTTTTTCATGCCATCACGCTAACAGGTCCGTGAATTGAACACACCCTTAAACCCCACTTTATATAGAGAAAACAAAGGTTTACATGGTTATACATTATTTTCCTTATTTCTGCTCCGAGACAACCTATGTTTTCAGTAAAAATAAGACAAATATTACTGATTTTCATCAGAAAAGTAGCCATTTTGGAGATGTGAAAAAATGCACTACGTGGCACGGCTGTGTTATCGTAATGTGTGGATTAGAGTTTACTGTGTCTACAACACTCCACCTGCAGTAGTTTACACAAAGTAATATGTTCATTTGGCGTAACCTTGCCAAGGCGGTGCTTCTGTTGTGTGTGTGTGTGTGTGTGTGTGTGTGTGTGTGTGTGTGTGTGTGTGTGTGTGTGTGTGTGTGTGTGTGTGTGTGTGTGTGTGTGTGTGTGTGTGTGTGTGTGTGTGTGTGAATTCGGGTTTAACGTCGCTTTCAACAATTTTTCAGTCATATCACGACGGTGTCTGGTTGCGACAAGGAGCTCAATGCTCACTTTTATAGTGCTGCCTCACTGAAGTATCATGTCACATTATCCTGACACTGGATCGACCAGTCCTAGCTCTTCCCCATAAATCTGAGGGTTAAGCGAGGAGCAGCTAGTACCGTTTTTTTAACGACTTTGGTATGGCGTGGCCCGGGATCGAACCCGTGAACTCCCGTTCCCCGGAGCGGACACTCTACCAACTGAGCTTTCGGGACCGCAGTTTATCATTACGATAACACACCCGAGCGACTTAGTGCATTTTTCACATCTCCATATTGGCTACTTTTCTGATGTAAATATGTTCTAGAAAGGGTTATCCTTTGGAAGCAAGGAATACACCACAGAACGGGAAAATATGGAGTGTACATGTTTTCTGGGCCAGACTATCGAGTTTCGGCCATTTAGGCCTCATCAGTGACCCTTAAATATTTTCAAAATTCCACAATGGAATCAATGATCCGAAAGGACAAGAAAATATAAACTACACTATGATAAATCCGTGATATTTTTCTTATTTGTACTGAAATATACGTTGTGGGTGCTCGTTAGAACCGGCTGAATCGTAAGAACTGCCTATGCCTTGGAGTAGAAAAAAGAAAAAAATATGTATATGTTACATGTGGGTTTACGGCGTCCCGCAAACCCCCATGCTGACAAGACAACCGAGCGTGATCTCTGACAGGTGTACGGGCAGCTGTGGGGTAAGGCATTTTTGTAAACAAATCGTGAATAAAATTCGTTTTAAATGTCATATGATAAATAGAATCTTGCATTCGTGCTCATGTATTATTGAATTTATTAAACTCGTTGAGAAAAAGGGATAAAATGCTCGGCAAAGCCTCTCATTTTAACCATTTTCCTCAACTCGTTTAATAAATTCAATAATACATGAACACTCATGTAAGTTCCTCTATGTATTGCTTATATCATTTTTGTATTTCGAAAAGTCGCTTGGTCATTTTGTTGGAAAATATCTGTCCTTTTGGCTTTTCGCCTGTGATGTTTTTATTAGGGTTTAGTTATTTCGTGTTCGTGATTTATCCCTTAACTGACTCTGATGGGAGGTGATGGGTATTTGTATCGATTCCTAATAACTATTTCATTTCTTTATTGCTGCTACCAGCTCTTTAAAGTTCATTAGAAAAAGGTATAAAAATCCATTAAATTTATTAAGACATTGATTCAAGAAATCAGAGGGCGAAAACCGCATCAAGTCATCTGTATTAGTTTCCAAGATATTGTATTTTGAAGTGAGAATATTTCGAGGGAACACAGCAACTTCAGACTGCCTCAAGAGGTATTCTATAATGTAATAGATGCATATTATTTTTTATATTTTTAAAATATGAAATATCTTGTGCTGTAAAATCACATATTTGAATTATTGAATAGAAAAGGCAATGATAAGGAATCGACACGATTAATCCGCAGCTCCCATCAGAGACACCAAAGGGAAAGAAGCATAAAAGGGGGGAAACGGCATAGATAAAAGCTTTAGATCTGTTTTTCATATTGCTTTGCCTTCATGGCGGTACCTGTTACCTACTAAATCCTAAACAAAATACTTTATCATATGACCTCGCGTCTGAGTAAGTAATTACGCCATGTAATAGATTCGTTTGGTATACATTGATTCCAAACCTGTTAAAATCCGTTGACTTTAGCCATATATATCGTTCGAAAAACACTGTCTACTCTTGTATACTTATACAAAACATGGTTCGAAGAAGGTCAGAGTACGCCGTTGAAATACGGTCCTATATTAAGAATCGTTGTATTCTTGGTATACGGTGCAAAGAAATTTTTGATGAAATATGTTCGGTTTATTGGCATAATGAAATGTCTTTTCCGACAGTTTTTCGTTGGTGTAAGAAATTCAGCTGTGGGCTAGGCTCAACATGATCGTCGGCCGAAAAGAGCAACATCTGCCAAGATGGTTGCTAGAGTGAAAGAAATAGTTGCTACCGATACACGATACACCACTAGGCAAATAGCTAGTATGGTTGGCATCTCATTAGGAGCAGCTCATACAATTCTGAAACGGAATTTGAAAATGAGAAAGATCTGTGTTAGATGGATTTCCCATCTGTTGACAGATAAGCAGAAAAAGACACGCGTTCAGTGCGCCAAGAAGTTGCTTAAAAAGTTTCCAAATTACATTGCACGGTCTTTCGCTAATGTCGACAAAGGTGACGAGACATGGGTTTCCTTTTTTGAGCCAAAATGAAAGATTCAGAATAAAATAAGGGCAACAAAGTATTGCAAAAGACCATGCATTGCAAAGCGGACCATGAGCGTCAAGAAGGTAATGTATGCCATATTCTTTTCAAATCAAGGCCCTGCTATTCAGGTTGCTGTGCCTAAAGGCAAATCTGTAAATGCGAAGTTTTACAAGAATAAATTGAAGAAATATTTTAAAGAACGAAGACCCGCAACTGGTTTGGCCAATGTCAGATTGCTACATGACAATGCGTCATCGCACAAGGCGTTCATTGTGCAAGACTATCGGAAGCAGGAAAAGGTTGTTGAACTCCCTCACCCCCCGTATTCCCTTGACCTTGCCCCGTGTGCCTTTTTTTTTTTGTTCCCGTGGCTGAAAAAAATACCTTTCTTGTCGAAAATTTGTACAGCGCAAACACCTCGGTTCTGCAATATTCCAGTGCCTTCATAGTATACCTCGAAAAGACTACCAACATGCATTCAATGATTGGATCAGAAGACTCAAATTTTGCATATCTGTTAAAGAGGAAATTTTTGAGGGGACAAAATAAATTTTTCATCGAAATCTATCACGGTATCATTTTTATGTGCTTAGTTGCATTCATATTTGAACAGTCCTCGTATGAAGACAAGAATTCTTTTTTGCAGATCCGGGTTACAATTCGCCATGTCTTAATGGCGAATTGGAACGCCTGGGAACGGTCACTGAAAGAATTTCTCTAGGGGCTTAAATCTTTCTCTCCAAAGGGATTCTGCTCTGAAAGAACAATGCAAGAGTCCACACTTGCAAAATTGCAAAGAATGCTGTTGAGCAGAATGGGTACGAGCTAATACCGCACCCCGCATTTTTTAAATTATTGACACGCCCTTATATAACTGGTATAGACGCCAGTAAGTACTTTGTCGTATTTGCGCTTATACGATAGCGAGCACTCTCTTTAAGTTATTGTGGCTTCATCACTGCCAGAGTCGAAATGTTAATATATAATAATGAGACACTAATTCCATATATCAGTTTATATTTTACTCTTTGAGGTCGCAAACCTTCTAACCTTCCAGCACCAGTAAATGAAACAATTCTTAAGGCAGTACAATTGTTTTATCCAAAAGACAGAGCGTTTTAAGTGGCAAATCACAACCTGCTTCTTCTTTCTCTCCCTCTCTCTCTCTCTCTCTCTTTCTCTCTCTCTCTCTCTCTCTCTCTCTCTCTCTCTCTCTCTCTCTCTCTCTCTCTCTCTCTCTCTCTCTCTCTCTCTTAATATACAGTCAGTTTGCGAACCCGTCATTTCAACTAGTTATTGTTGGATTTTATAACTTCCGAACTAAAGAAGTGGTATATAGTGCCCATATATATTGCAAGAGATGATAAGCTTAATCAAGGCTGCTTGTTTTTGAATCACGTTGATTTTTTCTTGTGTATGACGTGTTTTAATATACAAATGTAATTCAATGGAGGAAGTTGAAAATATAGTATTTACAATACATCATTAGAATTAGCGGTATGTATGCAAAACAATAACGATATAAAATACACTTTGATTTAGTACAGGGTAATGTCCCAGGGCCTAAATGCAGCAAACACTGGATACATTAACGTAAATTCAATCATTGTGGTTTCGGACAATGGAAAATAAAGTTCACAGAGTAAAAGTCAGAACCATTTATGAAATCATGCACCAAAGCCGCCGTAAGAATACACAGATTTGGCACAATGATCACGAAAACACGCTTATATAAGTTTGACCCAATTGAACCCCTCGTTTATATAATAAACTGGGGTTTACAGGGGTATACATTATTCTTCTTATTTCTGCTCAAAAACATAGCTTGAGGGTACTCGTTAGAACCGCCTCGTCGAGTCGGTTCTAACGAGTACCCACAATCTATATTTTGACCAGATATAAGAATAATATCAACATTTTTCATCATAAAATTTTATTTTTTGGCGGTTATATTTACAATGTATTTGAATAGGCGTGTTTTCGTAATGGAAGGCATGTACAAAGCAGAAACAAATAAATATATACAGAGCTTGATATAAGCGTCATTTCCCTCATCTACAGATATGAATACAACCACCGCTATCGAGTACTTGAGAACACGTCTGCCATTATCATTTTGCACAGAGCAGCATACAATATACATTTCCCACATTCATAATTCGACACACTGTTATTTCCTATGTCTAAAAACAAACGAGCTTATATAGAATTGGGTTTATTTAAGAAAAAAACGGACCAAATGTAAAGGTTCATGAACTAGATTATCAGAAAAGGTTTCGAATTCAAAGTTTGCAAATCCCGAGCTGTGTATTTCGCTTGATATCTAATAGCAATAAGTTGCATGGAAACGAGTCGATTACTTTTATGTCAAACTATTTGTTGTTAACATAATTCTAGACTGATAAATTTACTGATCGACGCGTTACGTTTGCATACGTATCAGGGACATGAAAACGAGTCGTTTACTTTGTGTCAAATTATTTGTACGTAACATAATTATTGAATAATAAATTTACTGATCGACGAGTTACTTTTGCATATGCATCAGGATTGGATAATGTGGCCCGTTTTCTTTCTTATCATTTTAGATCCATGTATGGGAGAGCCGTGCTTGCATGGCGGAACCTGTAAACTTGTAGACAACAGTAAAAATATAGTCGGATATGGGGGCATCATTCATAATAACTACTATTGTGTTTGTCCAACAGGCTATATCGGCAACAGATGTGAAACTAGAGGTACATTCTCATAAGTAAACAAACGTATGTGTCATAAGGATAACACACCGTGTATGATCGCCAGAAACTGATAACTGCCTTTCTTGACTCAGCGGAAGGGAGAAAATGGCCGTAGAAAAGATTTCATGATCAATCTCCACGAAAGAATTTTGCCGACACCGGCATGTATCGAACCCGCGTCCCCCTAATCACCAGTGAGACGCGCATCCGACTGAGCTGCCGAGGCCGGCACGTTGTCATAAGTAAACAAACATCTGTGACATATGGACAACACACCGTATATGATTTTTAACCTTAACCCTTCACCTGCTGAATATTTATATATGCCACACCAACTACCGATTATCAACCAATCAGATTAATTGATGCAAATTATTGCAACAAATTCACAATCTGAATGGCCAATAATGTAAGGCGGTTCATCTGTCGCGGTTTATTTTTGTTATGGTTTGTCTTCGGGTATTTGTATCGCTTATATTTTTTTATTTTGGTGATGTCATTTCATCTCAATGTCGGATAAAAGTCCCACAAAATTGGAAGGAACGTCTCCAAAATGACCTTTACAGTGTTGACGGGGACTTTAAACCTCAAATCAAACAAAACAAACAATTTTATTTTGGATAGCCTATTGGCCATTTTAACTGTCCTTTTGGCTTTCCGCTGTTGGTGTTTCCGTTGAAGTATGTTGCTTCATGTTTGTGTTTCTTTCCCTTTGGTGTCTCTGATTTGAGCTGTGGGATAATTGTATAGATTCCTGATTCTTGATCAAAAACAACCATTAGGAAAGCATGTCCGTGTGAAAATATGGCGTCAAACATGGTGTCAGAAGGGACAAATTTTGGGGATAAATGACAACATCTTTCTTATTTCTCTTTAAATTATTGTGGCTTCATCACTGCCAGAGTCGAAATATTAATATATAATAATGAGACACAAAATCCATATATCAGTTTATATTTTACCCTTTGAGGTCGCAAACCTTCTAACCTTCCAGCACCAGTAAATGAAACAATTCTTAAGGCAGTACAATTGTTTTATCCAAAAGACAGAGCGTTTTAAGTGGCAAATCACAACCTGCTTCTTCTTCTTCTTCTTCTTCTTCTCTCTCTCTCTCTCTCTCTCTCTCTCTCTCTCTCTCTCTCTCTCTCTCTCTCTCTCTCTCTCTTAATATACAGTCAGTTTGCGAACCCGTCATTTCAACTATTTATTGTTGGATTTTATAACTTCCGAACTAAAGAAGTGGTATATAGTGCCCTTATATATTGCAAGAGATGATAAGCTTAATCAAGGCTGCTTGTTTTTGAATCACGTTGACTTTTTCTTGTGTATGACGTGTTTTAATATACAAATGTAATTGAATGGAGGAAGTTGGAAATACATTATTTACAATACATCATTAGAATTAGCGGTATGTATGCAAAACAATAACGATATAAACTACACTTTGATTTAGTACAGGGTAATGTCCTAGCGCCTAAATTGCACCAAACACTGGATACATTAACGTAAATTAAAACAGTGTGGTTTCGGATAATGGAAAATAAAGTTCACAGAGAAAAAGTCAGAACCATTTATGAAAACATGCACCAAAGCGCCGTGAGAATACACAGATTTGGCGCAATGATCACGAAAACACGCTTATATAAGTTTGACCTCCTTGAACCCCTCGTTTATATAGTAAAATTGAGGTTTACAGGGGTATCATTTTTTTCTCATTTCTGGTCTAAAACATAGATTGTGGGTACTCGTTAGAAACCGCCTCGTCTATGCTGTTCTAACGAGTACCCAAAACCTATATTTTTACCAGAAATAAGAATAATATCATAATTTTTCATCTTAAAATTTCATTTTTTCGGCGGTAATATTTACAATTTATTTGAATAGGCGTGTTTTCGTAATGGAAGGTATGTACAAAGCAGAAACAAATACAGAGCTTGATATATGCATCATTTCCCTCATCTACAGATCTGAATACAACCACCGTGATCCATTACTGGAGAACTCGTCCGCCATTGTCATTTTGTACAGAGCAGCATGCAACAGACATTTCCCACTCATTCATAAACTGACACAATGTTATTTACCATGTCTAAAGAGCTAAAAACAAACGAGCTCATCACGTGAACTAGTCCGTGAAATGAAGACCCCCCTATACCCCACTTTATATAGAGAAAATTGGGGTTTACGGGGGTAAACATTATTTTTCTTATTTTTGCTCCAAGACATAGGCTGTGGGTACTCGTTAGAACCGCCTCAATGAGGCGGTTCTAACGAGCACCCACGACCTATGTTTGCAGTATTTATAAGAAAAATATCACGGATTTTCATCAGAACAGTAGCCATTTTGGAGATGAGAAAAATGCACTATGTCGCACGGGTGTGTTATCGTAATGTTATATAGAATTGTGTTTATTTAAAGGTTCATGAATTAACTTATCGGAAAAGGTTTCGAAGTCAAAATTTGCGAATCCCCAGCTGTGTATTTCGCTTGATATCTAATATCAATAAGCTGCATGGAAACGAGTCGATTACTTTTATGTCAAACTATTTGTTGGTGACAATTATTGAATGATAAATTTACCGATCGACGCATTGCGTCTGCATATGTATCAGGGGCATGAAAACGAGTCGTTTACTTGGTGTCAAATTATTTGTACGTAACATAATTATTGAATGATAAATTTACTGATCGACGAGTTACGTTTGCATATGCATCAGGGAGTGGATAATGTGACCCGTTTTCTTTCTTATCATTTTTAGATCCCTGTATTGAATCGCCGTGCTCTAATGGCGGAACCTGTAAACTTGTAGACGACAGTAAAAAGAGAGTTGGATATGGGGACATCCTTCTTAATCACTTCTATTGTGTTTGTCCAAAAGGCTATATCGGCAACTACTGTGAAACTAAAGGTACATTCTCATAAGGATATAAGGAAAACACACCGTATATGATCGCCAGAAACTGACGGCTGCCTTTCTTGAATTAGCGGAAGGGAGAGAATGGCCGTATAAAAGATTTCATGATCAATCTGTGTTGTGGGTACTTTCTAGAATCCCAACGATGAAATTATTTTAACAAACAAAATGTTTCTGAAGAGGAATAAAATATATTATTTTATTTGGGTTTACGGGGTATATATTATCTGCCTTATTTTTGTTCAAAAACATTGATTGTGGGTACTCGTTAGAACCGCCTCATTGAGGCGGTTCTAACGCGCACCCACAATCTATGTTGAAAGCAGAAATAAGAAAGATGCTATCATTTTTACCCAAAATTTGTCGCTTTTGACACCATGTTGGACGCCATTATTTCACACGGACATGTTTTCCTAATGGTTGTTTTTGGAAGGAATCAGGTATTGATACAATTAACCCATAGCTCCCATCAGAGACACCAAAGGGAAAGAAACATAACCATGAAGCAACATACTCCAACGGAAACACCAACAGCGGAATGCCAAAAGGACAGTTAAAAAGGCCAATAGGCTATCCAAAATAAAATAATATAAGCGATACAAACACCCAAAGACAAACCATAACAAAAATAAACCGCGACAGAAGAACCGCCTTGGACCGGGCAGTGAAACGAATTCCACTGGGGGCTTAAATCTTTCTCTCCAAAGGGATTCTGCTCTAGAATAACAATGCAAGAGTCCACACTTGCAAAATTGCAAAGAATGCTGTTGAGTAGAATGTGTACGAGCTAATACCGCACCCTGCATTTTTTAATTATTGGCAAGCCCTCGTATAACTGGTATAGACGCCAGTAAGTACTTTGTCGTATTTGTGATTATACGATAGCGAACACTCTCTGTAAGTTATTGTGGCTTATATCAGTTTATATTTTACCCTTTGAGGTCGCAAACCTTCTAACCTTCCAGCACCAGTAAATGAAACAATTCTTAAGGCTGTACTATTGTTCTATCCAAAAGACAGAGGCGTTTTAAGTGGCAAATCACAACCTGCTTATTATTCTTCTTTCTCTCTCTCTCTCTCTCTCTCTCTCTCTCTCTCTCTCTCTCTCTCTCTCTCTCTCTCTCTCTCTCTCTCTCTCTCTCTTAATATGCAGTTTGCGTACTCGCAGTTTGCGTACTCGTCATTTCAACTAATTGTTGTTGGATTATATAACCTCGAACTTCAGAAGTGGTATATAGTGCCCATATATTTTGCAAGAGATGATAAGCTCAATCAAGGCTGCTTGTTTTTGAATCACGTTGATTTTTTCGTGTGTATGACGTGTTTTTATATATAAATGTAATTGAATGGAGGAAGTTGAAAATATATTATTTACAATACATCATTAGAATTAGCGGTATGAATGCAAAACAATAGCGATATAAACTACACTTTGATTTAGTACAGGGTAATGTCCTACCGCCTAAATTGCACCAAACACTGGATACATTAACGTAAATTCAAACATTGTGGTTTCGGACAATGGAAAATAAAGTTCACAGAGAAAAAGTTAGAACCATTTATGAAAACATGCACCAAAGCCTCCGTGAGAATTCACAGATTTGGCGCAATGATCACGAAAACACGCTTATATAAGTTTGACCTCATTGAACCCCTCGTTTATATAGTAAAATAGGGGTTTACAGGAGTATATTTTTTTTTCTTATTTCTGCCTCGTCGAGGCTGTTCTAACGAGTACCCACAACCTAGAATAATATCATAATTTTTCACCTTAAAATTTCATTTTTTCGGCGGTAATATTTACAATGTATTTGAATAGGCGTGTTTTCGTAATAGAAGGCATGTACAAAGCAGAAACAAATAAATAAATAGCGTCATTTCCCTCATCTACAAATATGAATACAACCACCGTGATCCATTACTTGAGAACACGTTTGCCATTGTCATTTTGCGCAGAACAGCAGGCAACAAACATTTCCCACATTCATAATTTGACACACTGTTATTTACCATGTCTAAAAACAAACGAGCTTATAAATAAAGAATTGTGTTTATTTAAGAAAAAACGACCAAATGTAAAGGTTCATTAACTAACTTATCGGAAAAGGTTTCGAACTCAAAATTTGCAAATCCCCAGCTGTGTATTTCGCTTGATATCTAATATCAATAAGTTGCATGGAAACGAGTAGATTACTTTTATGTCAAACTATTTGTTTGTAACAATTATTGGATGATAAATTTACTGATCGACGCATTACGTTTGCATATATATCAGGGCCATGAAAACGAGTCGTTTCCTTTGTGTCAAATTATTTGTACGTAACATAATTATTGAATGATAAATTTACTGATCGACGAGTTACGTTTTCATATGCATCGGGGAGTGGATAATGTGACCCGTTTTCTTTCTTATCACTTTAGATCCCTGTATTGAATCGCCGTGCTCTAATGGCGGAACCTGTAAACTTGTAGACGACAGTAAAAAGAGAGGTGGATATGGGGGCATCCTTCTTAATAACTACTATTGTGTTTGTCCAACAGGCTATATCGGCAACAAATGCGAATTTAAAGGTACATTGTCATAAGTAAACAAACGTATTAGTCATAATGATATAAGGATTACACACCTTATTTTGATCGCCAGAAACTGACAACTGCCTTTCTTGAATCAGCGGAAGGGAGAGAATGGCCGTAGAAAAGATTTTATGATTAATCTCCACGAAAGAATTATGCCGACCCCGGCAGGTATCGAACCCGCGTCCTCCTAATCACCAGTCAGACGCGCATCCGACTGAGCTGCCGAGGCCGGCACGTTGTCATAAGTAAACAAACATATGTGACATAAGGATAACACACCGTGTATGATTTCATACCTTAACCCTTCACCTGCTGAATATTTATATATGCCACACCAACTACCGATTATCGACCAATCAGATTACTTTATGCAATTATTGCAACAAATTCACAATCTGAATGGCAAACAATAAAGATCCTGACCATCTGATCTGGATCTTTATTGTTTGGAACATAAGGCATATCCAGGCTCAGCAGGACAAGGGCTAAATTAAGGACTTTACATGAATAATACATGAGTTCGAATGCAAGATTCTATTCATCATATAACAATAAAAACGCATATTATTCACGATCTTTTGACAAAAATGTCAATATTCCGTCATAAGTAAACGCGACGTCGTTAATGTCGTCGTACATGTAACGTTAAGGGGCGTTTCTAACTAATTTGCATATTTAATCCACTAGTGGATTGCGGAAATGATTACATGGCGTTATTGCACTCTCACACGCTACGTTATATGATACAAATTGGCATTTTATCATGATTAGTTTTCCTCTTTTCTGCTTCCAAAACAAAAGTAGTGAGGTGAAGACAAGGATCAGGGATCGATACAAGTGCCCAACATCTCCTATCATGGACATAAAAGGGAAAGACATACAAACATGAAACAACTAGATCCTAATATAAACATCAATAGCCGAAAGCCAAAAGTTCAGTTACTTTTCGATTAAATGGCCAATTCGCTATTCAAAATAAAAAAGATAAAAGCGATACACATATTCAAAGACGAACTTTTACAAAAAGTAACCGCGTGAGGAGATGTTTCTTGGAACGGTTACTGAAATGTATTTTCCGGTTGTGGTGTGGGTATTAAATCGATATTACGCGGTCGTAATTTATGCCCATACGTCCTTCGCAATAGGCAAATAACTTGTGCAGTCGCATGTAGGCTTCCTAACTCATCGAAAATCTCAGAGAACACAAATATCAAACAACCACAGAGGTCAAACAACGTTGAAGACTAGAGAGCAATAAATGAATGAGATGCTGGAGCAAACGAAAACCAACTGTTAGATACCCATGATGCCGACCAGAGACAGTTAATCAGGAACCGAACATAATAACATAAACTTATATTTTCATTTCAAGAAGGCCTTTCTCTGGAAACGTCATATAATCTGAGGCCTGACACACCGGTTTGCAAAAAAGAGGGAAACAAAGTTACCAACCATAATTGGGTTAAACAACATGCATGCAGTGTGTGTGTGTGTGTGTGTGTGTGTGTGTGTGTGTGTGTGTGTGTGTGTGTGTGTGTGTGTGTGTGTGTGTGTGTGTGTGTGTGAATTCGGGTTTAACGTCGCTTTCAACAATTTTTCAATCATATCACGACGGTGTCTGGTTGCGACAGGGAGCTCAATGCTCTATTTATAGTGCTACCTCACTGAAGTATCATGTCCCAGACACATAACACCTTACTGATAATCATTTTCTGATATCAATTTATTGAAATATATTGTACTAATAAGGGAGTTGAAGTCTAAGTGTTCTTTAGGTTTTGTCGCGACTAGTAAATAATTATTGAATTCTGCACTTACTTAGTTGGATATTTAATCTTTTATACCTCATGAACATCTTGCTGTTACGATGAAATTGCTGTTTGGATCTACCGGGTCTTCATGGCGGTACCTGTTACCTTTAATACATAGAGGATCTTACATGAGTGTTCATGTATTATTGAATTTATTAAACGAGTTGAGGAAAAGGGATAAAATGCGAGGCTTTGCCGTGCATTTATCCCTTTTCCTCAACGAGTTTAATAAATTCAATAATACATGAGCACGAATGCAAGATTCTATTTATCATATGACATTTAAAACGCTTTTTATTCACGATTGGTTACAAAAATGTCAATATTCTGCCGTTAGAAAATGCGACGTCGTTAAGGACGTCGTACATGTAACGTTACGGGACGTATCTAGCTAATTTGCATATTTAATACACTAGTGGATTATCGAAAATAATACATGGCGTTATTACACTCTCAGACGCGACGTCATATGATAAAACAATATAAAATATGTTTTACCTCAACAGATATTATTGCGAATGCTCACCTAATTACATCGCTATTTTGTCATAACGATAACAAAAGATTAACTCTTATCTTGCTGTTCACGACAATTCCTATCTATATCAGAAGCCATCTGATCCGGATCTACAATGTTTGGCATTCAGGTTATAAATTTGTAGCAATAAATTAAATCAAGTAATTTGATTGATTGATAGACAGAAACGGGTGTGGCTTAAATGAATATTCAGCAAGATAAAGTGTTAAGATAGCACACTCATGAACAAAGTGCTGTATTTTATATCGCCTGATTCGATATGCTTCATAAAAATCTTTCATCATATTTTGTGTTTCTTTTGCAAATATTTTGTATACTCGTTAAGGCCTCGTACAAGAGGCATTTTAGCGAGTCTATAATCTAGATGACAGAGCAAGCATAAGAAAAGATATAATATATCCTTGTGTAAAACTGTATGACAATGCTATTTCTTTTTAGAGCCGTGTTTGGACTCGCCTTGTATGAATGGTGGTACCTGTAACTCAAAAGGAAGCGGCACGAGCTACACATGCGAATGTATGTTTGGCTTCACCGGCAGCCATTGTGAAACTACTGAAGGTACGTTACAATAGTGTACTCTTACGAGTAAAATTAATGTTCTCTACAACGTCGGTAATATGAAAAATAGAAGTGAATGCAATTGGTCAGAATCAATACAATTAACCCACACCACCCATCAGAGACACAAAAGAGAAATAAGCACGAACATGAAATATCGAGACCCAAATGGAAACATCACTAGCGGAAAGTCAAATGGCCAGCTTCGTTCACTCAAAGTAGAAGTAAAACAAAGATCAGGAATTGATACAATTAACTTACTCCATCCATAAAAGACACCAAAGGGAAAGAAATACAAACATTAAGCGACCAGACCATAATGGAAACCTAAACAAAGGAAGGCCATATGGACAGTTACTTTCCCACAAAATGGCCATATGGCCATCCAAAATTAAAAGACACTAGTGATACACACAGTAAGTAACAAACAACAACACAAATAAATCGCCACAGAAGAGCCGCCTTGGAACGGTCAGTGGAAGATTTCCACTGGGGGCTTAAATCGATTTTACGTGGCCACAATCCTCGCCCTTACTTCCGTCGCGATTTAGACAAATAATTTGTTCAGTCCGCATGAAGGCCTCCTAACTCATCAGTGCAACATCTCCGTGAACACAGAAATCAAAGAACCACAGAGGTGAGACAACGGTGAGGACTCGACAGCAAGAAACCACTGAAATGCCGGAGCAAAAGAAAACCAACAGTTAGACTCCGATGAGCCCGACCAGAGACAGAGCATCAGGCACCAACCAACATTATCTCTTTAATTTTCAATAAGCCTTTACGTTGGAGCCGTCATAGAATCTGAGGCCTGACCCACCGGCTATCCAAAACGGCCAACTGGCTATCCAAATCAAAAACACATAAGCGATAAAACATTCAGAGACAAACGATAAGAAAAATAAACCGCGATAGATGAACCGCCTTGGAACAGTCAGTGAGAAGTTTTCACTGGGCGGGGTGAGGCTTAAATCGATTTTATTTGAAATTGGCGTGAGACAGGTGGGACCGTATTCTTATCAATGTTACAACCATTCCTTGTGTTTCCATTTGAAATCATTTGAGTCTGTTTTGTGGTTTTGCAGTATGTTTCCTCTGGCTTTCGTTGCCGGATCATTACAGGGTCACTGATGAGGCTTTATTAGCCGAAACTACGTAGTATGACCCATCTTCTTTCTTATGAATGTTTTCATTGCTCTTAAAGGAACTCATTTTTTATTTTTATTTGCCTTCACTGCAGCTGGTGTTGTGCCGTGTGGCGGCCGTAAAACGTCTCCCCGTACATCAACCATAGTGCAGTTTATATTTTACTTTTGGTCCTTTGAGATCAGCGTGAATATTCTGAGAAATCAGAAATAAATTATTGGTTTAGACTTATATTCTAGACCGGTTTTTAATTATTTGGACCCCATTTTGATTTATATCAGTCTTTGAATCGACTGCCTGTTTGAAATTCGCAAATTTGCAGTATGTTTCCTCTGGCTTTCGTTGCCGGATCATTACAGGGTCACTGATGAGGCTTTATTGGCCGAAACTACGTAGTATGACCCATCTTCTTTCTTATGAATGTTTTCATTGCTCTTAAAGGAACTCATTTTTGATTTTTATTTAAGGTCAAGACAACAGCTTAGGTTATGTTTGTCAAGTCAGAAACTTTATAGATCATTCCGATATTAACTGACAACTGCCGGTAGGTCAACGGCCGAGTCCTGAAGTAAACGTCCATATCAAGCAGTCTCCCAAGAAGTTGCCATAAGAAAAATTCAATGTATTATGTGAGCCTCGCCAAGCGAATTTGTGTCTTCGAGCAATCCGTCATGACAAATTTTAACTGCGCATGCCCAGCCATTCAGAGGGGCCAGGGATATGGCTTTTTGTCTGAAGGTTCCTCTTGATTCACTGCTTGTATGAGCGAGCAGCGAAGGTTCTGGCGAGACTGCGCGGATGCGCAGGGGGGGGGGGGCCTGAACCTTCACTGCTCGCATACGCGATAAGTACCAAAATCGCTTGACGGGGCCCATATACGAGGGTCATCCAAAAATAACTGATCAATGCCTTATAACTATTAAAATAGGTTTTAAATACAGCTTACTTCTTCACAGTCCTTCGAAGAAATCTCCCCTCGAACGGATGACAGAATTCCATCTGCTTGGTAACGCTTCTATACCGGTTGCTAAGCAACTGAAGTTGATGCGTCGGACCTCTGCGTTCACGGCACACTCTAACTCGTCCAAACTGTCATAACGGTTTCCCCGTAAAGGTTCTTTCAACTTTGGAAACAGGTCGAAGTAGGGAGGAGACAAATCTGGCGAATACGGGGGGTGATCGAGCACTTCCCAGCCATACCCTTCCGACAGCTCCTTGACAACGTTACTTTTGTGTGGTGACGCGTTGTCGTGCAGAATTAACGGCGTGCAATTAATAAGTTCTGAGCGCTTGCGGCGTAATGCTGGACGAAGTATTGTCCGTAGATACTTTTCATAATATTCTTTATTGACTGTTCGACCTGTTGGTACCCGGTGTGAGGTAAGAACGCCATGGAAATCATACGCAAATATCATCAACATCTTGGGACAATTCTGACTTCGGCGAAATTTTAATGGCCTCGGTGAATCTTTTGTATGCCATTCACTACTTTGCCGCTTTAATTCAGGCTCAAAAGACCGTATCCACGTTTCGTCGATTGCTACAATTCTCTGAAGCATTTCTCATCCTTCTTCTCCATACCTATGCAGGAGTGAGCGAGCGATTTTTTCCCGATGTTGTTTTTCGGAATCTGACAGCATGTGAGGCACCCACCTGGCTGCAACTTTTCTCATTTTCAAACGTTCAAGCAGAATGGAATGTGCTGACCCATGGCTTATATCCAGTTCATGAGCCATCTCGGTGCATGTATATCTTCTATCATCATTCAATAGTTTCGCTACTTTTTCAACATTTTCACCATCCGTTGCAGACACAGGCCTTCCGCACAGGTGCTTGTTGCTTACATTGCTCCTCCCATTATTAAATTCACGTACCCACCTCCTGATTGTACTATACGCAAGTACTGACGTTGGTACAACTTCTTCAAGAGCGTTTAGAATCTCAGGTGCGCCTTTTCCTCGTCTTGATTCAATCTTAATATACGTAATCTGTTCTTCCCGCGTCAGCGTGAACGCGCAGTCCGCCATTACGTTGCGATAAATGACGTCACGTAAAGATGACGTCACGTAACGTCGTGTTTTGGCGCGCAATCTTTGACGGAGATATTGATCAGCAATCGTGCCAAATATTAGATACGTACGTCAATAAATAAAAAAAATATAACCCACTGATCAGTTATTTTTGGATGACCCTCGTAGTAGAAGAAACGTCACTAGCAAGCACAAAACCCATTGCCCCTGAAGCCACCTGCAAGCACAAAAACCCATGGTCCTCCTGAATCCAAAACAATAGAACGCTGCGGCACTGAAAGTTACAAAGCATCTACATACCGACCCAAAGCACTTGAATGAAGAAAAAAGAAACCACAACTATACCCTTTTAATGTCCACGTTACTGTAAATTAACTTTGGAACCGCCTGAATTATGAAAGAGATAAGATAGTTATGTAATATGTGGTCCCAGTAAAATAAAAGTATGGTGTTTATACAAATTAGACTCGAATTAGGCGATTCCTAGGTGTACAAATAACATCTTGTTTAGTTAAAAAAGAACTCCCTTATTTAGCCTTAAATAATTAAATATTTGAAGGTATTGGATAAAAACGACCTCTCTCGAGACTGAAGGGGGAGCTCGTTTTAGCTATGATGAACGAAACATCAATTTTCGCTGCAGCTGTGTAACTGCATACTGTCATAGACCATAGCTACCTCGGCATGAGACACCTTGCTTGTACAAAGGTTAGTGTTTCCGTTGGAGTATGTTGCTTCATGTTTGTGTTTCTTACCCTTTGGTGTCTCTGATTTGAGCTGTGGGATAATTGTATAGATTCCTGATTCCTGATCAAAAACAGCCACTAGGAAAGCATGTCCGTGTGAAAATATGGCGTCAAACATGGTGTCAGAAGCGACAAATTTTGGGGAAAAATGACAACATCTTTCTTATTTCTCTTTAAGTTATTGTGGCTTCATCACTGCCAGAGTCGAAATGTTAATGTATAATAATGAGACACTAAATCCATATATCAGTTTATATTTTACTCTTTGAGGTCGCAAACCTTCTAACCTTCCAGTACCAGTAAATGAAACAATTCTTAAGGTAGTACAATTGTTTTATCCAAAAGGCAGGGCGCTTTAAGTGGCAAATCACAACCTGCTTCTTCTTCTTCTTCTTCTTCTTCTCTCTCTATCTCTCTCTCTCTCTCTCTCTCTCTCTCTCTCTCTCTCTCTCTCTCTCTCTCTCTCTCTCTCTCTCTCTCTCTAATATACAGTCAGTTTGCGAACCCGTCATTTCAACTAGTTATTGTTGGATTTTATAACTTCCGAACTAAAGAAGTGGTATATAGTGCCCATATATATTGCAAGAGATGATAAGCTTAATCAAGGCTGCTTGTTTTTGAATCACGTTGATTTTTTCTTGTGTATGACGTGTTTTAATATACAAATGTAATTGAATGGAGGAAGTTGAAAATATAGTATTTGCAATACATCATTAGAATTAGCGGTATGTATGCAAAACAATAACGATATAAACTACACTTTGATTTAGTACAGGGTAATGTCCCAGGTCCTAAAGTGCAGCAAACACTGGATACATTAACGTAAATTCAAACATTGTGGTTTCGGACAATGGAAAATAAAGTTCACAGAGTAAAAGTCAGAACCATATATGAAAACATGCACCAAAGCCGCCGTGAGAATACACAGATTTGGCACAATGATCACGAAAACACGCTTATATAAGTTTGATACCCTTGAACCCCTCGTTTATATAATAAAACTGGGGTTTACAGGGGTATACATTATTTTTCTTATTTTTGTTCAAAAACATAGCTTGAGGAACTCTTTAGAACCGCCTCGTCGAGGCGGTTCTAACGAGTACCCACAATCTATATTTTGACCAGAAATAAGAATAATATCAACATTTGTCATCATAAAATTTCATTTTTTGGCGGTTATATTTACAATGTATTTGAATAGACGTGTTTTCGTAATGGAAGGCATGTACAAAGCAGAAACAAATAAATAAATACAGAGCTTGATATAAGCGTCATTTCCCTCATCTACAGATATGAATACAACCACCGTGATCGAGTACTTGAGAACACGTCTGCCATTATCATTTTGCACAGAGCAGCATACAATAGACATTTCCCACATTCATAATTCGACACACAGCTATTTACTATGTCTAAAAACAAACGAGCTTATATAGAATTGGGTTTATTTAAGAAAAAAACGGACCAAATGTAAAGGTTCATGAACTAGATTATCCGAAAAGGTTTCGAATTCAAAGTTTGCAAATCCCCAGCTGTGTATTTCGCTTGATAGCTAATATCAATAAGTTGCATGGAAACGAGTCGATTACTTTTATGTTAAACTATTTGTTGTTAACATAAGTCTAGAATGATAAATTTACTGATCGACGCGTTACGTTTGCATACGTATCAGGGACATGAAAACGAGTCGTTTACCTTTATGTCAAGTTATTTGCACGTAACATAATTATTGAATAATAAATTTACTGATCGACGAGTTACGTTTGCATATGCATCAGGGATTGGATAATGTGGCCCGTTTTCTTTCTTATCATTTTAGATCCATGTATGGGAGAGCCGTGCTTGCATGGCGGAACCTGTAAACTTGTAGATAACAGTAAAAAGAGAGGTGGATATGGGGGCATCATTCATAATAACTACTATTGTGTTTGTCCAAGAGGCTATATCGGCAACAGATGTGAAACTAGAGGTACATTCTCATAAGTAAACAAACGTATGTGTCATAAGGATAACACACCGTGTATGATCGCCAGAAACTGATAACTGCCTTTCTTGACTCAGCGGAAGGGAGAAAATGGCCGTAGAAAAGATTTCATGATCAATCTCCACGAAAGAATTTTGCCGACCCCGGCAGGTATCGAACCCGCGTCCCCCTAATCACCAGTCAGACGCGCATCCGACTGAGCTGCCGAGGCCGGTACGTTGTCATAAGTAAACAAACATCTGTGACATATGGATAACACACCGTGTATGATTTTTAACTTTAACCCTTCACCTGCTGAATATTTATATATGCCACACCAACTACCGATTATCAACCAATCAGATTAATTGATGCAAATTATTGCAACAAATGCACAATCTGAATGGCAAATAATGTAAGGCGGTTCTTCTGTCGCGGTTTATTTTTGTTATGGTTTGTCTTCGGGTATTTGTATCGCTTATATTATTTTATTTTGGTGATGTCATTTCATCTCAATGTCGGATAAAAGTCCCACAAAATTGGAAGGAACGTCTCCAAAATGACCTTTACAGTGTTGACGGGGATGTTAAACCTCAAATCAAACAAAACAAACAATTTTATTTTGGATAGCCTATTGGCCATTTTAACTGTCCTTTTGGCTTTCCGCTGTTGGTGTTTCAGTTGGAATATGTTGCTTCATGTTTGTGTTTCTTTCCCTTTGGTGTCTCTGATTTGAGCTGTGGGTTAATTCTGTAGATTCCTGATTCCTGATCAAAAACAACCACTAGGAAAGCATGTCCGTGTGAAAAAATGGCGTCAAAACATGGTGTCAGAAGCGACAAACTTTGGGGAAAAATGACAACATCTTTCTTATTTCTCTTTAAGTTATTGTGGCTTCATCACTGCCAGAGTCGAAATGTTAATGTATAATAATGAGACACTAAATCCATATATCAGTTTATATTTTACTCTTTGAGGTCGCAAACCTTCTAACCTTCCAGCACCAGTAAATGAAACAATTCTTAAGGCAGTACAATTGTTTTATCCAAAAGACAGAGCGTTTTAAGTGGTAAATCACAACCTGCTTCTTCTTCTTCTCTCTCTCTCTCTCTCTCTCTCTCTCTCTCTCTCTCTCTCTCTCTCTCTTAATATAAGTCAGTTTGCGAACCCGTCATTTCAACTAGATATTGTTGGATTTTATAACTTCCTAACAAAAGAAGTGGTATATAGTGCCCATATGTATTGAAAGAGATGATAAGCTTAATCAAGGTTGCTTGTTTTTGAATCACGTTTATTTTTTTACCTTTATGTCAAATTATTTGTACGTAACATAATTATTGTATAATAAATTTACTGATCGACGAGTTACGTTTGCATATGCACCAGGGATTGGATAATGTGGCCCGTTTTCTGTCTTATCATTTTAGATTTTTGTAGGGGAGAGCCGTGCTTGAATGGCGGAACCTGTAAACTTGCAGACAACAGTAAAAAGAGAGGTGGATATGGGGGCATGTTTCTTTGTGTTTGTCCAACAGGCTATATCGGCTACAGATGTGAATATAGAGGTACATTCTCATAAGTAAACAAACGTATGTGTCATAAGGATAACACACCGTGTATGATCGCCAGAAACTGACAACTGCCTTTCTTGACTCAGCGGAAGGGAGAAAACGGCCGTAGAAAAGATTTCATGATCCATCTCCACGAAAGAATTTTGCCGACCCCGGCAGGTATCGAACCCGCGTCCCCCTAATCACCAGTCAGACGCGCATCCGACTGAGCCGCCGAGGCCGGCACGTTGTCATAAGTAAACAAACATCTGTGACATATGGATAACACACCGTGTATGCTTTTTAACCTTAACCCTCTACCTGCTGAATATTTATATATGCCACACCAACTACTGTTTATCAGCTAATCAGATTAATTGATGCAAATTGTTGCAACAAATTCACAATCTGAATGGCAAACAATGTAAGGCGGTACATCTGTCGCGGTTTATTTTTGTAATGGTTTGTCTTTGGGTATTTGTATCGCTTATATTATTTTATTTTGGTGATGTCATTTCATCTCAATGTCGGATAAAAGTCCCACAAAATTGGAAGGCCGTCTCCAAAATGACCTTTACAATGTTGTGGGTGACGTTAAATCACAAATCAAACAAAACAAACAATTTTACTTTGGATAGCCTATTGGCCATTTTAACTGTCCTTATGGCTTTCCGCTGTTGGTGTTTCCGTTGGAGTATGTTGCTTCTTGTTTGTGTTTCTTTCCCTTTGGTGTCTCTGATTTGAGCTGTGGGTTATTTGTATAGATTCCTGATTCTTGATCAAAAACAACCATTAGGAAAGCATGTCCGTGTGAAAAAATGGCGTCAAACATGGTGTCAGAAGCGACAAATTTTGGGGAACAATGACAACATCTTTCTTATTTCTCTTTAAATTATTGTGGCTTCATCACTGCCAGAGTCGAAATGTTAATATATAATAATGAGACACTAAATCCATATATAAGTTCATTTTTTACTCTTTGAGGTTGCAAACCTTCTAACCTTCCAGCACCAGTAAATGAAACAATTCTTAAGGCAGTACAATTGTTTTATCCGTTTTAAGTGGCAAATCACAACCTTCTTCTTCTTCTTCTTCTTCTTCTTATCTCTCTCCCTTTCTCTCTTAATATACAGTCAATTTGCGAACACGTCATTTCAACTAGTTATTGTTGGATTTTATAACTTCCGAACTAAAGAAGTGGTATATAGTGCCCATATATATTGCAAGAGATGATAAGCTTAATCAAGGCTGTTTTTTTTTTAATCACGTTGACTTTTTCTTGTGTATGCCGTGTTTTAATATATAAATGTAAATGAATGGAGGAAGTTGAAAATATATTATTTACAATACATCATTAGAATTAGCGGTATGTATGCAAAACAATAACGATATAAACTACACTTTGATTTACTACAGGGTAATGTCCAAGGGCCTAAAGTGCAGCAAAAACTGGATACATTAACGTAAATTAAAACAGTGTGGTTTCGGACAATGGAAAATAAAGTTCACAGAGAAAAAGTCAGAACCATTTATGAAAACATGCACCAAAGCCGCCGTGAGAATACACAGATTTGGCGCAATGATCACGAAAACACGCTTATATAAGTTTGACCTCCTTGAACCCCTCGTTTATATAGTAAAATTGAGGTTTACAGGGGTATACATTTCTTTTCTTATTTCTGCTCTAAAACATAGATTGTGGGTACTCGTTAGAAACCGCCTCGTCTAGGCTGTTCTAACGAGTACCCATAACCTATATTTTTACCATAAATAAGAATAATATCATAATTTTTCATCTTAAAATTTCTTTTTTCCGGCGGTAATATATACAATTTATTTGAATAGGCGTGTTTTCGTAATGGAAGGTATGTACAAAGCAGAAACAAATACAGACCTTGATATATGCATCATTTCCCTCATCTACAGATCTGAATACAACCACCGTGATCCATTACTGGAGAACTCGTCCGCCATTGTCATTTTGTACAGAGCAGCATGCAACAGACATTTCCCACTCATTCATAAATTGACACAATGTTATTTACCATGTCTAAAGAGCTAAAAACAAACGAGCTTATAAAGAATTGTGTTTATTTAAAGGTTCATGAATTAACTTTTCGGAAAAGGTTTCGAACCCAAAATTTGCGAATCCCCAGCTGTGTATTTCGCTTGATATCTAGTATCAATAAGCTGCATGGAAACGAGTCGATTACTTTTATGTCAAACTATTTGTTGGTAACAATTATTGAATGATAAATTTACTGATCGACGCATTACGTTTGCATATGTATCAGGGACATGCAAACGAGTCGTTTACTTTGTGTCAAATTATTTGTACGAAACATAATTATTAAATGATAAATTTACTGATCGACGAGTTACGTTTGCATATGCATCAGGGAGTGGATAATGTGGCCCGTTTTCTTTCTTATCATTTTAGATCCCTGTCTTGAATCGGTGTGCTCTAATGGCGGAACCTGTAAACTTGTAGACGACAGTAAAAAGAGAGGTGGATATGGGGACAGCCTTCTTGATTACTTCTATTGTGTTTGTCCAAAAGGCTATATCGGCAACAACTGTGAAACTAAAGGTACATTCTCATAAGGATATAAGGAAGTCACACCGTGTATGATCGCCAGAAACTGACGGCTGCCTTTCTTGAATTAGCGGAAGGGAGAGAATGGCCGTATAAAAGATTTCATGATCAATCTGTGTTGTGGGTACTTTCTAGAATCCCAACGATGAGATTATTTTAACAAGTACCCAAAAATGTTTCTGACGAGGAATAAAAATATACTTTCATTATTTTATTTGTACCTAGGAGTCAATAACTAAACTATATAAGGGTCAACAGCCCTAACGATTCCAAGAAAATCTGCACCTAAAATGATGTTCATCACGATAACAATTCCGTGAAACGAAGACACCTCTAAACCCCCATTTATATAGAGAAATGTGGGTTTACGGGAGTATACATTATCTGCCTTATTTTTTTTTTCAAAAACATTGACGGTGGGTACTCGTTAGAACAGCCGCATTGAGGCTGCTCTAACGCGCACCCACAATCTATTTTGAAAGCAGAAATAAGAAAGATGTTATCATTTTTACCCAAAATTTGTCGCTTCTGACACTATGTTGGACGCCATGTTTTCACACGGACATGTTTTCCTAATGGTTGTTTTTGGAAGGAATCAGGTATTGATACAATTAACCCATAGCTCCCATTAGAGACACCAAAGGGAAAGAAACATAACCATGAAGCAACATACTCCAACGGAAACACCAACAGCGGAATGCCAAAAGGACAGTTAAAAAGGCCAATAGGCTATCCAAAATAAAATAATATAAGCGATACAAACACCCAAAGACAAACCATAACAAAAATAAACCGCGACAGAAGAACCGCCTTGGAACGGTCAGTGAAACGAATTCCACTGGGGGCTTAAATCTTTCTCTTCAAAGGGATTCTGCTCTAGAATAACAATGCAAGAGTCCACACTTGCAAAATTGCAAAGAATGCTGTTGAGTAGAATGTGTACGAGCTAATACCGCACCCTGTATTTTTTAATTATTGGCAAGCCCTCGTATAACTGGTATAGACGCTAGTAAGTACTTTGTCGTATTTGTGCTTATACGATAGCGAGCACTCTCTTTAAGTTATTGTGGCTTCATCAATGCCAGAGTCGCAATGTTAATATATAATAATGAGACACTAAATCTATATATCAGTTTATATTTTACCCTTTGAGGTCGCAAACCTTCTAACCTTCCAGCATCAGTAAATGAAACAATTCTTAAGGCTGTACTATTGTTCTATCAAAAAGACAGAGCGTTTTAAGTGGCAAATCACAACCTGCTTATTCTTCTTCTTCTCTCTCTCTCTCTCTCTCTCTCTCTCTCTCTCTCTCTCTCTCTCTCTCTCTCTCTCTCTCTCTCTTAATATGCAGTTTGCGTACTCGCAGTTTGCGTACTCGCCATTTCAAATAGTTATTGTTGGATTATATAACCTCGAACTTCAGAAGTGGTATATAGTGCCCATATATTTTGCAAGAGATGATAAGCTTAATCAAGGCTGCTTGTTTTTGAATCACGTTGATTTCTCGTGTGTATGACGTGTTTTAATATATAAATGTAATTGAATGGAGGAAATTGAAAATATATTATTTATAATACATCATTAGAATTAGCGGTATGAATGCAAAACAATAGCGATATAAACTACACTTTGATTTAGTACAGGGTAATGTCCTAGCGCCTAACTTGCAGCACACACTAGATACATTAACGTAAATTCAAACATTGTGGTTTCGGACAATGGAAAATAAAGTTCACAGAGAAAAAGTTAGAACCATTTATATAAACATGCACCAACGCCTCCGTGAGAATACACAGATTTGGCGCAATGATCACGAAAACACGCTTTGACCTCCTTTGACCCCTCGTTTATACAGTAAAATAGGGGTTTAAAGGGGTATATTTTTTTTCTTATTTCTGCTCAAAAAATAGATTGTGGGTACTCGTTAGAACCGCCTCGTCGAGACTGTTCTAACGAGTACCCACAACCGATATTTTACCAGAAATAAGAATAATATCATAATTTTTCATCTTAAAATTTCATTTTTCGGCGGTAATATTTACAATGTATTTTCGTAATGGAAGGCATGTACAATCAGAAACAAATTAATAGCGTCATTTACAGATATGAATACAACCATCGTGATTCATTTCTTGAGAAGACGTTTGCCATTGTCATTTTGGGCAAAACAGCATGCAATAGACATTTCCCACATTCATAATTTGACACACTGTTATTTACCATGTCTAAAAACAAACGAGCTTATAAAGAATTGCGTTTATTGAAGAAAAACCGACCAAATGTAAAGGTTCATTGACTAACTTCATGAATTAACTTATCGGAAAAGGTTTCGAACTCACAATTTGCAAATCCCCAGCTGTGTATTTCGCATGATATTTAATATCAATAAGTTGCATGGAAACGAGTCGATTACTTTTATGTCAAACTATTTGTTGGTAACAATTATTGAATGATAAATTTACTGATCGATGCATTACGTTTGCATATGTATCAGGGTCGTTTACTTTGTGTCAAATTATTTGTACGTAACATAATATCAGAGAGTGGATAATGTGACCCGTTTTCTTTCTTATCACTTTAGATCCTTGTATTGAATCGCCGTGCTCTAATGGCGGAACCTGTAAACTTGTAGACGACAGTAAAAAGAGAGGTGGATATGGGGGCAACCTTCTTAATAACTACTATTGTGTTTGTCCAACAGGCTATATCGGCAACAAATGCGAAACTAAAGGTACATTGTCATAAGTAAACAAACGTATTAGTCATAAGGATATAAGGATTACACACCTTATTTTGATCGCCAGAAACTGACAACTGCCTTTCTTGAATCAGCGGAAGGGAGAGAATGGTCGTAGAAAAGATTTTATGATCAATCTCCACGAAAGAATTATGCCGACCCCGGCAGGTATCGAACCCGCGTCCTCCTAATCACCAGTCAGACGCGCATCCGACTGAGCTGCCGAGGCCGGCACGTTGTCATAAGTAAACAAACATATGTGGCATATGGATAACACACCGTGTATGATTTTATACCTTAACCTGCTGAATATTTATATATGCCACACCAACTACCGATTATAAACCAATCAGATTGATTGATGCAAATTATTGCAACAAATTCACAAACTGAATGGCAAACAATGTACGGTGGTTCTTCTGTCGCGGTTAATTTTTTATGGTTTTGTTTTGGGTGTTTATATCGCTTATATTATTTTATTTTGGATAGCCTATTGGCCATCTCAACTGTCTTTTTCGCTTTCAGCTGTTGGTGTTTCCGTTGGAGTATGTTGCTTCATGTTTGTGTTTCTTTCCCTTTGGTGTATCTGATGGGAGCTGTGGGTTAAGTGTATAGATTCCTGATTCCTGAAGGGAAGGGAGAAAATGGCCGTAGAAAAGATTTCATGATCAATCTCCACGTAAGAATTTTGCCGACACCGGCATGTATCGAACCCGCGTCCCCCTAATCACCAGTCAGACGCGCATCCGACTGAGCTGCCGAGGCCGGCACGTTGTCATAAGTAAACAAACATCTGTGACATATGGATAACACACCGAATATGATTTTTAACCTTAACCGACTGACAGATGTTTTTAAGGTAACCGGGCGCCATGGGCACATAGGGGCTACCCCCAGTTCGCCATCTGGGATTAGTTGTAGGTACTGCTCTTTTCCCTAGGCTGCCAATATGCTGACTCCTGTCTGCTTGACAGTTATCAGCTAGCCGATTGGGAGTCGGGTGACTTCTTTCGCGGAGGATGTGAGAAGTAGGTCAATCCCACCTCCCACATCTCCCGCTCAAGATGTCATGTAGGCACAGAACGCACCCAATGTTAAGCGTTTGTCCTGTAAAATGGGCAGTCCTCTGGTGGGGTTCGAATTTTGAATGCAGATGCAGACCAATGGTCGGGCTCTAGAATGTGGTGACACGTTGCCAATTCCGGCTGCAAAATGTGTCAGTACACAGCCCTTGTCTGACCGAGGAAAAAAGCTACTCATGCATTATCGGTTTTGGCTTCCATTAGTCTCTACCCCCACCCCTGCCGTGGTAGAGAAAACGCCTTGGACACGGTGCTTGTTAAAGGGTGATAATGCATGTAATTTTGAATTTTGAACGGCGGCCAAAAGTGAGCAAGGAAGGGTTACTATTAGACCAGCCAATTTCGGCTATTGCAAAATGTCCTAGTACCCGTGCTCTACCACCTTGAGAACACGCCTATGCTGTGTCGCTACCCCCCAGGTCTCTACAGAGATAATCTTGGTAGTACCATGTACTACTGGCCCCTACTTTCGTCGCGTTGGAGTGTCATATGTTGATGTTTTAGTTGTTGCTTTTCTCTTAATTTGTAGTTAATTCAGCCAATCAGTGTGCAGTTGTTGACTTCTATCGCGGAGGATGCGAAAGGAGGTCAATCCTATTTTGCTTCTTAGCTTTCCAGTTTCTGAAAAGGTGATGCTTTCATCGACGTAGGATGTCGAGTTCTTATAAATTCGTAAGTGGGTCAATTGGGACCAGACCGCCATATTTGCATATCATTATCTCATCCTCCGTGAAGGAAGATATCATATTGGGGATATATGGATTGTAATACAATATGGATCAGTACTGATTGTATGTGGTAGTGTTGTAACCCTCTTTTGTTCAGGATCAGTGTGGTTAGAATTATAATGTTTACACATAGGCGTGTCTTTTAGTGGTGAAAAGTTATGTGGTTTGGCAAAGGCGAGTATGTGTCTAACCAACCATTGTGCAATTTCGCTTTTATATCGTTTTGAACGGTCGGTCTGAAAGGCTTTTTTAAGGGTCTTCCTGTGTCCAAATCCCTATCAAATTTGGTCATTACCGTTGCCCCGCCTATTAAATTGTTCTGTATTTGACCTACTCCAGAGATGTATGCTCCGTTCTGACAGCATGCTGTCTTCGCTTTGCACATTTCTGGGTTTCATCAGGAGGGTGTCCCCAAGGGGGCCTCTACGAGGCAGCCTTCTGGGCACCCAGCTGATGACTTCTCGGTAGCTGTCCTACACGAGGTATGGTGGGATTCCCCGTCAAGGATCCCAATGTACCTGCAAAAGAAATTATGATTAGTATGTATTGGAGTTAGGGTTAGGGTTAGGGTTAGGGCTAGGGTTAGGGTTAGGGTTAGGGTTACATAAGCCTAAGTTTAGACTTGTCTATCACCGATGTGTTGCGTCGGCGGAGCACTCATAAGTGCAAAGCAAATGAGCCGCAACCACAGCGCCCCGCTTCGGTTCAACCGGTTCTAGTCCAAGTCATGTAGGGTAGGGTCTGTAAGAGGTAGAAGCAGTGCTTATGTAACCACTGTATAAGAGTGTGTGGGTTTTGTGTTCCCCCCCGCACCCATGCAACCGGGGACCCAGGGGTTAACCTTAACCCTTCACCTGCTGAATATTTATATATGCCACACCAACTACCGATTATCAACCAATCAGATTAATTGATTATATTTTTTTATTTTGGTGATGTCATTTCATCTCAATGTCGGATAAAAGTCCTACAAAATTGGAAGGAACGTCTCCAAAATGACTTTTACAGTGTTGACGGGGACGTTAAACCTCAAATCAAACAAAACAAACAATTTTGTTTTGGATAGCCTATTGGCCATTTTAACTGTCCTTTTGGCTTTCCGCTGTTGGTGTTTCCGTTGGAGTATGTTGCTTCATGTTTGTGTTTCTTCCCTTTGGTGTCTCTGATTTGAGCTGTGGGTTAATTGTATAGATTCCTGATTCCCGATCAAATACAACCATTAGGAAAGCATGTCCGTGTGAAAAAATGGCGTCAAACATGGTGTCAGAAGCGACAAATTTTGGGGAAAAATGACAACATCTTTCTTATTTCTCTTTAAGTTATTGTGGCTTCATCACTGCCAGAGTCGAAATATTAATATATAATAATGAGACACTAAATCCATATATCAGTTTATATTTTACTCTTTGAGGTCGCAAACCTTCTAACCTTCCAGCACCAGTAAATGAAACAATTCTTAAGGCAGTACAATTGTTTTATCCAAAAGACAGAGCGTTTTAAGTGGCAAATCACAACCTGCTTCTTCTTCTTCTTCTCTCTCTCTCTCTCTCTCTCTCTCTCTCTCTCTCTCTCTCTCTCTCTCTCTCTCTCTCTCTCTCTCTCTCTTAATATACAGTCAGTTTGCGAACCCGTCATTCCAACTATTTATTGTTGGATTTTATAACTTCCGAACTAAAGAAGTGGTATATAGTGCCCTTATATATTGCAAAAGATGATAAGCTTAATCAAGGCTGCTTGTTTTTGAATCACGTTGACTTTTTCTTGTGTATGACGTGTTTTAATATACAAATGTAATTGAATGGAGGAAGTTGAAAATACATTATTTACAATACATCATTAGAATTAGCGGTATGTATGCAAAACAATAACGATATAAACTACACTTTGATTTAGTACAGGGTAATGTCCTAGCGCCTAAATTGCACCAAACACTGGATACATTAACGTAAATTAAAACAGTGTGGTTTCGGATAATGGAAAATAAAGTTCATAGAGAAAAAGTCAGAACCATTTATGAAAACATGCACCAAAGCCGCCGTGAGAATACACAGATTTGGCGCAATGATCACGAAAACACGCTTATATAAGTTTGACCTCCTTGAACCCCTCGTTTATATAGTAAAATTGAGGTTTACAGGAGTATCATTTTTTTTTTTTATTTCTGGTCTAAAACATAGATTGTGGGTACTCGTTAGAAACCGCCTCGTCTAGGCTGTTCTAACGAGTACCCAAAACCTATATTTTTACCAGAAATAAGAATAATATCATAATTTTTCATCTTAAAATTTCATTTTTTCGGCGGTAATATTTACAATTTATTTGAATAGGCTTGTTTTCGTAATGGAAGGTATGTACAAAGCAGAAACAAATACAGAGCTTGATATATGCATCATTTCCCTCATCTACAGATCTGAATACAACCACCGTGATCCATTACTGGAGAACTCGTCCGCCATTGTCATTTTGTACAGAGCAGCATGCAACAGACATTTCCCACTCATTCATAAATTGACACAATGTTATTTACCATGTCTAAAGAGCTAAAAACAAACGAGCTTATATAGAATTGTGTTTATTTAAAGGTTCATGAATTAACTTATCGGAAAAAGGTTTCGAACTCAAAATTTGCGAATCCCCAGCTGTGTATTTCGCTTGATATCTAATATCAATAAGCTGCATGGAAACGAGTCGATTACTTTTATGTCAAACTATTTGTTGGTAACAATTATTGAATGATAAATTTACCGATCGACGCATTGCGTCTGCATATGTATCAGGGGCATGAAAACGAGTCGTTTACTTTGTGTCAAATTATTTGTACGTAACATAATTATTGAATGATAAATTTACTGATCGACGAGTTACGTTTACATATGCATCAGGGAGTGGATAATGTGACCCGTTTTCTTTCTTATCATTTTTAGATCCGTGTATTGAATCGCCGTGCTCTAATGGCGGAACCTGTAAACTTGTAGACGACAGTAAAACGAGAGTTGGATATGGGGACATCCTTCTAAATCACTTCTATTGTGTTTGTCCAAAAGGCTATATCGGCAACTACTGTGAAACTAAAGGTACATTCTCATAAGGATATAAGGAAAACACACCGTGTATGATCGCCAGAAACTGACGGCTGCCTTTCTTGAATTAGCGGAAGGGAGAGAATGGCCGTATAAAAGATTTCATGATCAATCTGTGTTGTGGGTACTTTCTAGAATCCCAACGATGAAATTATTTTAACAAAAAAAATGTTTCTGAAGAGGAATAAAATATATTATTTTATTTGGGTTTACGGGGTATACATTATCTGCCTTATTTTTGTTCAAAAACATTGATTGTGGGTACTCGTTAGAACCGCCTCATTGAGGCGGTTCTAACGCGCACCCACAATCTATGTTGAAAGCAGAAATAAGAAAGATGCTATCATTTTTACCCAAAATTTGTCGCTTTTGACACCATGTTGGACGCCATTATTTCACACGGACATGTTTTCCTAATGGTTGTTTTTGGAAGGAATCAGGTATTGATACAATTAACCCATAGCTCCCATCAGAGACACCAATGGGAAAGAAACATAACCATGAAGCAACATACTCCAACGGAAACACCAACAGCGGAATGCCAAAAGGACAGTTAAAAAGGCCAATAGGCTATCCAAAATAAAATAATATAAGCGATACAAACACCCAAAGACAAACCATAACAAAAATAAACCGCGACAGAAGAACCGCCTTGGAACGGTCAGTGAAACGAACTCCACTGGGGGCTTAAATCTTTCTCTCCAAAGGGATTCTGCTCTAGAATAACAATGCACGAGTCCACACTTGCAAAATTGCAAATAATGCTGTTGAGTAGAATGTGTACGAGCTAATACCGCACCCTGCATTTTTTAATTATTGGCAAGCCCTCGTATAACTGGTATAGACGCCAGTAAGTACTTTGTCGTATTTGTGCTTATACGATAGCGAGCACTCTCCTTAAGTTATTGTGGCTTCATCAATGCCAGAGTCGAAATGTTAATATATAATAATGAGACACAAAATCCATATATCAGTTTATATTTTACTCTTTGAGGTCGCAAACCTTCTAACCTTCCAGCACCAGTAAATGAAACAATTCTTAAGGCAGTACAATTGTTTTATCCAAAAGACAGAGCGTTTTAAGTGGCAAATCACAACCTGCTTATTCTTCTTCTTCTCTCTCTCTCTCTCTCTCTCTCTCTCTCTCTCTCTCTCTCTCTCTCTCTCTCTCTCTCTCTCTCTCTCTCTCTCTCTTAATATTTAGTTTGCGTACTCGCAGTTTGCGTACTCGCCATTTCAAATAGTTATTGTTGGATTATATAACCTCGAACTTCAGAAGTGGTATATAGTGCCCATATATTTTGCAAGAGATGATAAGCTTAATCAAGGCTGCTTGTTTTTGAATCACGTTGATTTCTCGTGTGTATGACGTGTTTTAATATATAAATGTAATTGAATGGAGGAAATTGAAAATATATTATTTATAATACATCATTAGAATTAGCGGTATGAATGCAAAACAATAGCGATATAAACTACACTTTGATTTAGTACAGGGTAATGTCCTAGCGCCTAACTTGCAGCACACACTAGATACATTAACGTAAATTCAAACATTGTGGTTTCGGACAATGGAAAATAAAGTTCACAGAGAAAAAGTTAGAACCATTTATATAAACATGCACCAAAGCCTCCGTGAGAATACACAGATTTGGCACAATGATCACGAAAACACGCTTTGACCTCCTTGGACCCCTCGTTTATACAGTAAAATAGGGGTTTATAGGGGTTTATGTTTTTTCTTATTTCTGGTCAAAAAATAGATTGTGGGTACTCGTTAGAACCGCCTCGTCGAGACTGTTCTAACGAGTACCCACAACCGATATTTTACCAGAAATAAGAATAATATCATAATTTTTCATCTTAAAATTTCATTTTTCGGCGGTAATATTTACAATGTATTTGAATAGGCGTGTTTTCGTAATGGAAGGCATGTACAATCAGAAACAAATAAATAAATAGCGTCATTTCCCTCATCTACAGATATGAATACAACACCGTGATCCATTACTTGAGAAGACGTTTGTCATTGTCATTTTGGGCAGAACAGTATGCAACAAACATTTCCCACATTCATAATTTGACAGACTGTTATTTACCATGTCTAAAAACAAACGAGCTTATAAATAAAGAATTGTGTTTATTTAAGAAAAACCGACCAAATGTAAAGGTTCATTAACTAACTTATCTGAAAAGGTTTCGAACTCAAAATTTGCAAATCCCCAGCTGTGTATTTCGCTTGATATCTAATATCAATAAGTTGCATGGAAACGAGTAGATTACTTTTATGTCAAACTATTTGTTTGTAACAATTATTGGATGATAAATTTACTGATCGACGCATTACGTTTGCATATATATCAGGGCCATGAAAACGAGTCGTTTTCTTTGTGTCAAATTATTTGTACGTAACATAATTATTGAATGATAAATTTACTGATCGACGAGTTACGTTTTCATATGCATCGGGGAGTGGATAATGTGACCCGTTTTCTTTCTTATCACTTTAGATCCCTGTATTGAATCGCCGTGCTCTAATGGCGGAACCTGTAAACTTGTAGACGACAGTAAAAAGAGAGGTGGATATGGGGACATCCTTCTTAATAACTACTATTGTGTTTGTCCAACAGGCTATATCGGCAACAAATGCGAATTTAAAGGTACATTGTCATAAGTAAACAAACGTATTAGTCATAAGGATATAAGGATTGCACACCTTATTTTGATCGCCAGAAACTGACAACTGCCTTTCTTGAATCAGCGGAAGGGAGAGAATGGCCGTAGAAAAGATTTTATGATCAATCTCCACGAAAGAATTATGCCGACCCCGGCAGGTATCGAACCCGCGTCCTCCTAATCACAAGTCAGACGCGCATCCGACTGAGCTGCCGAGGCCGGCACGTTGTCATAAGTAAACAAACATATGTGACATATGGATAACACACCGTGTATGATTTCATACCTTAACCCTTCACCTGCTGAATATTTATATATGCCACACCAACTACCGATTATCGACCAATCAGATTACTTTATGCAATTATTGCAACAAATTCACAATCTGAATGGCAAACAATAAAGATCCTGACCATCTGATCTGGATATTTATTGTTTGGAACATAAGGAATATCCGGGCGCAGCAGGACAAGGGCTTAATAAAGGACTTTACATGAATAATACATGAGTTCGAATGCAAGAATCTATTCATCATATAACAATAAAAACGCATATTATTCACGATCTTTTGACAAAAATGTCAATATTCCGTCATAAGTAAACGCGACGTCGTTAATGTCGTCGTACATGTAACGTTAAGGGGCGTTTCTAACTAATTTGCATATTTAATCCACTAGTGGATTGCGGAAATGATTACATGGCGTTATTGCACTCTCACACGCTACGTTATATGATATAAATTGGCATTTTATCATGATTAGTTTTCCTCTTTTCTGCTTCCAAAACAAAAGTAGTGAGGTGAAGACAAGGATCAGGGATCGATACAAGTGCCCAACATCTCCTATCATGGACATAAAAGGGAAAGACATACAAACATGAAACAACTAGATCCTAATATAAACATCAATAGCCGAAAGCCAAAAGTTCAGTTACTTTTCGGTTAAATGGCCAATTGGCTATTCAAAATAAAAAAGATAAAAGCGATACACATATTCAAAGACGAACTTTTACAAAAAGTAACCGCGTGAGGAGATGTTTCTTGGAACGGTTACTGAAATGTATTTTCCGGTTGTGGTGTGGGTCTTAAATCGATATTACGCGGTCGTAATTTATGCCCATACGTCCTTCGCAATAGGCAAATAACTTGTGCAGTCGCATGTAGGCTTCCTAACTCATCGAAAATCTCAGAGAACACAAATATCAAACAACCACAGAGGTCAAACAACGTTGAAGACTAGAGAGCAATAAATGAATGAGATGCTGGAGCAAACGAAAACCAACTGTTAGACACCCATGATGCCGACCAGAGACAGTGAATCAGGAACCGAACATAATAACATAAACTTATATTTTCATTTCAAGAAGGCCTTTCTCTGGAAACGTCATATAATCTGAGGCCTGACACACCGGTTTGCAAAAAAGAGGGAAACAAAGTTACCAACCATAATTGGGTTAAACAACATGCATGCAGTGTGTGTGTGTGTGTGTGTGTGTGTGTGTGTGTGTGTGTGTGTGTGTGTGTGAATTCGGGTTTAACGTCGCTTTCAACAATTTTTCAATCATATCACGACGATGTCTGGTTGCGACAGGGAGCTCAATGCTCCCTTTATAGTGCTTCCTCACTGAAGTATCATGTCCCAGACACATAACACCTTACTGATAATCATTTTCTGATATCAATTTATTGAAATATATTGTACTAATAAGGGAGTTGAAGTCTAAGTGTTCTTTAGGTTTTGTCGCGACTAGTAAATAATTATTGAATTCTGCACTTACTTAGTTGGATATTTAATCTTTTATACCTCATGAACATCTTGCTGTTACGATGAAATTGCTGTTTGGATCTACCGGGTCTTCATGGCGGTACCTGTTACCTTTAATACATAGAGGATCTTACATGAGTGTTCATGTATTATTGAATTTATTAAACGAGTTGAGGAAAAGGGATAAAATGCGAGGCTTTGCCGTGCATTTATCCCTTTTCCTCAACGAGTTTAATAAATTCAATAATACATGAGCACGAATGCAAGATTCTATTTATCATATGACATTTAAAACGCTTTTTATTCACGATTGGTTACAAAAATGTCAATATTCTGCCGTTAGAAAATGCGACGTCGTTAAGGACGTCGTACATGTAACGTTACGGGACGTATCTAGCTAATTTGCATATATAATGCACTAGTGGATTATCGAAAATAATACATGGCGTTATTACACTCTCAGACGAGACGTCATATGATAAAACAATATAAAATATGTTTTACCTCAACAGATATTATTGCGAATGCTCACCTAATTACATCGCTATTTTGTCATAACGATAACAAAAGATTAACTCTTATCTTGCTGTTCACGACAATCCCAACTTTGCAAGCAGTGTAGATCTATATCAGAAGCCATCTGATCCGGATCTACAATGTTTGGCATTCAGGTTATAAATTTGTAGCAATAAATTTAATCAAGTAATTTGATTGATTGATAGACAGAAACGGGTGTGGCTTAAATGAATATTCAGCAAGATAAAGTGTTAAGATAGCACACTCATGAACAAAGTGCTGTATTTTATATCGCCTGATTCGATATGCTTCATAAAAATCTTTCATCATATTTTTTGTTTCTTTTGCAAATATTTTGTATACTCGTTAAGGCCTCGTACAATAGGCATTTTAGCGAGTCTATAATCTAGATGACAGAGCAAGCATAAGAAAAGATATAATATATCCTTGTGTAAAACTGTATGACAATGCTACTTCTTTTTAGAGCCGTGTTTGGACTCGCCTTGTATGAATGGTGGTACCTGTAACTCAAAAGGAAGCGGCACGAGCTACACATGCGAATGTATGTCTGGCTTCACCGGCAGCCATTGTGAAACTACTGAAGGTACGTTACAATAGTGTACTCTTACGAGTAAAATTAATGTTCTCTACAACGTCGGTAATATGAAAAATAGAAGTGAATGCAATGGTCAGAATCAATACAATTAACTCACACCACCCATCAGAGACACCAAAGAGAAATAAGCACGAACATGAAATATCGAGACCCAAATGGAAACATCACTAGCGGAAAGTCAAATGGCCAGCTTCGTTCACTCAAAACGGCCAACTGGCTATCCAAATCAAAAACACATAAGCGATAAAACATTCAGAGACAAACGATAAGAAAAATAAACCGCGATAGATGAACCGCCTTGGAACAGTAGTGAGAAGTTTTCATTGGGCGGGGTGAGGCTTAAATCGATTTTATTTGAAATTGGCGTGAGACAGGTGGGACCGTATTCTTATCAATGTTACAACCATTCCTTGTGTTTCCATTTGAATCATTTGAGTCTGTTTTGTGGTTTTGCAGTATGTTTCCTCGGGCTTTCGTTGCGGATCATTACAGGGTCACTGATGAGGCTTTATTAGCCGAAACTACGTAGTATGACCCATCTTCTTTCTTATGAATGTTTTCATTGCTCTTAAAGGAACTCATTTTTGATTTTTATTTGCCTTCACTGCAGCTGGTGTTGTGCCGTGTGGCGGCCGTAAAACGTCTCCCCGTACATCAACCATAGTGCAGTTTATATTTTACTTTTGGTCCTTTGAGATCAGCGTGAATATTCTGAGAAATCAGAAATAAATTATTGGTTTAGACTCATATTCTAGACCGGTTTTTAATTATTTGGACCCCATTTTGATTTATATCAGTCTTTGAATCGACTGCCTGTTTGAAATTCGCAAATTTGCAGTATGTTTCCTCTGGCTTTCGTTGCCGGATCATTACAGGGTCACTGATGAGGCTTTATTGGCCGAAACTACGTAGTATGACCTATCTTCTTTCTTATGAATTTTTTCATTGCTCTTAAAGGAACTCATTTTTGATTTTTATTTAAGGTCAAGACAACAGCTTAGGTTATGTTTGTCAAGTCAGAAACTTTATAGATCATTCCGATATTAACTGACAACTGCCGGTAGGTCAACGGCCGAGTCCTGAAGTAAACGTCCATATCAAGCAGTCTCCCAAGAAGTTGTCATAAGAAAAATTCAATATATTATGTGAGCCCCGCCAAGCGAATTTGTGTCTTCGAGCAATCCGTCATGACAAATTTTAACTGCGCATGCCCAGCCATTCAGAGGGGCCAGGGATATGGCTTTCTGTCTGAAGGTTCCTCTTGATTCACTGCTTGTATGAGCGAGCAGCGAAGGTTCTGGCGAGAATGCGCGGATGCGCATGCTCGCCTGAACCTTCACTGCTCGCATAGGCGATAAGTACCAAAATCGCTTGACGGGGCCCATATACGAGTAGTAGAAGAAACGTCACTAGCAAGCACAAAACCCCTTGCCCTCTGAAGCCACCTGCAAGCACAAAAACCCATGGTCCTCCTGAATCCAAAACAATAGAACGCTGCGGCACTGAAAGTTACAAAGCATCTACACACCGACCCAAAGCACTTGAATGAAGAAAAAAGAAACCACAACTATACCCTTTTAATGTCCACGTTACTGTAAATTAACTTTGGAACGCCTGAATTATGAAGGAGATAAGATAGTTATGTAATATAAGGTCCCAGTAAAATAAAAGTATGGTGTTTATACAAATTAGACTCGAATTAGGCGATTCCTAGGTGTACAAATAACATCTTGTTTAGTTAAAAAAGAACTCCCTTATTTAGCCTTAAATAATTAAATATTTGAAGGTATTGGACAAAAACGACCTCTCTCGAGACTGAAGGGGGAGCTCGTTTTAGCTATGATGAACGAAACATCAATTTTCGCTGCAGCTGTGTAACTGCATAGTGTCATAGATCATAGCTACCTCGGCATGAGACACCTTGCTTGTACAAAGGTTAGTGTTTCCGTTGGAGTATGTTGCTTCATGTTTGTGTTTCTTACCCTTTGGTGTCTCTGATTTGAGCTGTGGGTTAATTGTATAGATTCCTGATTCCTGATCAAAAACAACCATTAGGAAAGCATGTCCGTGTGAAATAATGGCGTCAAACATGGTGTCAGAAGCGACAAATTTTGGGAGAAAATGATAACATCTTTCTTATTTCTCTTTAAGTTATTGTGGCTTCATCACTGCCAGAGTCGAAATGTTAATGTATAATAATGAGACACTAAATCCATATATCAGTTTATATTTTACTCTTTGAGGTCGCAAACCTTCTAACCTTCCAGCACCAGTAAATGAAACAATTCTTAAGGCAGTACAATTGTTTTATCAAAAAGGCAGGGCGCGTTAAGTGGCAAATCACAACCTGCTTCTTCTTCTCTCTCTCTCTCTCTCTCTCTCTCTCTCTCTCTCTCTCTCTCTCTCTCTCTCTCTCTCTCTCTCTCTCTCTCTCTCTTAATATACAGTCAGTTTGCGAACCCGTCATTTCAACCAGTTATTGTTGGATTTTATAACTTCCGAACTAAAGAAGTGGTATATAGTGCCCATATATATTGCAAGAGATGATAAGCTTAATCAAGGCTGCTTGTTTTTGAATCACGTTGATTTTTTCTTGTGTATGACGTGTTTTAATATACAAATGTAATTGAATGGAGGAAGTTGAAAATATAGTATTTACAATACATCATTAGAATTAGCGGTATGTATGCAAAACAATAACGTTCTAAACTACACTTTGATTTAGTACAGGGTAATGTCCCAGGGCCTAAAGTGCAGCAAACACTGGATACATTAACGTAAATTCAAACAGTGTGGTTTCGGACAATGGAAAATAAAGTACACAGAGAAAAAGTCAGAACCATTTATGAAAACATGCACCAAACCCGCCGTGAGAATACACAGATTTGGCGAAATGATCAAGAAAACACGCTTATATAAGTTGGACCCCCTTGAACCCCTCGTTTATATAGCAAACTTGGGGTTTACAGGGGTAAACATTTCTTTCTTATTTCTGCTCAAAAACATAGATTGTGGGTATTCGATTGAACCGCCTCGTCGAGGCTGTTCAAACGAGTACCCACAACCTATATATTTACCAGAAATAAGAATAATATCATAATTTTTCATCTTAAAATTTCATTTTTTCGGCGTTGAATAGGTGTGTTTTCGTAATGGAAGGCATGTACAAAGCAGAAACAAATAATAAATACAGAGCATGATATATGCATCATTTCCCTCATGTACAGATCTGAATACAACCACCGTGACCCATTACTTGGGAACACTTTTCATTCATAAATGACACAATGTTATTTACCATGTCTAAAGAGCTAAAAACAAACGAACTTATGAAGAATTGTGTTTATTTAAGAAAAACGGACCAAATGTAAAGGTTTATGAACCTGATTTATCGGAAAAGGTTTCGAACTCAAAATTTGCAAATCCCCAGCTGTGTATTCCGCTTGATATCTAATATCGATAAGTTGCATGGAAACGAGTCGATTACTTTTATGCCAAACTATTTGTTGGTATCATAATTCGTTAATGATAATTCTAACATGACGTTAACGTTTTTCCCATTGAACCCAGTGGAAACGTCAGCGTTTGCAAATATGCGATAATTCACGTCGTCAACGTGGTGCGTGCAATTTGGCGTCATCGTGACGTTGCATGTAAACATTTCCTTCTGTCGACATCCGCTGCAAAATAGTCCCCAAAATAACGCTTTGTTACTCCTGTATTTCAGTTTAGCATCATGTTAGAATCGAAATAATTTCCACGCACCCGGTGTGTTATCGTGATTAACACACGGTGTTGTCGGGCAGATGCGAATATTAATTCACTCCGGCTTCGCCGTCGTGAATTAATATTTCGCAATCTGCCCTCCAACACCGTGTGTTAATCACGATAACACACGGTACGTGGAGATTATTTCTTAAATTTACTGATCGACGCGTTACGTTTGCATATGTATCAGGGAGTGGATAATGTGACCCGTTTCCTTTTATTATCATTTTAGATCCCTGTATTGAATCGCCGTGCTTAAATGGCGGAATCTGTAAACTTGTAGACGACAGTAAAAAGAGAGGTGGATATGGGGACATCCTTCTTAATAACTACTATTGTATTTGTCCAACAGGCTATTTCGGCAACAAATGTGAAACTAAAGGTACATTGTCATAAGTTTTGTTTGATTGTTTGTATTGGACTTTAACAGTCCAGTCAACACCTTTTTTGTGTCGGTCAGTTTATCCTATCTACACATTTCCTGGACAGGTTTGTACGTAAGTTGTTAACCAGTACAGTGCACAGTCTTTCGCCAGAAGCTGACAACTGCCTTTCTTGAATCAGCGGAAGGGAGGGAATGGCCGTAGAAAAGATTTCATGATCAATCTCCACGAAAGAATTTTGCCGACCCCGGCATGTATCGAACCCGCGTCCTCCTGATCACCAGTCAGACGCGCATCCGACAGAGCTGCCGAGGATTTTTTCGGAGTTATTGTTGCAGGGATATTTATTTGAGCATAATCTCTAATGAACACAACGTAAACCAAGATTGAGGACTATGGCCTTGACCTAAAGCACGACAGAATCCAAAGGCGTGGACTATAGCCATGTAAAAATCGATTTAAGCCCAGAACCCCCTTCCTACCAACATCCTGTGGAATAATATTACTGACGGTTCAAGGGCGTTTCTTCTGTCGTGTTTTTTTTCTAGTTATAGTTTTTCTTTATATGTATTTATCATATGACGTCGCGTCTGAGAGTGTAATAACGCCATGTAATATTTTCGATAATCCACTAGTGGATTAAATATGCAAATAAGCTACATACGTCCCGTAACGTTACATGTACGACGTCCTTAACGACGTCGCGTTTACTAATGGCGGAATATTATTATTTTTGTAAACAATCGTGAATGAAATGCTTTTTAAATGTCAGATTATAAATAGAATCTTGCATTCGTGCTCATGTATTATTGAATTTATTAGACTCGTTGAGGAAAAGAGATAAAATGCTCGGCAAAGCCTCGCATTTTATCCCTTTTCCTCAACTCGTTTAATAAATTCAATAATACATGAGCACTCATGCAAGATCCTCTATATAGTTTTTCTTTATATATGTGTGTATTGCTTATATCATTATTGTATTTCGAAAAGTCGCTTGGTCATGTTGTTGGAAAATATCTGTCCTTTTGGCTTTTCGCCTGTGATGTTTTCATTACGGTTTAGTTTCAGTCGAACTTCGATGGCTCAAACCCCTTTGGGACCATGAAAATTTATTCGAGACAGGGGTTGTTCGAGTCACTGAGGGTTATTGCCGCGAGACATAACGAGATACTTTTGAACATATTTTCGATGTTATATAATGAAAATGTATGCTGTGTGTACTCATTAGAATCGCCTCACCGCGGCGATTATAATGAGTACACACAGCATACATTTGCAAGATAAAAGACTGAAATCTCCTTTATTATTCCCCACCATTTCTTATCTTGAGGATTTCCCTAGGGGCTCAAGTAAGAGTTCGACTCATCCATGGTAAACGAACCATCGGTTTTCGAGACATCGAAGTTCTACTGTATTTCTTGTTCGTGATTTATTCCTTTACTGACTCTGATGGGAGGTGATGGGTATTTGTATCGATTCCTCATAATTATTTCACTTCTTTATTGCTGCTACCCTCTCCTTAAAGTTCATTAGGAAAAAGGTATGAAGTACATTAAATTTATTAAGACATTGATTCAAGAAATCAGAGGGCGCAAACCGCATCAAGTCATCTGTATTAGTTTCCAAGATATTACAATTTGAAGTGAGAAATATTTCGTTGGAACACAGCAGCTCCAGACTGCCTCACGGGGTATTCTATTATGTAATAGATTCATATTATTTTATATATATATATATTTCAAATATGAAATATCTTGTGCTTTATAGTCCTCAGGAACCTAAAAATATTATATATATTTGAATTATTGAATAGAAAAGGCAATGATCAGGAATCGACACAATTAATATACAGCTCCCATCAGAGACACCAAAGGGAAAGAAGCACAAAAAGGGGGAAACGGCAGAGATAAGTGCTTTAGATCTGTTTTTCATATTGCTTTGCCTTCATGGCGGTACCTGTTACCTACTAAATCCTAAATAAAATACTTTATCATATGACCTCGAGTCTGAGTAAGTAATAACGCCATGTAATATATTCGATATTTCTACTAGTGGATTAAATATGCAAATTAGTTTCTTTGTAACGATGTTGCGTTTACTAATGGCTGAAAATTGGCGTTTTTGTAAATCAATCGTGAATAAAATGTGTTTACCTGTCATATGATAAATAAAATCGTGCCTTCGTGCTCATGTGTTATTGAATTCATTAAACTAGTTGAGGAAAAGGCACAAACTGCTCGGAAAGCCTCGCATTTTGTCCATTTTTCCGCAACTCGTTTCGTAGATTCAATATTACATGAACACTCATGATCCTCTCTGTCAATCAGACTACATCGGCCACAACCGTGAAACTGAAGTTTAGTTAGGAATTTGAAGCTTCGTGTTTGTGGCGTTCCCTAGATCTTTATTTTATATTTTTAATATGAAGACAAGAATTCTTTTTTGCAGATCCGTGTTACAATTCGCCATGTCTTAATGGCGGTACCTGTCGATGAGGGTAACTCAAAATTTGCAAATCCCCAGCTGTGTATTTCGCTTGATATCTAATATCAATAAGTTGCATGGAAACGAGTTGATTTCTTTATGTCAAACTATTTGTTGGTAACATAATTCTTGAATGATAAATTTACCGATCGCCGCGTTACGTTTGCATATGTATCAGGGACATGAAAACGAGTCGTTTACCTTTATGTCAAATTATTTGTACGTAACTTAATTATTGAATGATACATTTACTGATCGACGAGTTACGTTTGCATATGCACCAGGGAGTGGATAATGTGACCCGTTTTCTTTCTTATCATTTTAGATCCCTGTATTGAATCGCCATGCTTTAATGGCGGAACGTGTCAATATGTAGACAACAGTAAAAAGAGAGGTGGATATGGTGGATATGGTGGATATGGGGGCACCATTCTTAATAACTACTATTGTATTTGTCCAACAGGCTATATCGGCAACAAATGTGAAACTAAAGGTACGTTGTCATAAGTTTTGTTTGTTTGTTTGTATTGGAGTTTAACGGCCCAGTCAACACTTTTTTGAGTCGGTCAGTTTACCTATCTACACATTTCCTTGACAGGCTTATACGTAAGCTGTTAACCAGTACATTGCACATTCTTTCGCCAGAAACTGACAACTGCCTTTCTTGAATCATCGGAAGGGAGAGAATGGCCGTAGAAAAGATTTCATGATCAATCTCCACAAAAGAATTTTGCCGACCCGGCATGTATCGAACCCGCGTCCTCCTGATCACCAGTCAGACGCGCATCCGACTGAGCTGCCGAGGCCGGCACGTTGTCATAAGTAAAACAAACATATGTGACATAAGGATAACACACCGTGTATGATTTTATACCTTAACCCTTCACCTGCTGAATATTTATATATGCCACACCAACAACCGATTATCAACCAATCAGATTACTTGAAACAAATTATTGCAACAAATTCACAATCTGAATGGCAAACAATGTAGATCTTGACCTTCTGATCTGGATCATCATTGTTTGGAACAAAAGGCATATCCGGGCTCAGCAGGACAATGGCTAAATAAAGGACTTTGCATGAATATTACATGAGTACGAATGCAAGATTCTATTCATCATATATTAAAAAACGCATATTATTCACGATCTTTTGACAAAAATGTCAAGATTCCGTCATAAGTAAACGCGACATCTTTAATGACGTCGTAAATGTAACGATAAGGGGCGTTTCGTACTTATGTGCATATCTAATCCACTAATGGATTGCGAAATTGATTACATTGCGTTATTACATTCTCACACTCGACGTCATTTGATACAAATTTGCATTTTATCATGATTTGTTTTCCTCTTCAAAATATTTTGATGACCGCCGCAACCGTCTCAATGAGACTGCTCCAACCGCCATTCACAATCAATGCATCGAAGCCAAAAAAACAACAAGAAAAAAATATATGTATATATATATTATGCCCACTATGCCACAAATTTTACTTTCTATGGCGTTGGGGTCTCCAGGGTGTTACTATACTGGCCTGTAATGCAACAATTGAATGGCTGGTCACAAGCAATGTTTTACGTGTTATTTTAATAACATAACAGTACAAAAAAACACGCCTTTAGTGTACTATAAAGCTGCATGATTATCATGCAAGATAGATTTATGAATTAATTTACGATAAGTAAGTCTATAGCATTGTGATCAGTGTTGGCCCCGCCATACCACAATCAGATGAATAGCAACCGGAAACCAACCTGTTATTATTACTATACATATCTACACCTAATATGCTATTCAGCAGCACCTAACTCTTCGCCATACCATCATAACAAACTACATTGAAAATTTGACCGCCGAAAAAAAAAACTTATGATATTTTCTATCCCCGCCCAAAACATAGACCGCCGGTGCCCCCTAGAACGGCTTCATTGAGGCAGTTATACTGAAAATCCACGCTTCATATCTCGGGGCAGAGACAAGACAAATAAGATTTTATTACATCGATCTCAACCAGAAATAAGTTATGCTGTTTTTTTTCTGTTTTTTAATTATTGACATGCCTTCGTATAACTGGTATAGACGCCAGTAAGTAATTTGTCGTATTTGCGCTTATACGATAGCGAGCACTCTCAAAATCACAACCTGCTTCTTCTTCTCTCTCTCTCTCTCTCTCTCTCTCTCTCTCTCTCTCTCTCTCTCTCTCTCTTAATATGCAGTTTGCGTACTCGTCATCTCAACTAGTTATTGTTGGATTTTATAACTTCCGAACTTCAGAAATGGTATATAGTGCCCATATATATTGCAAGAGATGATAAGCTTAATCAAGGCTGCTTGTTTCTGAATCACGTTGATTTTTTTCTTGTGTATGACGTGTTTTTAATATATAAATGTAATTAAATGGAGGAAGTTGAAAATATATTATTTACAATACATCATTAGAATTAGCGGTATAATGCAAAACAATAACGATATAAACTACACTTTGATTTAGTACAGGGTAATGTCCTAGGGCCTAAAGTGCAGCAAACACTGGATAAATTAACGTAAATTCAAACATTGTGGTTTCGGACAATGGAAAAAAAGTTCACAGAGAAAAAGTCAGAACCATTTAAAAAACATCCTCCAAAGCCGCCGTGAGAATACACAGATTTGGCACAATAATCACGAAAACACGCTTATATAAGTTTTACCCCTTGAATCCCTCGTTTATATAATAAAACTGGGGTTTACAAGGGTAAACCTTATTTTTCTTATTTCTGCTCAAAAACATAGCTCGACGAGGGTGTTCTAGCGAGTACCCACAATCTATATTTTGACCAGAAATAAGAATGATATCAACATTTTTTATCTGAAAATTTCATTTTATCGGCGGTAATATTTACAATATATTTGAATAGGCGTGTTTTCGTAATGGAAGGCATGTACAAAGCAGAAACAAATAAATAAATACAGAGCTTGATATATGCATAAGTTCCCTCATCTACAGATCTGCATACAACCACCGTGATCCATTACTTGAAAACACGTTTGCCATTGTCATTTTGCACAGAACAGCATGCAACAAACATTTCCCACATTCATAATTTGACACACTGTTATTTACCATGTCTAAAAACAAACGAGCTTATAAAGAATTGTGTTTATTTACGAAAAACGGACCAAATGTAAAGGTTCATGAACTAACTTATCGGAAAAGGTTTCGAACTCAAAATTTGCAAATCCCGAGCTGTGTATTTCGCTTGATATCTAAAATCAATAGCTGTATATTTCGCTTGATATCTAATATTTATAGCTGTGTATTTCGCTTGATATCTAATATCAATAAGTTGCATGGAAACGAGTCGATTACTTTTATGTCAAACTATTTTTGGTAACATAATTCTTGAATAATAAATTTACTGATCGACTCGTTACGATTGCATATGTATCAGGGACATGAAAACGAGCTGTTTACCTCTATGTCAAATTATTTGTACGTAACATAATTATTGAATGATAAATTTACTGATCGACGAATTACGTTTGCATAAGCATCAGGGAGTGGATAATGGGACCCGTTTTCTTTCTTATCATTTTAGATCCCTGTATTAAATCGCCGTGCTTTAATGGCGGAACCTGTCAATTTATAGAATACAGTAACAAGAGAGGTGGATATGGGGGCATCCTTCTTCATAACTACTACTTTTGCGTTTGTCCAACAGGCTATTTCGGCAACAACTGTGAAACTAAAGGCACGTTGTCATAAGTTTTGTTTGTTTGTTTGTATTGGAGTTTAACGGCCCAGTCAACATTATTTTTGAGTCGGTCAGATTACCTATCTACACATTTCCTAGACAGGCTTATTTTGTGGGAAAGTAACTGTCCATATGGCCTTCCTTTGTGTAGGTTTCCATTATGGTCTGGTCGCTTAATGTTTGTATTTCTTTCCCTTTGGTGTCTTTTATGGATGGAGTAAGTTAATTGTATCAATTCCTGATCTTTGTTTTACTTCTACTTTTTATACGTAAGCTGTTAACCAGTACAGTGCACATTCGTTCGCCAGAAACTGACAACTGCCTTTTTTGAATCAGTGGAAGGGAGAGAATGCCCGTAGAAAAGATTTCATGATCAATCTCCACGAAATAATTTTACCGACCCGGCATGTATCGAATTCGCGTCCTTCTGATCACCAGTCAGACGCGCATCCGACTGAGCTGCCGAGGCCGGCACGTTGTCATTAGTAAACAAACATATGTGACGTAAGGATAACACACCGTGTATAATTTTATACCTTAACCCTTCACCTGCTGAATATTTATATATGCCACACCAACAACCGATTATCAATCAATCAGATTACTTGATGCAAATTATTGCAACCAATTCACAATCTGAATCTGATCTGGATCTTCATTGTTTGGAACATAAGGCATATCCGGGCTCAGCAGGACAATGGCTAAATAAAGGACTTTACATGAATATTACATGAGTACGAATGCAAGATTCTATTCATCATATAACAAAAAACGCATATTATTCACGATCTTTTGACAAAAATGTCAAGATTCCGTCATAAGTAAACGCGACGTCGTTAATGTCGTCGTGTATGTAACGTTAAGGGGCCTTTCTAACTAATTTGCATATTTAATCCACTAGTGGATTGCGGAATTGATTACATGGCGTTATTACACTCTCACATGCGACGTCATATGATACAAATTTGCATTTTATCAATATTTGTTTTCCTCTTTTCTGCTGCAAAAAAAAAGAAGTGAGGTGAAGACAATGATCAGGGATTGATACAATGGACCAACATCTCCTATCATGGACATAAAAGGGAACGAAATACAAACATGAAACAACTAGATCCTAATCGAAACATCAATAGCCGAAAGCCAAAAGTTCAGTTACTTTTCGATTAAATGGCCAATTGGCTATTCAAAATAAAAAGATATAAGCGTTGCACATATCAAAGACGTACTATTACAAAAAGTAACCGCGAGAGGAGATGTTTCTTGGAGCGGTTACTGAAATGTATTTTCCGGCTGTGGTGTGGGTCTTAAATCGATATTATGCGGTCGTAATTTATGCCCATACGTCCTTCGCAATAGGCAAATAATGTGTGCAGTCGCATGTAGGCTTCCTAACTCATCGAAAATCTCCGAGAACACAAATTTCAAACAACCACAGAGGCCAAACAACGTTGAAGACTAGAGAACAATAAATGAATGAGATGCTGGAGCAAACGAAAACCAACTGTTAGACTCCCATAATGCCGACCAGAGACAGTGAATCAGGAACCGAACATAATAACATAAACTTATATTTTCATTTCAAGAAGGCCTTTCTCTGGAAACGTCATATAATCTGAGGCCTGACACACCGGCTTGCAAAAAAAGAGGGAACAAAGTTACCAACCATAATTGGGTTAAACAACATGCATGCAGTGTGTGTGTGTGTGTGTGTGTGTGTGTGTGTGTGTGTGTGTGTGTGTGTGTGTGTGTGTTTGTGAATTCGGGTTTAATGTCGCTTTCAACAATTTTTCAATCATATCACGACGGTGTCTGGTTGCGACAGGGAGCTCAATGCTCACTTTATAGTGCTGCCTCACTGATGTATCATGTCCCAGACACATAACACCTTACTGATAATCATAATCTGATCCGGATCTACAATGTTTGGCATTCAGTTTATAAATTTGTAGCAATAAATTACATCAAGTAATTTTATTGATTGATAGAAAGAAACTGGTGTGGCTTAAATGAATATTCAGCAAGATAAAGTGTTAAGATAGCACACTCATGAACAAAGTGCTGTATTTTATATCGCCTGATCCGATATGCTTCATAAAAATCTTTCATCATATTTTTAGTTTCTTTTGCAAATATTTTGTATACTCGTTAAGGCCTCGTACAAGAGGCATTTTAGCGAGTCTATAATATAGATGACAGAGTAAGCATAAGAAAAGATATAATATATCCTTGTGTAAAACTGTATGACAATGTTACTTCTTTTTAGAGCCGTGTTTGGACTCGCCTTGTATGAATGGTGGTACCTGTAACTCAATAGGAAGCGGCACGAGCTACACATGCGAATGTATGTCTGGCTTCACCGGCAGCCATTGTGAAACTACTGAAGGTACGTTATAATAGTGTACTCTTACGAGTAAAATTAATGTTCTCTACAGTGTCTGTAATATGAAAAATAGAAGTGAATGCAATGGTCAGAATCAATACAATTAACCCACACCACCCATCAAAGACACCAAAGAGAAATAAGCACGAACATGAAATATTTAGACCCAAATGGAAACATCACTAGCGGAAAGTCAAATGGCCAGCTTCGTTCACTCAAAACTGCCAACTGGCTATCCAAATCAAAAACACATAAGCGATAAAACATTCAGAGACAAACGATAAGAAAAATAAACCGCGATAGATGAACCGCCTTGGAACAGTCAGTGAGAAGTTTTCACTGCGCGGGGTGAGGCTTAAATCGATTTTATTTGAAATTGGCGTGAGACAGGTGGGACCGTATTCTTATCAATGTTACAAATTTTCCTTGTGTTCCATTTGAAATCATTTTAGTCTGTTTTGTGGTTTTAAGGTCAAGACAACAGCTTAGGTTATGTTTGTCGAGTCAGCAACTTTATAGATCACCCCGATATTAACTGACAACTGCCGGTAGGTCAACGACCGAGTCCTGAAGTAAACGTCCATATCAAGCAGTCTCCCAAGAAGTTGCCATAAGAAAAAATCAATATATTATGTGAGCCCCGCCAAGCGAATTTGTGTCTTCGAGCATTCCGTCATGACAAATTTTAACTGCGCATGCCCAGCCATTCAGAGGGGCCAGGGATATGGCTTTCTGTACGAAGGTTCCTCTTGATTCACTGCTTGTATGAGCGAGCAGCGAAGGTTCTGACGAGACTGCGCGGATGCGCAGGCTCGCCTGAACCTTCACTGCTCGCATAGGCGATAAGTACCACAATCGCTTGACGGGGACCATATAGTAGAAGAAACGTCACCAGCAAGCACAAAACCCATTGCCCTCTGAAGCAACCTGAAAGCACAAAAACCCATGGTCCTCCTGAATCCAAAACAATAGAACTCTGCGGCACTGAAAGTTACAAAGCATCTATATACCGACCCAAAGCACTCGAATGAAGAAAAAAGAAACCACAGCTATACCCTGTTAATGTCCACGTTACTGTAAATTAACTTTGGAACCGCCTGAATTATGAAAGAGATAAGATAGTAATGTAATATGTGGTCCCAGTAAAATAAAAGTATGGTGTTTATACAAATTAGACTCGAATTTAGCGATTCCTAGGTGTACAAATAACATCTTGTTTAGTTAAAAAAGAACTCCCTTATTTAGCCTTAAATAATTAAATATTTGAAGGTATTGGACAAAAACGACCTCTCTCGAGACTGAAGTGGGGGCTCGTTTTAGCTATGATGAACGAAACATCAATTTTCGCTGCAGCTGTGTAACTGCATACTCTCATAGATCATAGCTACCTCGGCATGAGACACCTTGCTTGTTCAAAGGTTACCTTTAGAGACAAACGTAACATAAACCAGAGTCGTGGTTTATCGGAGACGTTTCACAAGCAGTTTGCAATTTGTAGATTGCAGGAGTCTCGCTCACTCACTCATGAAGTATAATGAGTAAGGAAATTTCATGAACTGGTCGAATTAGAACCGAGAGGCTATCCAATACATCAATGGAAAGATGGACAAACGCGTCTTTACCCACAACAATATCATAGGCGACAAGCCGAGTTAAGAGCTCTTTCCGAAACAGATGGAAAATCAGTTACTGTTACTGAACTAAAGAATTTGGACTTACAGAAGTGTTAGAATGCAACGTTACAAAATTTAACAACGCCGAACATGAAACAAATGAAGTTGCAACGAAACTACCGTTTAGGGTCGGCCAGTAACAATTACCTGGGTTAAAACCGGGTTTAAACACATTTTAGTTGGCTGTTCCGGTCTCAAAATAGAAGTGAAGGCTATGCCTGTCTTTAGAGTTTGAAGCCAGAGAAAATAGAAAGAAAGGGTAGTAAAAAGTCTACGGAACTGTAAACCACCATTCTAAATGAACGGAAGAAAAGAAAGATTCAAACCGGTCCTGCTCACTTACAAAAAAAAAAGCGAGAGATCGACAATATTAAATTTTTTATACCACCATAACTTATAATACTAAGGTGTTGATTGAGACTATGTTTGGATGCACAGACTGACCATCAACGTTGCTATTTGCAAACGGCAAAGCACGTTTTCTCATGACCTCACTCAAATATTATATTTTAACTTTGAACTTATGTTCTGCTTAGGGGCACAAGTTGGGGTCATAGGGTTTCATAAACACCGGCTCTAGTTTTTTTCATGCCATCACGCTAACAGGTCCGTGAATTGAACACACCCTTAAACCCCACTTTATATAGAGAAAACAAAGGTTTACATGGTTATACATTATTTTCCTTATTTCTGCTCCGAGACAACCTATGTTTTCAGTAAAAATAAGACAAATATTACTGATTTTCATCAGAAAAGTAGCCATTTTGGAGATGTGAAAAAATGCACTACGTGGCACGGCTGTGTTATCGTAATGTGTGGATTAGAGTTTACTGTGTCTACAACACTCCACATGCAGTAGTTTACACAAAGTAATATGTTCATTTGGCGTAACCTTGCCAAGGCGGTGCTTCTGTTGTGTGTGTGTGTGTGTGTGTGTGTGTGTGTGTGTGTGTGTGTGTGTGTGTGTGTGTGTGTGTGTGTGTGTGTGTGAATTCGGGTTTTTCAGTCATATCACGACGGTGTCTGGTTGCGACAAGGAGCTCAATGCTCACTTTTATAGTGCTGCCTCACTGAAGTATCATGTCACATTATCCTGACACTGGATCGACCAGTCCTAGCTCTTCCCCATAAATCTGAGGGTTAAGCGAGGAGCAGCTAGTACCGTTTTTTTAACGACTTTGGTATGGCGTGGCCCGGGATCGAACCCGTGAACTCCCGTTCCCCGGAGCGGACACTCTACCAACTGAGCTTTCGGGACCGCAGTTTATCATTACGATAACACACCCGAGCGACTTAGTGCATTTTTCACATCTCCATATTGGCTACTTTTCTGATGTAAATATGTTCTAGAAAGGGTTATCCTTTGGAAGCAAGGAATACACCACAGAACGGGAAAATATGGAGTGTACATGTTTTCTGGGCCAGACTATCGAGTTTCGGCCATTTAGGCCTCATCAGTGACCCTTAAATATTTTCAAAATTCCACAATGGAATCAATGATCCGAAAGGACAAGAAAATATAAACTACACTATGATAAATTCGTGATATTTTTCTTATTTGTACTGAAATATACGTTGTGGGTGCTCGTTAGAACCGGCTGAATCGTAAGAACTGCCTATGCCTTGGAGTAGAAAAAAGAAAAAAATATGTATATGTTACATGTGGGTTTACGGCGTCCCGCAAACCCCCATGCTGACAAGACAACCGAGCGTGATCTCTGACAGGTGTACGGGCAGCTGTGGGGTAAGGCATTTTTGTAAACAAATCGTGAATAAAATTCGTTTTAAATGTCATATGATAAATTAAATCTTGCATTCGTGCTCATGTATTATTGAATTTATTAAACTCGTTGAGAAAAAGGGATAAAATGCTCGGCAAAGCCTCTCATTTTAACCATTTTCCTCAACTCGTTTAATAAATTCAATAATACATGAACACTCATGTAAGATCCTCTATGTATTGCTTATATCATTT